>LPNX011182398.1:1411191-1576846 GCA_001517045.1 Pseudotsuga menziesii | reverse complement strand
CCCTATAGAGCAGTCCTGAGTATCCCCTGTAAAGTATTAGCCACTCCAGTTACAGAGTACAGTGACTTCCAGAGTTCAAAGCCACTGCACGCTCAGCACACTGAGACCTCGAGTAGAGATGTTGAGACATTTTGACCCTGGTCCTGGTAACCGTAGACCCGCCATGACGACGTCGCCCAGGGTTGTGAAACTAAGTACAGCACAAGTTAGACAGTCGCTAGGGATGAAGAGGCAAGTGCCAGAAGTAGGAGTGGTCACTAAGGTCTCCGCTGAAAAGAAGAAGAATGCCGAGCCGACCACTGAAGATAAGAAAGCAGAGCAGATGACTGATGAGAAGAAATCTCCCGTTACAAGGAAGGTAAAAATCAGAAAAAGAAAGCAATGGGAGAAGGTCGCTAACCCATCTGATCAGCTAACCGAAGAACAAAAGCTTCCTAAGGTAAAGAAACAACATATGGTTGTCATAGATCAGAGGCAGCATGCATGCTTCGCGAGGGGTGCTGAGCAAGAAAAGGCAAAACAACACCTTGAGGATCCAAGGCAGCCTATGGACCTGGACCACGTCGAAGAGAAGAGAAGTGGAAGAAGACTGCAAACCCAGCGGAGGGAAGACTCCCAGAAGAAGGGAAAAGGCTTGTCCTCGGAGCGGAGTTCATGGGTTGCTTCTTCTCCATCCACAAGGCCCTAAGATGGAAGAAAAGGTTTGAGGAGGCTGGAAGATGCAGATTTTCCTTGCGATAGAAGTCTAATCGACATAATGAGGCAAGGACATCTGTGGACCACTTCTCAAACACTAGAGCGCTCATAAAGAAGAAGGAGTGAAGAAAGCGACACCATAACTAAGGGCAGAAAGCATAAGAGAGCCCACCAAGCTACGTTACCGAAACTCCAGAAAGAGCGTGCCGAGGTGATGAAGCATGAAGTTGCAGAACTTCAGGAAAAGTTGCAGAAAACTTCACAGAAGGCGAAGGAGAAGCTACAACAGGAAACACCTGCTGGTAGTGGCTCGGGGCGAGCCACAAGTAAGTGTTAGGGGACTGTTGGAGCAGGACCCCGCAGCTACAGAAGAAGCTGCTAATTTTGGCGGAAAGAGAGAAGTTTAGCGGAAAAAGGACAGGGCAGAGCTACGACGGTGTAGCACGTTTCCAGCTGGAGAGCAGAGCTGGAAACCATGACTTTTGGGATAGAAAAGTCAAGAAGGCAACGGTACCAGAGCGGCCGAGAGAAGAAAGATCAACCACTGCATTGAAGGCAGCGGCGGAAGATAGGAGGGCTCAGCGACCCTCATAAAGAAGAAGGAGCAACGAGGCTCAAGCATTGAAGGCGAAGGACAGAAAGAGAAGCGGTGCATAGTACCCATGGTCAGTACCGGGAAGCATGGAAGACTGCAGAGAGCTGCGGTGTGACGGGAAGCGGCTACCTCAAGGACAGAGAGGACCGACTGTCACTGTTTAGGGTATGGGTTTATTGTTGGGACAGGCCCACAGTGTTGTACTGGCACGACCTTCGGGCTGCCTATAAAAGCTTGCATTTTTGTATTGTAAAGGGTTGGTTGGATAGCTAATCAATCAGTAGATAGTCGATCAGTAGATAGTCTTGTAAGTTCAGAAATCAGTCAGACAGACTGTGTTGTAACGATCCAGGCACATAGTCGTCTGTGAGTCATTTGAGTCTGTATGTAATCATTTGCAGAGAGAGAGCAGAGAGGGAAGGGATATAAAGAGAAGATCAGAGATCTAGGAGAAACTTTGCGCTGCAAGGGTAGTGCAACAAACTGTGCTAACTTCCCTCAAGATATATAATAGAAGCACAGTTTGGTGGACGTAGCTCCCAGCCCGAGGGTGAACCACGTTAAATCTGTGTGTTATGTGTTGAATGGTTGTGATTATATTTGCTTATTGTTACCAGTTATTATGCATGTAATGATAGTGGCAGTAGACGAATGTATGTATTGTTCGTTCATAATATTGCAACAAGCTAAGGATAAGTCGAAGTATTGCAGTAGGTTGTTTAAGGGACTATTTCACGTCCGTCACTAATTACCAGTTACTCATAATAGACTTCTGAGAAGTAGGGTCGCACATTGGCGCAATCAACGTTAAGAGCGTAAAGTCGCAGTAGTAAGGTATCGCAGAGGAGTGATATCGCATCTGCAAAGGAGCTGCGATGCGAGATACTACGAGCTGGGGGCTCGGCGTTGAGGAAAGGATGGATGTCCCGCGGTGCGCAGAGAAGTAGTAAGGATTGGAAAGCTGCGAGTAAGTGGAAGTTGTGCAACATGAGAGGAATCCGAGCAACTGGTGCGGGGTTGAGCATCGCTTGGGAGAAAGTGCTGCGAGTAGAAGGGGACGTGCGATGCGCAGGGCTAGTTGACTTAGTGGTGCATAGGAAAAAGGCGAAAGAAGTAGGATGTCCAGAACCTGGTCCAAGACACTTGAGTCTTGGCCAACCCATTAGATTCACTTCGGGTGAGACTTCAGATCGCTTTGCGGTCTGTTGCCGAAAGGGCCAGTGAGTTTGGGGTGTTGTTGATTAATTATAGTAAACCCGGGTCTGCCCATGCAATCAACATAAATGATATGGGGAACTCATCTCCCCCATCTTCCTTCTGAGTAAGCACAGTTGCTAGCGAATCATCAGATGCAAAAGTGTACAGAATAAAATCTTTATCAAAATCTGAGCTTTTGAGGGAGGGTGCGTGCGCAACAACGGTTTTAATCTTGCCGAATGCGTTCTTCTCAGCATTAGTCCACTTGAATTGTACACTTTTCTTTACCATTTTTTGCAAAGGTTTAACAATTTGAGCGAAATCTGGCACAAACCTTCACACAAAGTTTATTGTCCCCATAAATGATTGCATGCCCTTTTTATTATGGGGCAAGGGAATCTGTTCAATGGCTTTGATCCTTTCTGGGTCTATGGAGATCCCCTTCTTTGAAATCACGTGACCCAACAACTTACCTTCTGTAACAACGAACACGCACTTCTTGGGGTTTAGTGAGATACCATATTTTCAGCAGCGTTCAAAAATCTGCTTTAGATGAAACGCGTGTCCTTCTCTCTTCTTCGAGAATATCGTGATGTCATCGAGGTATACTACAGCACTGCGGCCAATCCATGTAAATCTATGTCCATAGCCCTCTGGAACGTAGCTCCAATGTTTATAAGTCCAAAGGGAATTCTTCTGTAAGTGAAAGTTCCCCACTTGGTCCTGAATTTCATTTTCAATCTGTCTTCTTCGGCTACTAATACTTGATTGTAGCCTGAAAATCCGTCTAATAAAGAGAATAGTTCAGAACCTGAAATCATTTGCAGTAGTTGCTCCATGGGTGGAATAGGATAATTGTCTTTATCTGAAGCGCGCTTTAAGTTTCTAAAATTTATACATAACCTGATTTGTCCAGATTTCTTCCTTACTGGTACCAGATTTGAAACCCATTCCGAGTGTCTAACCTTAAAAATGATTCTAGCATCCAATAATTTCTTAACTTCACTCTGGATTAGAGGTTCCAATTTTGGATGCATTTTCCTTAAAGGCTGCTAATAAGGTTTGACTCCAGATTTGATGGGGATAACATGCTGGATAATATTGGTGTCATATGTCTTCAGATCTTCATATGTCCAGGAAAAAACATCTTTGTATTGTTTGAAAAGAATGATGAACTTATCTCTTTCAGCCGGTGAATAACATTTTCCAAGATTCACATATTTAGGCTTCATCTCAGTCCCCAAATTAATCAATTCAAACTGTAGAGATGAGCTATGAGTCTTCACATTTGCTGGTCTTCTAAATTTTTCATTTAAATCAAACATCCGTTCTAAACTTCTGACTCCCTTAGGGATGAAATTATCGAATTTCAGCTCGGCCTGATGTTCTTCATCATCAATAATCACCCCTTTGAATGCCTTGTCATTTGTTAATCATTCTATAATCTTTTGGTCATCATCGAACACTCGTAGGTTGGTAATCATATCCGGAACCGAGGGCCTGAAAAGCAATTCAATAGAGCACCGATTATTAGAGGGCACAAACCTTGCAGCTGATGTGGCCAACAAGTCAGCTGCTGCGTTCTTAAGTCTTGGGATCGATACAATATTAAATGCATTAAAAAATTTGAGTAAATCCCATACTTCATTTTGATAAGCTTTTAAGTGGGGAGAAATGCTATGTATTTGATTCCGAATTTGTTTTACAATTATTTCAGAATCTCCAAACACTTTCAGATTATTGGCCTTTAATTCAATTGCTTTCCTTAAACCTTGAACCAATGCTTCATATTCAGCTATGTTATTTGTACATTCAAACTCTAACGTACATGAAAGAAAATGTTTGTTCTTCTTGGGGTCAATCAGGACACAGTCGGCTCCTGACCCTTCTAACGTTTTAGATCCATAAAAAAAAAGTGTCCAGAAATCGCTAACTACTGTGCAGGAATTTACATCTACTTCTACTGCTAAGTCTACTATTTTACAATCGATTTCATCAGCTTGTGAAAACCGAAGGAGATCAGGCTGAGCGTTTGATGTGTCATTGGCTTCTTTTGCTTGGTAATTTCCTGGTTCTAACTCAATAAAGTAATTTGTCAAAACAAAATCCACTAGTTCATTTTTTTTCTTTGAACTGAGTAACATTGTGTTTCATGTGGGGCTCCCTCAAAATTTTAATTTGATTCGGGATTCCTTTATATGGCAGCCACATATGTGACTAGTCTGAGGCAAAATATCCATTTAGCTTTTCTGACCAGTCCCTGCTCAGAACAAGCCCATAAGCTTCGGGTATGTCAGCCACCACAATATCAATAAATTGACACACCTCATCATTTGAAGACAAGCGGACTAGAACATCCTCCATTTCCCCAATTACCTTCACATTTGTTCTATCCAACTGAACAACCCTCTAGGTGGATGGTTTAGGCTGCCCATTTATCCTTTTGCAGACCGACAGCAGCATGACATTAACCGATGCCCCTGAGTCTACCAAGCAATTATGTATGTTGTGGTTAAAAATTTCAAAAGTGAGGAGAAAAGGTGGATTCTTGCTCTTAGGCTTACCTCCTATACTTGGTTCCCCAATTTCTTCTTCTTCCTTGGGCTGATTGTCGATGGGAAGCCCCTCCTCTGATGCTTCAAGTGCTTTCAACAGCTTTTATTTCTGCTGCGGCACCTTGTACATTTAAAATAACGAGATATTCGCCCTTACCTTCTCTATATCTTCCACAATGTCATATTCCATCTTAGGTTCGGTGGGATTTGGTTTACCATTATTTATTTTTCCTTCATTGGGCTTGGAAAACACGTTAGTCTGTCTAGGACCTTGACTGGTGATGGTAAATTTTGGAATTTTATTAGCTGAGGAGTTATTTTGAAAATTTTTAACATTCCTTTGAAGTCTTTTAATCTTTGGGAGCATGAGATTGTTTTCTTTAGCCAACCTTTGGCTTCTTGTTGTTACATTTGTTTCTAGGATGTCCTCGTGTCTCAAAACCTTTTCCTCCTCGGCGTCAAACAATGAAAAACAATCCCATAAAACCATGGTCTCATCCTCTTGTTCTTTTGTTGATGTATTGTTGTCTTTCCTTTCTTCATCTTTGTCTTCTATCAATTTAGAATCCAACAGCTGATTCATAACCAACGTCATTGAGTTTATCCATTGAGGACAATTATTTTTAGAGTGGGGTTGTTGGTGGAAAGTGCAAAAATTGTCCATTCCTACCTCTGTTAAATTCATAGATGTAGAATTGTGCGGAGGGGGTTGGGATTGATTGTTATCTTCCCTTTTCTTGTAATAAGGCTTGTAGAACTTTTGGGCTTCCTTTTCCTTTTCCAAGTCTATGAATCTGTTAGAAAGCTTCTACATCATTTTTGCCATTCCTTCAAAATATGGTGACTTCTCTTCCTTAGGCTTGGTAAACAACAAAGCTTTCCTCCCCACATTTTTTTATCCTGACCATTTAGGATAATCTTCGATACTTTCCCTTTCAGCCTCTACTCTCTCCTCCTCCTAATAGGTCTCCGCTAGAGTAGGCTTGGCCTTCATTTTGGAAAACATGGCCAACTCAGGTCCTAGAGCTGAGGTGTAATATTCAATCAGGACTTTATCCGAAGGTTTGTCAGCTTCAGAAAAATTATTAAGATAGGCTGCAAATATTTGGGTGAAACTATGCACCTTCTCCATTCTTTCTGTCTTTAAGGCACATAGTCCTTTCGTGAGAGTTGCATGAGTATTTTGGGTTGCATACTTACTTCTAAAAATCCTCTCGAAGGTATCCCAATCAGGGATAGAATTTGCAGGCAAACCAAAGTACCACGATGTTGCAGCTCCTTTAAGGGTGTGTGGGAAAAGTCTACAAACTACATCCTCATATTCCCCAGCCCTTAATCCTTCTATTGCCAAATAGAAAATTTGCAAGTGGTCGTCTACTAGCACCTTCTCATTTGGGTCAAATTTGGGTAGCATCTTTTCAAAAGATTGAGGTAAATCATGCAAAGGAGGTGTTAGGTTTAAAGGTGATCTGGCTTTCCAGGAAGGTGGTGAATTCGGTGGGTTGGGTGGTTGATTTGCGTTTACGCCTACCATGAGTCTGGGTGGAGAGTGAGGGGGTGAGTGAATAGGATTATGAATAGGAGAACCGTGAGGAGTATCTGGGCCTACTTGATTCAAAGGCTGTATAAATTCCTGTAAGTCTATTTCTACAAGTTCTTCCCAATCCCCAACTAGCACTGAGTCTTCCAATATAGGATGATATTTCCTTTTATATTCTCTTCTGGGCAATTCAGGGATAATCGACAATCCTCCAATATTCTTCACATATGCCCTAGTGTGTCTTCTCAGATCATTAACAACTTTGTTGTTGACAGAATACAAATGTTCTCTACCCTCCTCTTCAGGAATTGGATTGGAAAACAAACCGCCTCCTGAACTGTTACCGGTGGAATGATCTCGGGAAAACGGATTTCCTCGGCCAGCCATGCACTAGCGGACCTCCTTCTGGCGCTAGAAACTGTTGAGGCCTGGAAAATTGTAGGCAACAACAGCAAGGGATTCTCCCCAGTCAACGTTCCCAACTAGCGCGTGACTGTTTGGTGTAGGGAATCCGTCCGGTTTGTGGTTCGGCTACCGTAGGTCAAGTAACAAAAATAAAATATTTTACCGGTTGCAGCCCGGTCCACTGTATATAATTTTTGTATTTTTGACTTTAAGTATGATATGCAAGTTCCTACCTAACATGCAGATTGATTAAGAATGCAAGGAGTGTTCACAATGTGATGCACAGGTTCTTACCTCTCGTCTTAAACTCCCTCACATCTAAATCACACACAATTAGAAAATAAATACTAACTAGGCTATCTCTAGAGAGCTAGATATTAATTTATGAGTAATGTAATACTGTTCACATGTTACGGCAAATCACAAATAGTTGTTCCTAGAACCAAACATATAAACATGAATAAAAGTGTACATGACAAGATAGCTCATCAATAGTTAAAACTTCCATTACTCATAGTGGAAAACATCACAAAATATACTAGAGAACATTCAGGTAAGAACATAGGTTCATAAAGTTAGAACGCTCTCACAGTTAATGAAACACAGTCGAAAATGAAATAGTTCCCCTTCAACATTGTTCATTTATCACATTGGAGCATTCCACATAGCACCTTCTCCAATAGGCAAAATTTGTAATTTCTTATTGTAAAATGAAGTAGTTCCTCTTACAAACAATAGTTCACAAGTTTTTCTAGGGGAAAAAGCACTTGTAAACTCTAACTTTCCTATATTTAAACCAAATCAGCCAACCGCTTGCGCTACCCAAACCGTGTGACCTTTGGGCTCCTCAAAACCTTCTAATATCATCATTTTGTCTTTTCCATGAGTACTCATGATTCACTTCATGCGTTACGTTTTCAGATTTCAACTTATGAGTACTTAACAAAGCGGGATCCGCTCGGTAACTGACGGATCTTTCCAAGCCCGGGCTTTTGTCACCATTGATTATGCCCTGTATTTTGTTTGTCTTCCTTGAGATTGCGTTGATTTCAGTACGCACTCTATCTAACACTGCCCAACCAACTTTCTGTTGCTTTGTCTCCCAGCTATGCCTTCTCGTAGTAGTAATCTGAAAAAGTCTCTTGAGTCTGTCTGCAATTAATCGACATTTATCATTAATTAGGACTGCATCTTTTCAATAAAACTACATCAACAAAACGAATAGTCATCAAAAGAGGCCCTGTATTGCACTCTCGTCATGAAAACCTTAACAAGTACCAAAACCACTGTCGCCCACATAGGGGTTTAAAACTCACAAAATGATGGGAAGAGAAAAACTTATTGGAGGATTAAAACATTAAAACATCGGCTGTGTAGTCTCACTCATAGCCGCGTCTGTGGGTCTCAAACAGGCAACAGGACCTGTGAGACCGTTAAGTTTATCGGAGTCGGAAGAGATAAAATACAAACTCTGGGTGGAAAAGTTCCTAGTCAGCAAGTGGAAAGACATCAACATTGGACAATTAGTGTGTTACACAGCTGCAAGGGTGGAGGAGGAAAGACTACAGACCCTCGGTCCAAATACAAAGAGATGAAAACCCGACAAAGTATCAGCGGGTGGAGCAGTTATATGGCGGATACCTATTTCTCTTGGGAGCCGCAAGGGCGGAAGATAAACAGATTATAGCCTCCGATCCAAACCATAAATTTTTCTATGGCGCAAGATCAATGTAAAATGCTAAGTGTTCGGAACAACTTAAGGTCTCGCAGTGGTCCAAAAAACCTGTTTCACTTTCAAAACAACGGCTTCACAAAGACCAAATATCCCAACTCAACTTCGACCAACCTCCGATAATATAAACAAGTCAAATGATACGACGCGACAACGGATAAGTCAAGATCCTCCTGCAGAATAATCATCGTTCAATTTCCACAATGGAGGCTCCCTAAGGAAACATGGCTCCGATACGTTGTTTAAATGGCCTTCGAAACAGTGGCTAGCATGAGAAATAAGCTTCTGAGAAGAAATCGTAGCTCAAAGGGAAACAAACCAAACTCTAAATTCTGCAACCCACAGTAGTTTCAAACATAAGCAATTTTCTGAAAAGCAGGAAGAGATTTAACCTCAAAATAGTCGAAAATTAAAGCAAAAACAAAAAGAGTTCATGGATCCAAATGACTCTAGGCAATGCTAAAATTAACAAGGGGGTCCAAAATTTGAAAATTTGGGGAAACAGTTGCAACTGCAACAGGTTGCTGGTTTGAATTCTAGGTCATATTCTTGTAAGGTCGTTACCCAATTAACCCTTCTTTCTCCTAACTCTTTCTGTACAAAAAGAGATCGAACTGTCCGGTGTGGAACTATCAGTTTGGTATGGTTCTTCAGTATATATGGTCTGAATTGCTTCACCGCCTTAAAAATTGCATAAGCTTGCTTATCAACTGTGGGATGATTCAATCCATCTCCTTGCAGACTAGTGCTATAAACGATATGGGGTACTCATCTCCCCCTTCTTCTTTCTGCGTAAGCACAACTGCTAATGCATCGTCTGAAGCAAAAGTGTATAAGATAAAATCTTTTTCAAAGTTAGGAATTTTAAGGGATGGTACATGAGCTATTGATGTCTTGATCTTGCTAAACGCACCCTTCTCTGCATCAGTCCACTTGAATTGAACAATTTTATTGACCATTTGTTGCAAAGGTTTGACTATCTGAGAAAAGTATGGCACAAACCTTCGCACAAAATTTATTGTCCCCATAAAAGACTGCATTCCATTTTTACTATGGGGTAAAGAGATCTGCTCTATTGCTTTAATCCTATCTAGGTCTATTGAGATCCCTTTCTTCAAAATTATGTGATCCAATAGATTTCCTTTTGTAACAATGAACACACATTTCGTTGGATTTAGAGAAATGCGATACTTTCAACAGTGTTCAAAAATTTGTTTCAAATGAAACACATGTTGTTCTCTTTTTTTAGAAAATATCGTAACATCATCCAAATCAACTACAACACTCCGTCCAATCAGACCGTGGAAAGCTATATCCATATCCCTTTCGAAATTTGCTCCAGCATTAATGAGTCCAAAGGGAATTCTTCTATATGCAAAAGTCCCCCACTTGGTTCTGAAAGTGGTCTTCAGTATGTCCTCCTCTCCTACTAACACCTGATTATAGCCTGAGAATCCATCTAGTAGAGAAAATAGCTCAGAGCTTGAGACCATCTGCATTATCTGTTCCATGGGTGGGACCGGGTAATTGTCTTTGTTAGATGCATGGTTTAAGTTTCTGAAATCAACACAAAGTCTGATCTCTCCAGACTTCTTTCGTACTGGCACCAAATTTTAAACCCATTCTAAATATCTAACCTTGAATATGATCTTAGCATCAAGAAGTTTCTTCACCTCACTTTGGATTAGAGGTTCTAGTTTGGGGTGCATCTTCCTGAGAGGCTGCTGGAAAGGCTTGATTCCAACTTTGATTGTAATGACATGTTGTATAATTTTGGTGTCATAAGTTTTGAGGTCTTCATATGTCCAAGCAAAGACATCTTTGTATTTCCTAAACAAGCTGATAAATTTTCTCTTTTCCTCGGGTGAAAAACACTTCCCTAGGCTCACATATTTAGGATCAACCTCTGACCCTAGATTTATTAACTCGAATTGCAGAGACGAACTATGTGTCTTGACATTTGTTGGTCTTCTAAACTTGGTTTCTAGATCAAACATTTTTTCTAATGTTCTAACCCCTTTAGGAATGAAATTTCTATTCTGGAGGTTTGCTTGATGTTCTTCATAATCTATTATGGCTCCTTTGAAACTTTCCTCATTTGTTAGAAATTCCAAAATTTGTTGATCATCATCAAACACCCTCATATTTGTGATATTGTTTGAAACGGAAGGCCTGAAAAGCAATTCAATTAAACATCTGTTATTCATGCGTACTAGCCTTGCAGTTGAAGTAGCAAATAATTCAGCTACTGCATTCTTTAATCTAGGAATTGAAATTATATTTAATGCATCAAAGTTTGTTATTAAATCCCTTCATTTTGATAAGCCTTTATATGGGGTGATATGCAATGAATTTTTTTTCGGACTTGTTTAACAATGATTTTAGAATCTCCATACACTTTCAGATTTTTTACTTTTAATTCCATTGCTTTTTTAAGTCCCTGGACCAATGCCTCATACTTAGTTGTATTATTAGTGCACTCAAATTCTAATCTACAAGAAAGGAAATATTTATTATTTTTTTTCAGGATCCATTAGGACACAACTAGCTCCTGATCCTTCCAAGGTTTTGGAACCATCAAAATAAAGAATCCAAAATTTATTTGCTACCCCTACTGAATTAGAACTACTATCTATATTTGAGACTAACTCTACTATATTACAATCAATATTATCAGCCAATGAAAACAGAAGGAGATCGGGATGGATATCGGATGTGTCACTGGCTTCTTTAGCTTGGTAATTTCTCGGTTCAAGCTCAAGGAAATAGTTCCCCAAAACATAGTTCACTGGTTCATTCTTCCTCTCCAATTGCGTTATGTTGTGTTTCATTTGAGGTTCTCTCAACACCTTTATTTAATTTTGGAAACCTTTGTAGGTTAACCACAAATGTGATGAGTCAGAGGAAAAATAACCTTCTAGTTTTGCTGACCAGTCCCGTCTCAAAACCAAACCATATGCATCTGGTATGTCTACTACCACAATGTCTATATACTAGCAAAACCTCTCATCTACTGACAAACATATTAGTACATCTTCCATTTTTCCTATCTCTTTAACTGGAGTTTTGTCTAATTGGACAACCTGTCCTATAGTTGGCTTGGGTTGATCATTTACCTGCTTGCAGACTGAAAGTGGCATGACATTTACCGATGCTCTAGAGTCCACCAAACAGTTATGCACATTGTAATTGAAGATTTCAAAAGTAAGTAGAAATGCTGGTGTTCTATATTTAGACTTCCCTCCTATACTTGCTTCACCAATGTCTTCCTTAGTATGGTTATCATTCTAGGGTTCTATTATAGGTGTCTCAAGTGCTTTCAACAACTTCTCCTTTTGTTGGAGTAAATTGCACATTTCAAACAAAGAGATGTTTGCCTTAGTCTTTTTAATATCTTCTATTATGTTGTAACCCATTTCATGCTCGGTGGAATTCTTCTTCACATTTTCCACTTTGTTTTCTACATACTTCTCAGGCATATTGACTATCTTTGGGTTCTGACTTGTAATGACAAATTATGGTATATTGATAGTCTGAGTATTGTTTTTTATCTTTTTCATGTTCTCTTGAATTTTCTTTATTTTGGGCATTATTGTGTTATCTTCTTTCAATGAGCCCTGACTTCTTGTTGTAACATTTGTTTCCGATATTTTTTCTTCCTCAGTGAAACCTTCATCCTCTATACGAAACAGGGGTCCACAATCCCATAAAGCCAAAGTATCTTCTTTTTGTATCTATGTTGGTTTCTGATCCTTCTCTTCCCCATCCACAGTTTCCATTAATTTGGAATCTAGTAACTGATTCATCACTAAATTCATGGAATTTATCCACTATGGGCAGTGTTTTTTAGAATGAGGCTACTGATGGAATATACAGAAATTGTCCATCCCTACTTCAGTTAAGTTCATAGCGGAAGGACTATGAGAGGGAGGTTTGGATGTACCAATGTCAACTCCCTTTTTGTAATAAGGTTTGAATTGCTTCCTAGCCTCTTTCTCTTTTTCCATGTCAATTATTTTATTTGAAAGTTTCTGCACCATTTTGACTAGACCATCTAATTCTTGTGATCGCTCATCTTTAGGCTTAGTTAACAACAAAGGATTTCTATTTCTAAAAGTGTTTTCCTCTGATTGTACAGGATATTGGTCTATACTCTCCATTTCAGCTTCCACCTTCTCAGCTTCCTCATAAGTTTCTACAAAGGTGGGCTTAACTTATCTCTTGACAAACATAGCCAGGTTGGGACCAAGAAATGAAGTGTAATACTCAATTAAGGTGTTCTCAACAGGTTTTATATCTGCATCAAAATTATTCATACAGGCAACAAACCTTTGAGTGAAATTATGCACCTTTTATTTCTTTTCTTTTATGAGGGAAAACAACCCTTTCATTAAAGTAGCATGGGTTCTCTGGAGTCCATATTTATTTCTAAACAATCTCTCAAAGGTATTCCAATTTGGGATTGAGTTTGCCTGAAGGGAAAAATACCATGAGGCTACTTTTAACTTTAAGACTATGAGGGAACAATCTACAAACTATGTCTTCATGCTCTGTTGCTTGTAATCCTTCTAAATCTAGATAAAAATTTTGCAAATGATCATCCATAAGAATTCCCTCATTTGGTTCAAACATGGGCAATGCCTTATCAAAATTCTGAGGCATAGTATGTAATGGAGGAGTAAGGTTTAGAGGGGATCTATCCCTCCAAGAAGGTGGTGGAGGAAGCTTATTAGCATTCACATTAGCCATGATTCTAAGTGGATATTGGACGGGATTTCTGAAAGGTGAGAAGCAAGGGGACTCTGGTCCTAATTTATTTAGAGGTTGCACAATCTCCTGCAAGGTTGTTTCTACCAGCTCTTCAAAATATTCCACTAACATTGATTCTTCATAGTAAGGACGATATTTTTTATGAAATTCTCTTCTAGGAAAGTCAGGAATAGTGGGTAATCCTCCAATCTTCTTTGCATACGCCCTTGTGATTCTGCTTAAATCATCAACCACCTCATTATCAACGGAATAGAAATACTCTGTGACCTTTTATTTAGGACTAGGTATTTGAGGGAAAATCATTTCAGAACTGTCACCGGTAGAGTATTCCCGAGAAAACGAATTTCCTCGGCCAGCCATGCACTGGCATCCCTCCTTCTTGCGCCAAACCTGTTGTGGCCTAGAAAGTCCCGGGTGAAAACAGTAGGGATTATCCCCAACAAGTGTTCCCAATTATCTTGTTATTTTTTGGTATGGGGAATCCATCCAAGTTACGGTCTAACTACTGTAGGTCAAGTAACAGTTAAAGCTTATTTTACCAGTTGTGGCCTAGTCCACCGTTTAAGTGTATTTTTTGTTTTATTTTACATATGATGTGCAAGTGCCTAATCTAAGTGCAATCGATAGAGACATTAAAGAGTCTACAATGTAATGCGCAGGTTCTTACCTCTTGTCTTATTACCCCTTTTGCTTCTAAATCATAAACAAATAAGAACTATGCTAAGCTAACTAGTTCTATCTAACATATCCCCAGGGAGCAAGATTATACCTAATGATGGGTAATGTACTATAATGCATGCATAAATAATATTACAGGTAGTTGTTCATAATCCAGAATACATGAATACACAGAGAAATATAAACAAAGAGATAGCTCATTGTTGACTAAACCATTCATCACTCAATATGTTGCATAGGTTTCATAAGACATAACAGGAAAATTATTCACAACATGGAAGTAATTCATAAGTTAGAACGATCTCATAGTTGTAGGATAAGCTGAAACAAAATCAATTCAACATTCAACCAATCTACAACATGCATTTGAAACTCCACAACCCCTTCTCCAGTAGAAAAATAGCCTTCTTTATTATAAAAGGAAGCAGTTCTTGTTATAATAAACTTTACAAAAATATAGCATGGAAAATTCTTTTCCTCTATTGACTTTATCTCTATTTATACAATTTCAAATGTCTCTTAGTCTCCCTTGCCCTTTGGGATTCTTTTACAAATCAGTTACAAAAAGGCCTTTGCCTCCTAGTGAGCTCCCTAGCTTAGGAAAATATAATATTACAAAAATGCATTAATAAAACAAACATGCTAAGTGGACCCAGCCACATCATTTATGAATTGCTTCCAAATATTAGCATCTGTCGCTATGGTCTCAAACTCTGATGGCTCTAGGAATCTGATAGTGACCTCATGTTTGGCAACTTGGGAGTTTATATTTTCCACTCTGGATGGAATCAATCGAATTTGATCTTCCAATAGATCATTGCTTACTGCTTCTTGGGCTATTACAGCTTTCATCGCTTTCTCGTCTAAACTTTTGATCAGCTGAATACCTAGTTCATCCTCCTACCATCTGACCTACAATTGTTTTAAATATTCTTCATGCTTAGGTAATTCTTCTAACCTTTTCTTTGCAGATGTTTGGTTGTAAGTTGTGAGTACCTTTCTGCAGAATTTTGTGCAAACACCTTTAGTCCTTCGGATTGCCTTTACTAATTCTTTCACAGCTTTATTCCCGAATTCTATCAACTCATACTCCAGCTTTACTCTTTCTGAGTCTTTTATTGGTGCATTTGTGGGAGGTTCCTTGGTTGTTTCCAACCAAGTTAAAATCCCTTGAAGAATTTCCAGGATATCCTAGGTCTTATCTATAAAATGGGAAGATGTACTCACAATCTCCTCCAACCTAGCTTCTACTTGTCGGACTTTCAACATCTCATTTGCTATTTGGAACTACATCTGATAAATTTTACTTCTAAGCATGAGGAAATGCTTTGTCAATGGCTCAATAGCTTTTCTTTTCTCATTTGCTACTTTTAATAAAACTTCCAATGAAGCCTTTTGGGACTCCAATGCTGCTACTTCGGTCTCCTAATGCTTGGATATCCCCTCAGCAGTAGTCTTATGTAGTTCCAATTTTGCAACCTTATTTTCCAAACTTCCTTTCTCCTTACTCAACTCTTCATTGGATGATTTCAAACTGTCCCGTTCTACTTCTAATACTTGATGTCTCTGTTGAATCCTTTCAAAATATGATAAGGTAGCCTCATATTTTCTTTTGGATTCTCTACCTACATTTTCTTCTTTCCTCAACACCTCCTTAATTTTGTCCATATTTCCTTTATACTGCTCAATGTTCTCTAGAAGCCTGTCTACATTGTGAGCATTGGCATAGGAATTTTCAATTCCCATAGAAGCTACTTGCTTCAGGTATTCTTCCACATTATTCATAACCATCCTCTCTGTTACTGTGGTCACTGGTGGCTGAGTCCCCACCTTTAAGGTTTTTTCTATCCTCCATGTAATGGACATCATTTTAGGATCAAAACGAATGTCTTCTAAACATGCCACATCGTATTGTCTAGATGGTGTGAATGGTACAAACCCCATTTCATCTATGGGCACATGTACCCCAGTAAGGATGCTGTCGGATGTGGATGGCAAGTTCTTTGGATCATCCTAAACAGTACTTTTCGTTGAACCTCCACCACCGGGAACTTCTTCATTGCTATTTCTTTTCCCTTTGGTAGACCCTCCTGTATACTGCATTTCTTTCTCAGGGCTTGAATTTCCTTCAGCCAGGGCCTTTTCTAGCTCTACCATTTTCTTCAAAACAACTTGTTTACTCTTCTGTTTGGAAGCTTCTTCTTTATTTATTTGTGCCTCTTCTTCCAACAACTTCTTCACCCCTGCTGCAAGCCTTTAAGTACTTGCTTCTTATGCCTTCTTTGCAACTTGTTCTTGAGCTTCATTTGGTTTTGGATTGTTAATGCTACTTCCCTTGACCCCAGATGCTTTTCTCTTCAACCGCTTGCTCACAACTGCCATATTGTAGACATTTCTGAACACCTGCTCTTCTTTATCTACATAGTTTGAATACTCATAATTCACCTTATGAGTTGCTTTATGATCTGCCACCTTTCCTTGAGAGTCATTTCTATGGAAGCTCACTTCTTCGAAATGAAAGATTCCTAGCTCTTTAACAATGTCCGGAGCACTCTGTACCCCATTAAACTTGTATCTCCCTACATAGAAAGGTACATTTGGGAACACAACTTTATTTATATCAAATAAATGATTTCCAAAACCATCTAGAAATACTTGTGTAACTTCCTCCTTAAGCACTATGTAGTCTGTTGCATATTTGGGCAGCAGTGAGGGTGCTTTGGTGCCTCCGTACATTCTCAGATACATGCCATCTTCGGTGAAAAAATAATCTCCATATTCTTTTATGGATTCTATAGCTCCTTCTGACAAGCATGGATAATATTCTAAAAAGATTAATTTATACAAGGGTCTGATGAATTCCTCACATATCAGATGGTAGTGGTTATGATATTTATGGGCTCCCATAATATGGTATGCAACATATATAGGGGGCCTCCCCTCCTTCCATACACAGTTAAGCTTCTCAAACCAGTGTCTATAGAGTGTTCAGGTACACAGGGTACTCCCAAAAGACTGAACACCTAGACCAACCACTTCACACAAATAGATCACAGATCAATACACCGATGTTTGTCACATGGTTAAAAACCTCGAGAGGGAAACAGTCCATGGCCCCAGCCAAATAATTACTTGGATAAATTTATTATGCAAAAGAAATAAAATTACAATTGATCTTCTCATAATCGATCAACTAGCCAAGGACCCTCCATGCGCTTTAAATAGAGATCATGGACCAATTGGGTGTTAAGCCACAGATCAATGGTAGGTATGATCTAAGAGAAGTTGAACTGTCAGATCACTTTATGTCTAAAACATATCGTGACCATTGTATTAGAATATTTACAAATGCATACTAATGCATACTAAAGAAACACACTTTACCTAATGGATATATTACACAAGTTGATCTTAACTAACTCCTAAGTGTCTAAATATCCTAACATTCCCCCCTTAAGAACAACTTGGGATAGGACTGAAGGATTTACAAAAGTGACACTATTAGGAGAAGGAAGGAGGAATTAGAGCCTATCCCCCCTTAATGACACATTCTTGAACTCCTAAAATATATTGAATTTTAGAAAACTTCGCTTCTGTAAGAGACTTGGTGAAGATATCTACAACTTGATCATCTGTAGGGTAATAGAGCATTTTAAGAACACGATCATGAACAAGATTTCTGACAAAGTGCATGTGTAGCTCAATGTGTTTGTTGCGTTGATGTAGATCTAGATATTTGGCAAGCTTGATGACACTTTGATTGTCACACCAAAGTGGAGTAGGTTGTTCCTGCTCTAATCCAAACTCTGAAAGGATCTGTAGAAGCCATAAAGATTCCTGACTGGCATTAAATCCGGCTCGATATTGTGCTTCTGCTGAAGAGAGAGAAAGAGCTTGTTGTTTCTTACAAGCCCAAGTGACAGGTCTAGATCCCAGACTGAAAACATAAGCATCAGTAGAGTTTCAATCATCAGGATCGTCGGCCCAATCTAAATCAGTGAAACCAACCAACAAAGGTTTCCCCCCTGTATTGTAATGAATCCCAAAATGAATTGTGCCTTGAATATATCAAAGTATTGTTTTTGCTGCTTTCTAGTGACTTTCATGAGGTGTTTGCATATAACAGGCAACATGGCCAACGACAAAGGAAAGGTCAAGACGAGAATGAGTCAATTATAAGAGACTACTAACAAGCTGACGATACAAGGTGGCATCTACTTCAGGTGAAGTACAAGTGGCAAAAAGTTTGAGTCTAGACTGAAAGGGAGAAGGGGTTGGTTTACAATATTCCATGTGAAAGCGACGAAGAAGGTCACAAGCATACTTAGACTGGGAAAGAAATATTCCTTCTTTGGTTTGCAAGACTTGGAGACCAAGAAAATAATGCAAATTTCCTAAGTCTGGCATTTCAAAATTTTGCTTAAGACTAGATTTCACATGGGTTAAAATTTTAGGGTCACTACCAGTAAGGATAATATCATCAAGATAAAGAACAAGTATGATGAGATGGTTTCCTACTTTCTTGGTGTAGACATTGGGGTCAGAATGGCATCTAGAAAAACCAGTGTCAAGGAGAAAGCTATCCATTTTGGCATACCAAGCTCTAGGAGCTTGCTTGAGGCAATATAAGGATTTCTTAAGGTGACAGACAAGGCTAGAGTTATTTTGAACATATCCGGGAGGTTGTTCCATGTAAATTTACTCCTGTAAATCACCATGTAAGAAGGAATACTTGACATCCATTTCATGGACTTCCCATTTATGTAAGGCTGCAAGGGAAAGAACAAGGTGGATGGAGTTCATTTTTGCGACAGGAGCAAATGTTTCATTGTATTCAATCCCTTCAACTTGGGAAAAACCTTTGGCAACTAACATTGCCTTAAGTCTTTCAAAACTTCCACCTAATGCATACTTAGTTATGTAGACCCATTTGCATCTGACAAGTTTTCTTCCTTTTGGAAGAGGAACAAGATCCCAAGTATCGTTCGCCATTAAGGAACGATATTTTTCATCTATAGCTGCATCCCAATATGGATTTCCTAAATATTCTACAAAATTTTATGGACCATGATTCTCAAAAAATTGAGCCAAAAGAGAAGAGGCTCATTGAAGCTAAGAACGTGTTCGACATTGATCTCTAGGATCACTGGCAAGATCACCAGCTGTTTCACATGTTGAACGAACCCATCGAGGAAGCATTGGTGCTGGTGAAAATGGAGGAACATGAGGAGGTGGAGGTGGATTTTCATCCTCATTGTCATCATAAGAAATTGGAGTTGGAAACCTGTCAATGAAGTTAGAATTATAAGAAGGCACAATCACCGAATCAGGCTCGCAGGCCAAGAGATTTTCATCAAATTTAACATCTCTTATAATGATTATATCATGAGAATGTGGCTGAAGAATTCTATAACCTTTTATATCTTTAGAATATCCAACAAATATGCACTTTTCATGTTTAGGCTGCAATGCTTTCCATTTTTCATCTAGAATGTGAGCCCATGCTTCACTACCAAACAAATAGAAGTGACTTACATCTGGTTTAATTTTGCTCCATGCTTCTTTCTGTTAGTTTTTCATCTCATTTAAGCTAGCATTATGATCTTAGGATCTTTTCACTGAGAGAATAACAAGCACAGCAATAAAACACAAGCACATCACAAGATACAAGAGACACAAAGAGTTTTCCTCGGGGAAACCATAAAGGAGAAAACCCCGCAACTTCCTCTAATATAGAATCAACACCAAAACAGTAAGAGATCTCCCAAAACAGCAGTAGTCTTCTGTCTTCTGTCTAGTCCCAAAATTTCCTTCTCCAGTAGTGCGCCACACTTGGGAGAGCAAGTGATGTATTTCACGAGTGATAAATAGAGAGACTCTCACTCTCTATTTATATTCATCCGTTCACTTGAATTGCCTTTTCACATGTAGGCTCAACCTAATAATTACTACTCGAGCCTACACCTTAATTAGTGTATAATAACTCAAGTGCCCCGAAACTATGGGGACTTACCTACTGACTTGATATGACTTGATTACATTATTAATCCTCCTGATCGAAACATCGGGGCATGACCACATGACTCAAATACATAATAGAGACATCCCGGAATAAACATCGGGTTACAATATATAAGATACATAGAAGAATACATTCCGAAGTTACATATACATCAACACTCCCTCTTAACTAGGAAGGTATTCTTTCAACACAATTTTCAGCACTAGTCTTCTTCTATGTATCAACTGGATCATCTCGTCTTCAAGTCATCTTCGTCTTCAAGTCATCTTCATCTTCAAGTCATCATTGGATCTAGATCATCTCTTGATCTGGATCATCATCGAACATCATCACTAGATATGGATCATCTCTCGATCTGGATCATCATCACTGGACTGGATCTAGATCATAACTCGATCTGGTTCATTACTGTTGGATCATCATTACTGGATTTGGATCATCACTCGATCTGGATCAACACTGGTGCTATCTCATGATTCCTCTCGTCATAGGAATTTCTACAGAGCCAGCCCTTTTTCATGCTGGTTGTAGGCCTACCCTCATGTAGGTCTTCGCCCAGCACTTATATCTGACCTGCTCATCAGAAAGGCACGCCCAGCACTCACATCTGATCATGTAGTAAACTACAATCCCATCAGAAAGGCCCAACACTCACATTCACCAGCATGATAGGACACACCTACTATCATCTGTGAAATGGCTCAGCACTTACAACCACCAGCATGATAGGACACACCTACTATCATCTGTGGCAAGGCATAGCACTCACATCCACCAGCATGGTAGGACACACCTACTACCATCTGTGAAAAGGCTCTGCACTTATAATCACCAGCATGGTAGGACACACCTACTACCATATGTGAAAAGGCACTGCACTTACAGTCACCAGCATGATAGGACACACCTACTATCATCTGTGAAATGGAACAGCACTTACAGTCACCAACATGATAGCACACACCTACTATCATCTGTGACAAGGCTTAGCACTTACATCCATCCAGGCGGGAACACATCCTGCTCACAATGATGGAAGGGCATGCACTCATATCTGATCATGAGGGGAACACATCCCAATAATCATATCATAATGGCCCCCAGTCCTCCTTGACTGAGCTACCTGGTAACTGACCAGGCACCTCCATTCTCCTAGAGAATGGCAGTTGCCCTTACATCCAACCTGCTCGTCGGAATGGCCAACACTCACATCTGACATGGAAGGAACTTAATCCTTTAGCCATGAGCAGAATGGTTCAGCCCTTACATCTGACCAAGTGGGAACACATCCCTCTATCACATCAGAATGGCTACTCAGTTCTTACACTGAGTGTTCCTGGTAACTGACCAGGTGCCTCCATTCCTAGAATGGAAATTGCTCTTACATCTGTCCTGCTCGACAGAATGGCCAGCACTCATATCTGACATGGAAGGGAGAAACCCTACCACCATGACAGAATGGCTCAGCCCTTATATCTGACCTACTCGTCAGAATGGCTATGGATCTCAGCACTCATATCTGACATGGAAGGAACCAATCCTCTCAGCATGATAGAATGGCTCAGCCCTTACATCTGACCATGGAAGGAACCAATCCTCTCACCTTCTCAGAATGGCTATGGGTCTCATCACTTTCTCTGGGAGGAAGCCTCGATCTGGAGAACACCAAGTCTCTCTCTTAAGTACTCAAACTTTAGCCTAGCCAATGGCTTCGTCAATACATCAACTATCTGTTCCTCCGTCGCAACATACAGGAGCTTCACTGCTCCTCTCTGCACCATATCCCTGATATAGTGATACTTGATCTCGATATGCTTTGACTTGTCATGGAACACTGGATTATCTGACAACTTCACGTAACTCTGGTTGTCACAATGTATACAAGTAGCATCCATCTAGAGATCAAATAAATCAGACAGCAGCTTCCGTAGCCATACTTCCTCACAACTAGCTGAACAAGCTGCAACATACTCTGCTTCAGCTGTACTCAGTGCCACATAGGATTACTTTCTGCTAAACCAAGAGATCACACCTGATCCCATATTGAAGCAACACCCTGAAGTGCTCTTCCTATCGATATCATTGCCTGCCCAATCTGAATCAACATAACCCTCCAGGTTAATCTTCTGATTCGCATCGTACTTGAGCCCATAATCAATTGTACCCTTTAGGTACCTCAGAATATGCTTTGCAGCAATCAAGTGAACACTTCTCGGATCTATCAAGTACAGGCTCAAGGTGTTCATAGAAAAGCAAATGTCTGGTCTCATGTTTGTCAGGTACATCAATGACCCAATCATCTGACGATACATCATAGCATCAACCGACTCTAACGAAGCATCACTCAATAGCTTTAGGTTCGATGCCATAGGTGTGGTCATGCAATCCATCATCCTGAATCTCTTCAGGATCTCTACTGCATACTTCCCTTGTCCAAGAAATATCCCATCTGTACTCTACCACACCTCCATGCCTAGAACAATAGTGCATCGACACATAACAGGAGCATCACTGGTCTTCTGTCTTCAACCTTGAAGCAAAGGTTGAAATCCACTTTACTCTCAGTAAAGCCTAGAATCATCAGTAATCTACCCATCCTGTCGTACCATGTCGAACCTCAGGATCTTCTGCAATCACTCCCTCTGAAGTAGAGCATCATACTCCCTCTGTCTTCCGTACTCTATGCACTGAAACATTCTGTACTAGAGTGACAAGTAGTATCCATCTAGGATCACTGGATACTAAGATCCTCTATCTTGAACTTCTTCAAAAGTTCGTCTTGCACCCATCTGTGAGCTTGTCATCGTCTATCAACCTTGTGGAAAAGGTTAAGATATTCATCAAGCTCATCATGTATGCGTTATCCCATGGGTGTCTTCTGGACTCGTACAAAACCTTCTTTCATTTGCACACATGATTATGCATGTCATGTGACTTCACTTCTATTAGCTGTAAATGTTTCTTTGTAGACTATGCCTTCTCTTCATGAGAAGCCTCATGCTATGAATATTGCTTTGTATCCCACGATGTTTCCATCTACTGCATGATGGAACTATGAACTTCTCTTCAGGTCTCGATACTATGCCCAGACATCATTCTTCTTGAACTGATCTTCCCTTTCTTGTTGGTGGCTGGAAGGTTCTGCATCAATGATGTCACTACACTCATCATATTATTCTTTGTCTTTGAACTGTCGTCACTTGTTTTTCGGAACAAGTCTTCATTCTTCTTTGCTTGTAGGCGATTATGTATGCAATCTTTCCTACAATTCAAATGCAATTGTATGGTTAGAAACATTTCATAAGGAATATTTATACTGGCAAACACTTATGCATAAATATATGATAATGCAACTACTTTAGCCAATACAACATTCATCCATATCTCATTGAAACTTTCTAGATGCCTTCCATCTCTACCAGGACAACATTGAGATTGTGCACTAATCCAATATGTCAATAAAGAGGTTTCATTCTAGATAAGTAGCAATGGATAATTTGTATAGCCCCATGAGCTACTTACCCATCACATGCATGCATAATACAATAACTGAATATAAACAAATGCATAGCAAAATAATATAATGAAATGACAATTGAATACTTATCTTTATTTGTTTCGAGGGTAGACTCCTTCTTGAGCCTTCAGCTTCATCGTCTTCTTCATTCATAATAGCATCGTTTCTTATCCAATAGCTAAGGTGGATAAGAAGTTCTTCAAGAGTTGAGTTCTTCATATTCCTCATTGATTGAGGGATCTTCTTTGGATGGCGATATCTTGATCTTCAATTGCTCCCCTCTTCTCTTCTCTTCTTATGATTCAAGCTTCTTCTTCTTCCCAAAGTTTGCTGAAAGTAATCACTTCCTTCTGGAACACATTCCTTGAATGAATTCCATGATCCTGGGAGGCCATTCAAGGTGGCCATCATCACTTCTGCATTCTTCACTTTTTCTTTTACCGCTTCAAGTTGTTCTTGATTTGAGAGACTCTTATGACTGCATGGTCTCTGCATTCTAGATCTTCACATTCTTCAACTGGATTCTTTAGGTCATATTCTAATTTTTGTTCTTCCCTTCAAATAGCTTGAAATTCTGTTCTTCCGTTCTGTAACCCCATTCTGTTGTGGATTATAAGGAGTTGACAACTCCCTCTTAATCCCTTCTTCTTTGCATAGCTCTTTGAATTCATTCGAAGTGAATTCTCTACCATTATCTGATCGAATGGTCTTGATCTTCTTTTCAGTATGGTTCTTGATCAAGGCTTTGAATTCCTTGAACTTGCTGAACACTTCATCTTTGTTTTTCTTGAAAGTAAATCCATGAGTAATGTTACCTGTGAGAGCTGATATCAGAACATATTCATCCTCGCTTGAAGAATCGTCACTTTCATATATGGATCTCTTTCTGGATGGTTCATCATCCTCTGCAGCATGAGCATTGTGGGAATATATTAAACCCACTCACAACTTAGGATAAAATAATTAATCATTATTTGATTAATTATTCACCCACTAGCTTAATTAGGTGGCACCTTAAAGTCAATGCATGCCATCTATATCCTAGGAATGAGTTATTTCTGATTCTGGGTTCATCTAGAATTAGTATGCAGGACCTTATAGCAGATTCTGCTTTTTTTTGCTTTTTCTGCTTTTTCTTGCTTTTCTATGGATAAGATAAAAGGTAGTCAACTAGGAAACTGGGAGCTTTTGTTTCCAACCCATCCTCCATAATTTTTTCTCCATTTTCTAGGATTATCATGTTATTTCCATCTCCTTGACAACTCACTCATTTTTTTTCCAACTCGTGAGGTCCTTGATAGATTTAGCAAGTGCTTTATCCACCTATGGGGGTTTGCTATATTTTGGTAAGTCAGCCTTTTTGAGCTTTATGAGTTGTTTCCATACAATTCGACTTTCCTATGAGGGAAGCACTATTTATGTACACTATTATTCATAATTATTCAATGGAAGGATACACACCAATATTCATCTCTTCATTCATGTGATTCAGTCTCTTTTCTTCTCTCTATTTTTCCTGTGTATGCTTGTGAGAATTCTTAGTAGCAAGTTATATTTCTTGTGCTTCTTCTTAGCATCATTGCACATAGAATTGATCTATTATTTCTACATGGTATCAGAGCTACCAGGTTGATCAATTTCTACAAAATTGAGGAGCGCTTCCAGTCTCCTATCCCTCTTTGAAGAAGAGCTTGTCTAGCTTACAAGATTTTCTCCTAGTTTGTTTTGCAGGTTGCAGAGAGTATCTACTAGAGCATATCAACAACTTCAATATGGATTCAAAAGTTCCTCTACTATCTCCTTTCAACTATGCTGATTGGAAGCCAAAGATGAGTGCATACTTGAAGAGGCAATGTCTCTTTGATGTCTCCATTGGTGCATTGAGTGAACCTGAGTCTTATGAAGAGAAGATTGATTGGATAAATAATTGTGATAGAGATTATGGAATTATGTGTTTGGGAATGTCTCCAAATATATATCATCTCATAGATTCTGCTGAAAATCCATATGAGCTTTGGAAAATTTTGGACAAAGCTTTTGGTTTGCAGGAAATCGAAGATGAAGCATGGAGCGAACCTAGCATCTCCTCTTGTTCTCTTTCTCAAGATATCTTGGCCTCTACATTCTCTGATGAAGTTGATCATGATGAATAAGTTTCTCATACAGTTCATGTTGTTGCTTCCCTCTTTCATTCGAATGCTTCCTCCTTCAATGAAGAAGCAAATATTGAAGAGCCATCTTTTTCTGTGTCTCTTGAAGGTGATTTTTCTTCTTGTGATACTAATGATGAAAAAGAAGTAACATATGGAGCTTCTGCTGATATTGATTATGATCCTATAACCCATTCATTTTTCTCTCAATCTCCTATCTTAGATTCTGAGATCCATGTGCTAGATTCTTCACACCTCTTGCATGCCTCTCTCATTGATGGTGCGCAACCCAGTGACTTCTAGGATGTTTGCTTAGCCACATCAAGCCTTATTTGTGTCATACCACTTACCATACTTGATCTCATGTGCTTCAGCATATCCTTCTTTGTTCTTGGCATCAATACTCAGAGCCTTCTTGAATATTGTGAACATCTCATTCTGCCCATCCATCATTCATATTTTTACACTTATCAGTTTTCCCCAGTTGCTCACAAATTTCCTAGTCTAGCCCTATATCCTCATGGAGCCATTGAAGACTTTGTCCTTGCTGTTCCATATATTAATATTTCTGATATATCAGAGTTTTATCAGCCTCATATCAGATCTATACAGGTGCTACATCAGATTGGAAGATTGACATGTGATTCACATCACAATTTTGCAGCTATTCAGGGAATTGGGTGTGAAATAAATTGTCTTAATTTTTGTACTCTTTGGAAAGGAGTATGCACAGATCTCTTTTCCATTTCAGATTATGTTTTCAGATCAGAGTTTGACAGTAGAAAGAAGCATTCAGATAATGCTCCTACTTCATCAGTTGATGAGATACAAGGAGTCTCTCCTCTTCCTTCTTACAGGTTCTACACTCCAGCGCATGATCATGGAGTTCATGATTTCTTCAGCAAGTCCTTCATCCAGAAGTAGTTCAATCAGCTCATTAAAGTGAAGATGAAGATATGTTGAAGACATATTTCAAATTTTGTGCCTTGTCCTATCTTGAGGGAGGATTTTCCCCATGTGGTTTTGTCTCTTTCCTCACCTTTCTGGACATAATAATTGTAAAAGGGTGACCATAGCCTTGTTGCTGGGCCCTATATGCATCCATATGCATCCATATTTTTTGTCATACCATCATAAAGTCAGACTTATAGGGGGGTGTGGGAATATATTAAACCCACTCACAACTTAGGATAAAATAATTAATCATTATTTGATTAATTATTCACCCACTAGCTTAATTAGGTGGCACCTTAAAGTCAATGCATGCCATCTATATCCTAGGAATGAGTTATTTCTGATTCTAGGTTCATCTAGAATTAGTATGCAGGACCTTATAGCAGATTCTGCTTTTTTCTACTTTTTCTGTTTTTTCTGCTTTTTCTTGCTTTTCTATGGATAAGATAAAAGCTAGTCAACTAGGAAACTGGGAGCTTTTGTTTCCAACCCATCCTCCATTAGTTTTTCTCTATTTTCTAGGATTAGCATGTTATTTCCATCTCCTTGACAACTCATTCATGTTTTTTCCAACTCGTGAGGTCCTTGATAGATTTAGCAAGTGCTTTATCCACCTATGGGGGTTTGCTATATTTTGGTAAGTCAGCCTTTTTGAGCTTTATGAGTTGTTTCCATACAATTCGAATTTCCTATGAGGGAAGCACTATTTATGTACACTATTATTCATAATTATTCAATGGAAGGATACACACCAATATTCATCTCTTCATTCATGTGATTCAGTCTCTTTTATTCTCTCTATTTTTCTTGTGTATGCTTGTGAGAATTCTTAGTAGCAAGATCTATTTCCTGTGCTTCTTATTAGCATCATTGCACATAGCATTGATCTATTATTTCTACAAGCATGATGTCTTCTTTGGCCTCGTCTCCCTCTGAAACTGGAACCTCTATACTCATGTAGGTGTCCTATCCAGTTTCTTCAGAGAGATCAAATACTTCTATGCTTGGAAGTTGTCAACTTCACCAAGATTATCATCAAGCTATTGTGATAGATCATATTGAAATGAGAACCTCAAATGGAAATACAAAAGATTAGATCTTACGATTTGAGGTGTCTGTCCTTGTCCCGGAGTTCGCTGATCTAGGGTTTGTCGCAGAAACCCTAATTTTCAAAAATTGGAAACTTTCAGATCTGATTGGACAAACAGATATATCTCTTCAAATGGAGCTGTCCAATGTACTCCTTTTCTGAAAACAGTAGAGGGAAGCTCCCGAAACAGGAAGCCCTAATTTACTGATTTCTTCTGTAGAAATTCCTGTTACTGTTTATGTGATATCTCTGAAATTATTGATCCTCTATGTTTGAAATTTTGCATTGAGATAACCTCGCACGTCCCTAATCCAACACCATAGGTTTCATCAGAATTGGTTTCACCATTTGGGATTTATGATCCTTTTCCCAAGGTGACCTGTTACAGGACTGTTCAGAACAGAGAAGTTGTACGGAATTCCATGTGTCACTGGTTCATCTTCTGAGTCTGATATTCAGACCACCAAAAGTGCAGTCTGTGCCCTTTTTTTAAAATCTTCAATAATTCCATTTGGACCTCTATATCTCAAGATATTGGAGATCTCCCCAGATGTCCTGTTTAGGGATGAATTCTGGAAGAGGCTGGAACCCTAACTTGGAGAGATCATATCTCCTGGAGTACAGAGAATATGAGTCTTATTTTTGGACACAGGCTTCATCAGGATTTTATATTTGGCCCCTACAATTTTTAGCTTCTGAGACTTCGCCAATCTCAGAATATAGTGATTGTACCAAAACTTAGCAGTTTTAGTATTTAGGGTTTCTCCTAGCTCAGGGTCAAACTAGGGTTTGACTTTCCTGGAGTTTCACCCAACCAAATTTCTTGATCCAGGTCTCTAAAATTCGATTTTGATGAGGAGAATAACCCTATGCTGGTCTCACTCAAAAATTCCTCTTCTGTAGAAATCCCTAATTTCCACATCGAAACTGAAAATGCTTGAGATTGAATTCCGCATCGACAGAAAGATGCACCCTTCAATGGGAAGTCATCTTAGCATACTTTTGCTGAAAATCTATGGAAGAAGATCCACAAAATAGGAATCCCTAGTTCCTGTAGCTTCACAATGTCTTCTTCTCAGGTTAGCTCTGATTCCATGTTAGTTTTTCATCTCATTTAAGCTAGCATTATGATCTTAGGATCTTTTCACTGAGAGAATAACAAGAACAGCAATAAAACACAAGCACATCACAAGAGACAAGAGACACAAAGAGTTTTCCTTGTGGAAACCATAAAGGAGAAAACCCCGCAACTTCCTCTAATAGAGAATCAACACCAAAACAGTAAGAGATCTCCCAAAATAGCAGTAGTCTTCTGTCTTCTGTCTAGTCCCAAAATTTCCTTCTCCAGTAGTGCGCCACACTTGGGAGAGAAAGTGATGTATTTCACAAGTGATAAATAGAGATACTCTCACTCTCTATTTATATTCATCCGTTCACTTGAATTGCCTTTTCACACGTAGGCTCAACCTAATAATTACTACTCGAACCTCCACCTTAATTAGTGTATAATAACTCAAGTGCCCCGAAACTATGGGGACTTACCTACTGACTTGATATGACTTGATTACATTATTAATACTCCCGATCGGAACATTGGGGCATGACCACATGACTCAAATACATAATAGAGACATCCCGGAATAAACATCGGGTTACAATATATAAGATACATAGAAGAATACATTCCGAAGTTACATATACATCAACACTTTCAATGTTTTACCTTGTAAAAATTTAGTGGGTGTGCAATTAACTATGTAATTTGCACAATTTATGGCCTCATCCCAATATTGAAGACTTAGTCCCTTAGATTGGATCATATAATTAGCCATTTTCTTTAAAGAGCGGTTCTTCCGTTTAGCTACACCATTTTGTTGTGGTGTATATGGAACAGTGTGTTGTTGTTGGATTCCTTGTTTAGTGCAGAAAGTAGTGAACTTTTTGTTAACATATTCTCCTCCATTTTCAGATCTTAACTTAATAATTTGATGACCAGATTTTTTTTCAACAAGGGACTTGTAGGCCAAGAACATGCAAAATACTTCGCTCTTAAGTTTTAGGAAGTAAACCCAAGTGTGCCTGGAGTGGTCATCAATGAAAGTTAAGAAATATTTGAAACCAAAAAAGAAAGCAAATGGAAGAGGACCACACAAGTCACTATGCACAAGATCCAAGGGAATTGAGGCGTGCCAGAGGCACGTTTGTCAAAACTATCTCGATGATGTTTTCTGAGTACACAACCAAAACAAACAGCATCCTTGCAAGATACCATCGGAAGACTAGTCACCATATTGTATTTACATAGTTGTTGCAATGAGCGATAATTTAAGTGACCAAATCACTCATGCCAAATTTTTCTCAAGTTATCACTATGAGCAACAAAAATTGAAGGAAAAGGTGATGACCCAAATTTGTTAAATTTGTACATTTGTACAACCTGGTAATATCATCAACAATTCCGGTAGGTAGGACATGTTGAGGATATTTAAAATATTTGATTACAACTTGGTGAGGTGTAGATGTTATAGTTTTACCTTCACCAAAATGAGTAATTTGATAGACTAACAATAAATTGTAGGAAATTGTTGGAACACATAGTACATCACTAAAATGACCATTTTCCACTAGAACTGTTCCAAATCCTACAACACTTAGAGAACCATCATCACCAACAAATATTTGTTTGGTGTTACATTCATGCATTATTAATTATTCCAAGATGAATGAGCTTATCTTTCTCTATAATTAAGGAATCACAAAAGGATTGAAGACTAGGCTCTTGATAGCTAGCTGCAGTCAAGGATTCTTTCATGGAGTAAAATTTAGATACAAAAGCAGAATATGCAGGTCCAAGTTTGGAAAGAATATGATAAATACATTGTTTGTCTTCTTTCTTAATCTTGCATTCTTCACATAAGAGTTTAAGAGTTTTATACTTAGATAAATAGTCTTGAAAGCATGAGAAATCACTTGGATTCAAAGAAATCAACTCATTCTCAAGTTGATGACCTCGAATTTCATTTTGTTTACCAAAAACATATTCCAAATTTTCCCAAGCTTTATCTGGTTCATCAATTCCAGATGTGGAATCACATATTAGTAGAGATTGACATTCCAATCAATCCATAAGCTTCATAACATCTATTTTTCCATTTTATTTTATTATCATGATAAGTGGGTTCTATTTCTTTCCCTAAGGTAATTCTGAAAAGTCCCCTACTTCTTAGAACATCCTCCATACAAGATTTCCATGAGAAATAGTTAAAACTAGTAAGTATAATATCACAAGGGGCGGCCATACTATAAAATAATGGATGAAAGAATATAAACTAATTGTCTAGATGCAAAGAGCTCAAAAAATTAGGCTGTTTAAAAAAAAACAGCACTGAAAACTGAATCTGAATGATGAAGTTATGCCTGATCAAAGAAAATGTTGAAGATGTCCCCAATAGTGACGTGGCAGATATTCACTTGACCAACTAAAAAAAAGAACCCCCTTCTTCCCAAGATGAACCTTTGACAATAACTTACAAGAAAGTTGCTTTTAAGTGAATCACTTTTGTAAAATAAGTGATGTTCACTTTTACAATAATGTTACTTTAAATAGTGCGACAATAAATTAAAAGACTTAAGTGACTCACCTTTTATGTTATTTTATTTAAGTGAGATGCACTTTTACAATAAAGTAACTTGAAAATAGAAATTGCATGCACTAAAAAGTAACTTAATAAGACTTGAAATCAAGACCTATTAAGGAACAAAGCAACTTTGAACCAAGTGAGCTAAGTTTAAAAGGTAAGTAAAAGAAGGGAAAGAGGAAGGTTTTCTTTTTACTCTTCTCTCTCGGTCTCTGTGCTTGCGTTTTTTTTCCTGCAAATCACAAAAAAACCGAAAAACAAAAACAAAAAAACTTTTTCACACTATGGGGTTAGATCTTGGTTAGATTTCCCATAAATTCTACATTTTCAAGTTTTCTTGCTACTTCTAATTAGCCATGATCACACAAGGTGCACGTCAAAGAGCATATGTTGTCGAGAAGAAAAAAAAAAACTTTCCCTTTCTGTTTCTGATTCACCGCGATCTCGCAAGGTGCACGAAAAAGACCATATGTAGCCAGGGAAGGCAATAGTCTAAGACTAAACAATAAAAATCTAATAATAAAACCGATAAAATATGAGAGATTTAAAAATAAAAATAAAACAAATCCGTCACTGTAACATTATACTTTCAGATTTTCTGAAATGGGTGTTTCTAGATCAAACGAAAATTGTTTTCAATGAAATGAAAAATATTTCCGAATGGAAACAGTGCTCCAGACACAATGAAATAGCTTCCATAGGCCACAAATGCACAAAAACTCCATAACTAGAAACCCTTTCAAAGTTTCGGCAACACCGGTTCCAGATCTTGATCACAAATGAAAGTGACTCTGATACCATGTAAGGTTTGTTATTACACCAAAACTTGTAGATATTGATGAACATTTGAAACCCAGCACAAGGCCCTATCACAAGGAGTGGTGGTTAGTCCACTTGTTTTATATTCCCATAGGTGCGGAGGTTATACCATGTGGAGGTTGTATCGATACTCCAACACCCCGCCTCCGGTGTACCTTGGGGGAATTGAACCTGATACCTATGCTCTGAAACCATGTTCAAGTACAAAGGGTACTCCCAAAAGACCAAACACCTAGAACAACCACTTCACACAAATAGATCACATATCAATACATTGATGTTTGTCACGTGGTTAAAAACCTCGAGAGGGAAACAATCCACGACCCCAACCAAATAGCTACTTGGATCAATTTATTATGTAAAAGAAATAAATTTACAAATGAGTTTCTCATAATCGATCAACTAGCCAAGAACCCTACACGCTCTTTAAATAGAGATCATGGACCAATCGAGTGTTAAGCCACAGATCAATGGTAAGTATGATCTAATAAAAGTTGAACCGTCGGATCATTTTATGTCTAAAACATATCATGGCTATCGGATTAGAATATTTACAAATGCATACTAAGGAAATACACTTTACCTAATGGATATATTACACAAGTTGATCTTAACTAACTCCTAAGTGTCTAAATATCCTAAGATAGAGTATGCAATCTATCAAGAAATATGACATGAAAAATTCTGACTTTTTCTGTTTCAGGCCTTCTTGAGTTGCCTTGAAACCTTTGGCTAGGTTTTTGGTAGCTATATCTTCCTAGTTAAAAAATTTCCCCTCCATAGCTACATAATACATGAGGGGAATCCATCCAAAATTATATGTCTTTCCATCAGCCCTGCCATACAACCTGCTTATCATTAACGCTATTATCCTGAAAGGGGTTCATAGATCAGCTGCCTTATATTCCCCTGAATGTTTATGTCTGAAGGTCTTCCCCTCAGCCACCATTCCCTTTGTTGTGGCTGTATAATCAAACTTCAGACTCTTGAACCACTCTGTTTTTCCACTTATTTATGCTTCTGGTAGACTGTATGCTTTTGAAATGAAAGTAGGTGCGAATGTTGCAACAAGCTTCCCCTCCTCATCATTTATTATCATTTCTATAGTGTGTATTTTGAGAAGCAACCAACCAATGACCTCTGCACAGGGAAACAACTCTGTTCTAGTGGCTATTTTGGTTAACCTAGACCTCAAAATGTTCTTGTATAGAGCTAGATCTCCCAATCCAGCTTCTAGCACTTTTATTTTGACTAGCATAGGATAGATCTGGCATCATTTCAGCTCAAGTTCAGCTCCTGTAATCACTTTAGTGTCGTCATACACTATCTTAGTCTTCATTTTCGGCGAGACTTCAACAACCTCTATGTCTAAATCGCTTTCAGCAATTCTAAGATTCTTCCTTCCCTTCTTCAGTATGGTTTCGGCAGTAAACAGTACCTGAAAAAATGGACTTGTTTTAGCATTCATATTTGAAACCATGATGATTAATGTAAGTGAAACAAAAACCATACGTATACATTACTGCAACATAAAAACCTAAAGTTTCCTTACCCTGTTAGTTTCATCCATTAAAACCAGTAATACAAAGCACGGTTCAAGGTTTCGTCTAGAAAAACTACATGGGATACGGGAAACACTGTTGAAAACCCCTGCGCTCTTCCCCCTTTACCAGCAACAACCCCTACTCTAGCGCCATACACCCTCTCCTACAGACGCAAAAAAGATTCGAAGAAACAAAATGGTGGCAAGGCCCTAGGGTAAAACCCATGCCACAAAATCTACTGTCGATACCTAATTATTTTCCACCTATGGGCTCTGCATAGAAAAATAAAACCGCAGCCAATACCAATTCCCAGGTGTGAGCATCCAACTGGCTTCATACCGGCGCAATGCTCGATGTCTTGAGAACGCATCACTAACCTAGCCGACTGGGCGAAACATAAACTGTGACGGCTCAACCTAAAAGAACACGGGAACCAAAACCCTCTTATATACCCGACCAAAACCCTAACCCACCATCAATGATGAACATATTACAAACCTCATAAATCAATCACTGGGAAAAGGGATTATAAACCTACCTATCCGGTCAGAAAATTCACCATGCAACTGGGGATGACTAACGAGCACGAGCCACATGAGCTCCACCGAAGAATCCACGTAGTAAGCTTCAAATGAAAAGTGTTCTCCAGATTCCGACCAAATCCGTAAAAACAAATGGTAAAAGACTTTGAATTGGGAAAATAAATAGGCTTTTCAATCTTTAATTTCCAATTAAACCTTACACGTGCGACCCCCAAACACCCTTGGCACCAAACACTTGCGAGCCGAAATAGATAAGTCATCATGGGAAACTCCCTGACATGACAGCTCGAACATCCAATTCCATCCGCAACAACGGCTCACAATTCAGAATTCCCCCGCAATCTCCTTGCAACTCAGCGATAAAAATCACATCGGAGAGAAAACAATGATGTGTCCGCAACAGCGGCTCGAAGCTCACAAAACCCTCTGCAACGGCAGGTCCTACTAGAAACAAATGTGAAAGGGAGAGGACCTTCGCCATAGTGGCTTGTACTGGAAAATACTCCCGCAATAGAAATGCATAACCTCTTGCTGTAACAGGTTAAACTAGAAGAAAATTCCATCCTAGTGGTTCTCGGGGACCAAATCAAAACGACAACAAAATCTCACCGCTGTAATGGACGCAACTCGAACAGCTCTCCGACGTAGCGGGAGTAAACGGACATTGACGGGAAAAACAAAATGACACCCGCTATAGCGGTCTAATCATGAAAATATTTCCGCTACAACGGCGGTGAAACAAAGAAAATGCCCACCATAGCAGCTTGCAATTTGAGAATGGCTTGCCATAGTGGCTTGAAAACAAAGAAGAGCCCGTTGTAGCGGCTTGAAATAGAGAAACCATCTACTGCTACGGATCAAAGTTTGACTTTCTTCCTTGGTGGAAATAAAAACTTTTGGAAACCTTATGATGGACAGGAAAATCAAACTGACAATCAAAGCAAAGGCAAACTAAGATCTTCAAAAGGGGGGCCAAAAAAATCCTCAAAAAATATTTTTGGGAAATGTTGCAGTGACAACAAGGTCCACTTCCAACTTGGCCACTTTTTTCACCCCATCCACATTTACTTTGACATCCACTAACCTGCCAATCAATAATATTGTATATTAATTTGTGAGTATAAGTTGTATGGGTGACCAAACCAACTTTGGCTTCTCCATCAGATCCCATGTCTTCTTAGGAAGGATGTTCACATCTTCTCCTAAGCCCAACATCACATCTTTCATCTCAGACCCTCCCAATTCCAAGGTCAACATATTTTGTTTTTCAGTTCTTCTTCTTTTTCCTACTCCTCATGCATTCCTTTCAGGAAGTGGATGAGAAATAGGGTCTTCAACTCCATGGGGGGTTAGTAAATTTTCAAGAATGTTATTTAATTTATTTACAACAATTGGATTATTCAACAAGTTGACACAGTTCTATAGAAAGGTACTTACAAGGTATTATTTGCGGCTGCGGTCCAAATTCCTGGATTGTTCCCTTCTTGGGAGGAGTCAAACTATGGGGCTCGCCTTTGTTATTAAATGCACAAGTTATGCAATATTTCTGTTTCTTGCATTAATCTTTTGTGATCTTGTTCTTCATGAAAGATATGCAATTGATCCTCTTTGTGTAGCTAATATTATCCCAAGCTTTCCTCATGTTGGGAAAGCTCCTTAAATACTTTCTGGGATTCATGCAGAATATGTACTTGTTCCTTTTCCTAGAAATTTGGTAGAGGTTGCACGTATTTCCTTATTTTAGGTTTGGTTGAATTGTTTATACTTCATTCTCGTGCTTGGTATTTATTTGTCCTAACACCTGATCAATTAACTGTATTGAAATCCATTAGATCCTTGCCTTGATATTCTTCTCTAGGTTATGCAATGCAATCACCATATTGCATCGATCTCGTTTCTCTTCCCATTTTTTCACTAGGTATGGGAAATATTCTAACACATGTTCAAAGTTATGGCAGTAAGTGCACAATGTACATGGTTTAGTACGAAATTTATCCAAGTGACCTGGTTCACCACAATTTTAATAAATAATTTGTCTTCCTCCACCACCAAATCCTTTTCCTTGGCCTCAGAATCCACCACGAGTTGCTCCTGACTGTCCTCCTTGCTCAGGGGCCTTGTTCTCCTTTGCACCTTGAATATGCTAGGTGTCCATTGTATTCTCCTTCATTAACTATAAAAGATGACAATTTTTCACATTGTGTCCCATGAACTTACAAAAGTCGTATAATGGCGCATGCGTAGAAATATGGTACTTATGTAGTGTTGGGTAATTCGGTGGTGAGTATCCCCATACTCGACAAATTTCACACCAGCCTGTATTATGAGTAGGACGGAATGTACGCGGGGCTCCAGTTCTCATATAGTTATTCAGTGTCAGGCACTCATTCTTTTGGCGTCCTTTGGTTTTGCAAAATCTACACCATATGCATTCTCAACTCGACCAATATACACCTTAACCCCAACATAAAAAAAGACTTCGACATATAGACAAGTCTTTGAAAAAACTAAAAAAGGTGGGGTTTCCCATTTTTTTTTGTACATAAACTTAGCACGAGAATGTGCAACTATCCCTATAAGGTATTATGCAGCTTCCATTAATCAACCCCTTAAGAGGCTCTCCATTCAACTTTTGCATTTGGACAGTGCCTCCCTTTATTACATAAGTAATGACATAAGGACCTAACCAATTCATACTTAACTTACAAGGATGTTTGAAAATCTTACTATCGTAGAGGAGAACTAACTCTCCTCGTTGAAACTACTTCCTGGTAATGTGGCGATCATGTCAAGCCTTATCTCTTTTTTTCTGAACTTTTTTTTGGAATCCTATGATAAATATGTCTTTTTCTAGCTGGAGAAATTGTGGAAACCTTTATTCAATATCACCAGTGTCTGACATACCTATGAAATCAACAATCCATAAACTTGGCACAATATACTCTATGGGAATGATAGCTTCTTGTTTATATACTAGTTGGAATGGTGTCTGACTTGTCAACTTTTTACATGTTGTTCTATAATCCAATAAAACTATAGGGACCTTCAAGTCCCAATAATCGTAGTTCATGTTACATACCTTTGTCAATGCATGCTCTAGAATCTTATTAAATGCTTCAGCTATCCCATTTGCTTTTGGATGAAAGGGATTAATCTTTATATGGTATATCTAGAACCTTTTTGTGAGTTCTTCAATAGTCTTTCTTACAAAATGACTTCCCCGATCAATTAGTAAAATTGGAGGGAATCCAAACGTTATAACTACATTCTCAAAAAGAAAATATGCAGCAGTTGTAGCATTGCAACGTTTCACTGGCACAACTTTAGACCATCTAGTTGTTGGTTGTGGAGCCTGATCTTCCAGATTCAGAGATGTTATTGTTTCAGCTGTGTTTTTACCCCATTTTTACTGTACACTCATCCCAACTAGGGGGTGTGGGGGGCAATCATGCCCCCATGGGGGTTCGGGGGACAACGGGCCCCTGGAAAGGGTTTGAGGGAGAATCCCCTGAAAGAATTGTTTTTGGGATTTTTTTGGCCAAATTTCTATAGACCCATGGTATTGGGTGACCTGTATTATTTTCCCATGGTAATTCCCCTATAGAAGGAAAGCATTGTAATATGGATGTGTATTGTATTGTAGCATTGTAAACAATATTTGTGAATGTGTGAGAGAGATTGTGAGAGTGTGAAGAGGAAGTGCAGCGGGGTTGCTGCAAGTTGTATCCCTTCATTTTGGTGGATGATATAATAATAAAGGACTAGAAATTTATGTGTGGACGTAGCCCATCTTGGGTGAACCACATTATATTAGTGTCTCTCTTGTAACGTGTTTAATATTTGCATATTGTTAAATTATTTAATTGTATAATTGTTATTGCTTTGCGATCATGTTTTTCTAACACTAGTTAAGTAATTTGTTGCAGTTATAATATACCTTTCTCCCATCTCCTTCCCTGGTGGATTGATGGGACCCACAAAATCAACATCCCACTTGTCAAAGGCCTACAACATCACATGTGACACTAGCAACATTCCATCCCTTCTCAAGGGTTTTCTACTCCTATGAAATATGGTATAGGTATTATAGTACTCCTTTGCATATTTATACAATGTAGGCCACCACAGCCCAACCCTTAATATATTTTGCATAGTAGCTTTCCGTGTATAGTGGCCTCCCGCAAACCATCATGAGCTTCAACCAATATCAGTGATTTCTCATGCTCCAAAACACACCGAACCAATCATCTCATCTCGTCCTACCTTCTATAATTGACTAGCTATCAATTGATAGTCTGTAAATTTAACCACTAATTGCTTCTTCTATGTTGTTGTTTATCGTTCTAGTGCAATACCCGTATTCATAAAATTCACAATGTATTTAAAGTATTCATCTACCATTCTTACAGAAAAGAGATACACATCTAGGAGGTTACCATCTAAGTTAAATATTTCTTCTCTTGTCTCCACCTCAATAGATGTTCAGTTCCTACATTCAGCCTCCTGGCTTGAATACAATCTCAAAATCATAAACTTGAAACAAGAGGATCCACCAACAAATTGACCCCCCCAACACTAGCTTGTTGATGAGGTACTTCAAAGCAAAGTGATCTGTAAACATTTTTAAATGCCCCCCTAACAGATAATTCCTAAACTTATGTAGGGAATATACCATATATATCCCTTCCCTTTCTGTTGTAGTGTTGTTTCTTTATGTTGTTGTTGACAATTTTCTACTAGCAAATGCAATTGGGTGATCAATAGAACCCTCACCTGGTTGAGCAACAACTATTCATAGAAGAAATAAATATGCATCGACATGCACAATGAATTATTTTCACCAGTTAGGAAGTACCAAGATGGGTGTTGTCACCATTTTCTCCTTTAGTGTGTCAAGGCTTTGCTGACACTCTTCATTCCACTGAAACTTGACATCCTTCTTCAATAACTTTTGTTATAATTTTGATGGTTAAACAAGGTCTAAAAACATTTATCATCATAACATCATATCCATATGCAAAAGGATCATTGAAAGAAAGAAAATCACAACCACACAAAAGAACATAGAGATTTATCCTCGAAAACCCTCGTGGGGGAGAAAACCCAGTAAAAATTCCTCAATATAGAATTCAACCATGTAGAGTGTAAGACCCCAATATTAAGACTTGTAAGACACCAAGAATAAAACTAAACTACTTCCTCTCCTCTAGATGGACTGCTCCTTCTCTCTCTAGTGCAACTGCTTGAGTTATGAGTGTGTCCAAATGAGGGAGGAACCTCCCCTATTTATACTAATAAGTGGAGAGGCCTAATAACCCAACATGGCTGAATCTCCTCCCAATGAGGGCCTACTTTCCTTGGGATACTCCAAAAAACATTTTAATAATACTTTTTTGGGTACTACTGATCCAACTTACAACAGAGGTTTTACCGCAAGACTTTACATGAACAAATACATCAATGACATCTCTAATCGAAGGAACAACATCTCCGGAAGGGGAAATGATAATAATAATACAAAATATAATATCTTCCTCAATTAAATTTCTTTTACAACTTTTCCATAAGGGTTGTAATTTGAGCATACCCTCTTATGAACTTTCTATAGTAGGTCATATGTCCTAGAGTTGTCCTTAGCTGCTGAACTAAAGTTGGTGGAGTTAAATCCACTATGATTGAAATCTTCATAGGATCCATTAGAAATCCTTGCTTACAAACCACATGGCTAAGAAATATACTAAATGAGGTACATAAAATACATTTCTTCAAATTTTATGAAATTTATATTGTCTACATCGTTCTAGCATCAATTGTAAACTTTCAAAATGATTTTTAAGCAGACCATACATTGTCCAATCATCAAAATAGATTTCCAGAAACTTATGAATGAATTCTTTAAAAGCATCGACAACTATTCTAGAGAGAATAGTAGGATAATTATTTAAACCAAATGGCATTAAATTATATTGGAAGCAACCCCACTTTGTCACAAAAGTTGTCTTGTGTTGATCTTCTTTGGTAAATTTTATTTGATGATACCCAAAAACCCATAAGTTAGTGAATAGGATTCTTTGCCTCTAACACTCTTTAATACTTTGTCTGTGAACGATGTAGGAAAGGGATAATGTAAGCATGCACCATTCAGATTCCTCAAATCAACAGAAATTCAGGTGCACCAATATTTTTATCCTATACTACTATAGGACTAATCCATTCAGACTCTTCAAAAAACTCAATTATACCTTCTTCTAACACACCAGTTTTTCATTTCTACTAAGTTTCCAACAATCCCTTTCATCTCAAAGAAAATAGTAGGAAATGAATATTGGAACTCATGCACTAAGTGAGTGATCTTACCTATTGTTTCATCATCTGAGTAATATCCAATATTAGTTAAATTAAGATTCTTAGGGGACCCAATATTTACCTTCTTTATTTTCATTGGCTACAAGAATTTGTTAGATGAAACTTATGGTCCTTCTAGATCCCACCTTCCCTCAGTTTTTGGAACATGCACATCTCATGGATCACCATCCTGTGGTCCTCCTGTAATGTTATAGCATTCCATCGTTGTTTATATTGTTGTAGTCCACCTAGGATAATTGGACATAGGTACTGAAATTTCCTCAAAAATATTTACTTTAATAACTTGCAAAGCAATGCTCACATTGGACTCTTATCCTCATAGCTAAATGTATGTATGAAACTCCTAGCCAAACTATCATCTTTTGTAGTTCTGTGTCAAAACTCTTGTTGGCTCAAACCTCAACCAAGAAAAACCAGTTGACAGGGGTCCCAATCTATCAACACTTGACTCGCCATGATCTCCCTGAGCATCGGCCTAGATAGGTTTTACCCTACCCAGCAACACCCATAGAGCAGATGAAGTCTCACCCGAGATGTTCAAGGGAGGGCTGACAGAACTAAGTTTCTGTAGCATAGAAGAGGATTAGGGCATCAACGATTCATTATATTAATGACCATAATATATCGACTTCTTTAACAAAATGATTCGCCATCGTGCATCATTCTTTCTTAACTGTAAATGATCTATCAAAGTATAAATAGATCTAAAAAGATAGCGACATTCATAAACCATAAACATCGCATCATAGATCCATATTTGAGATTCACTTAGAATTCATCATTGAATTTGCAGGAACAAAAAGACAGAAAAAGATAGTAATGATTCAATTCAACATCTGTCTTATCATATTACTTCGACGCAATCAACCACAAACCAAAACAAATAACAATTCATCCCCATACTAATACCTCAGATTTCAATGATCAACTTGATCTCTACCAAATTCATCTATCAATATCTTCATTCACAATTCTTTTTTCTATATATAGTCTTGCTCCTTTACATTCATTAACCACTTCTAACTAAATCCTAACTGATTTAACTAACCAATGACCAATATCCACAAAAAATGGTCAACAAGTACAAAAAGTGACATAAAATAATCAAAAGTACTCTATCTTCCACCTATCGCACCATCTTCATTTTACGCGGTGTCTTCTGAGCTTGTGTAGCATCCACGATGCTGTGCAAATTACATCAATCCCTTGCCAAAACACCCCCAACACAGTCTTGTGGCTCGTCCTCAAGCCACATCAGGTGGACATGGAGTACTGGTTTATTTTGATCTTGAAGTCTTTGTATGGCTAAGAAATTTTGGCGGCCTACGCTTTGAATTTATTAGCAACATCCTGACACATAAGGTGATCATGTTTCAACGAGTGCTCCACCATATTCGCATTGACTTTCTTCTTACCGTCCTGCACAACTTGCAGAGCATTAATTTCTTTTACCGATAGTTGGGCTCCAATTTCTTGGAACTCGTCGAGCTGGTCACTGTGTTTCTGCTGTTACTCCTGAGCTTTTCCCACTCATTGCTGTAGCTCCTTCAGCTCTGCGGACCACATGATTGACACAAGTGGTGGCATTGTCCTCAGTGCCGTCTTCAGTGTTGCCAACTATTTCTCAGCTTCTCACAACTGTGTAGTAATTTTCTCTAGCTATTCATCATGAATGACACTACCCATGAATTGTGTCATTTCCTCCATGATATTCTTTGCATCCTGCTCCATTTCATCAAACTATGTTGCAATTTCCTCAATGGCAGTCTTTCATTCCACAACTTGCTTTGGTGGTGTGTCGGGGTAAACCATAGTGTTCAACAGGTTGTTGTCCAACTGGAGCTATGCAATGACTTCTCCAAGTCGCTTGGCCTTTGTGACTACATCCAACTCTGCTATTATTTCATGTATGTACTGATAGGAATTTGTAATGTCCTCTTCTACCTGCCCCTAACTAGTGAAGAGCTATGCCTTCTCAACAACAAGACCATCAGTTTCTTTTTTAGCTATGTTATTTCTTCTATGGCCTTCTTCTTCAGCTCTTCCTATGTTGTCTTCAATGCTGCGATCTCCTATGCTTTTTCTGCTTTTAGCTGCTCCCATACCCACTGTAATCCCTCGACTTCTTTCTTCATTGCCTCTTCTTCAGTTTGCAACCATAAGTACTGGTCATTGAGCTCCTTTTATCTATCAACCAACTCATGGTTGGTGACCTATTGCATGTGTACTAATGTCTGGGTTGATAGCTTGTTGATGTACAATGCAATGCTCGATAGTTGCTGCAGTGAGGAGTTGACATCCTCTTATCCAACGCCGATCGCATTCAGGGGAACTTGAACATTCCTGACCTGCGACTCAGTGCTAATCGATGCGAAATCCTGTACAGCTGCACTTTTTGGTGCCCTTCTTGAAACCACGTTATATATTGAATCTAACTTGGTGCGTACCTCTGATAAACCTTCCTGGGAATTCTATCACATCGCTTTTGCGTTGTATCCGATGAGTCATTGACAGCCTTAATGAGTCACTGTAGTTGTGCCTCCATCACTTATCTGGTGCTACTACCCGCATCCTGCTCCATTCGTCGCTTGGTCCTTCTCTCTTCTAGGATGTGTTTTGCTTCCGAATCAGTATTGGTTGACGATTCTGTGTCCAATTCTTCATCTATCAGCTTATAGCCCATTGGCATCGATTGCTTTTCAGGGTCGCATCGAGCCTGGATTTGAATAGTATGCGGGCCGATGGCAAACCATATAATATGCTTATATTTTACTGTTGCTGCATCTGATAACCATGGAAATTTGACCACTGCTGTCTATAATGCCTCCCAGTAGACCCAAAAGTGGATCGCGTGATCTTCTTACCGACTGGGCTCCTCTACCCACCACAAATTTTGATACTATGTGCCTTTACACACCTTAAAAAATTCGACAGTCATTCGTTGATAGTCCTCTGGCTCCATCCAAGCCACCAATGAAATTAAGATCAATAGCCAGCTATAAGTGAAAGGCCACTCCCCGTCCTAAATGTCGACTGTGTCCTCAGTCAACTGATTCAAAAAAAAGAGGGACCCGTTCATTTGGACTCCCTCGGCGCATTGTTGCATACATTAAATCACCCCCGAATTGCACTAAATATGGTGTTTCTTTCTGACAATTTTACTTTCCACAATCCGTAAACCAATACACATAGTTCTATCATTAATGTTGTCAATGCGATATTCTTTGCCATGGCACTACAAATCATACCTCTCCTTCAATCATGTAGCAAGTCACTTGTCATTATCCCTTCCTTTGAAATATTGCGATGGGTCTGACCCATCCTTTGGAAACCTTGTGATATCTGAGATCAAATCCACTGCAATCATGATTAGTGTGTCCAACCATAGCGTTCCTTCATGAAACCATGCCAAAATTTGTTTGATGCACACATTTGCTTCATTCAACTGCCCAAAATGCAGCATGTTGATGAGCCCCAGCAACCCGAATTTGTCCAGCCCTTGTGCCCATGGCTATGGAATACGGACTATCGACCCTCCTGCGACTGAAGGCAATGATTTGTAGGGCTCATCCACTACATCCTTCCATAGCAACAGATCATGGTCCTCGTACTTCATCTTCATCGATGTAGGGACAATGTGAGTGGTGCACATCATCCCTTTCGGTAGCAGCAACATTTTTGGCTGATACTTTTGATTTTTGGTCAAGCATGGAGGCTTAGCACCAGGTCACGTGGGAGCGATATATCCCAGGAAATATCTGATGGAAATGCCCTTGGGTTCCATAGATTCCACAGCCCCAGAGTTGGATGGCCCCATCTGCGTAGTTCCTTCCCCTTGCGCCTTGATGGAAGTTCGTGTCTGCCTCTTCTGCGGCGGTTTTGAGCCCAGCTTGTGTCCCTTCCACTTTCCCCACGAAATCGATGATGATCTGATTGGAATGCTCATGACTTCTTCAACAATGGTGGTTGGTCAAACTAGTGACTCTTGCTCACTTGAAATCTCCATAGTGTCAAGGTTGCTCATCATGTCGCACCAATACACCTTATTGAGCTAGCTATCACGTACCCTCCACTTCACTTTGCAACTCACACAATTCACTCTCAAACTCAATTCTTCAATCTCAACAAATTTCTTTGCACATTGATGCTCTCAACCTGCATCAAGCATCCTCTTATAGCATTATGTCAATCCATCCCTCATCATTACCAAATCAGTCATGGCCATCATTACCAAATCTGTCATTAACGACCCAAATTTGTCGATGAACCTGTCAATCTAACGGTCGGATCGACCATAAATGCGCATCGCTTGAAAAACTGCCATCGGCTAACTTCTTTTAACTGCCTATATCTATTGCTGATTTGACTAAATCGCAGCTCTGTGGCTATCACAGCCTATCTATATAATTGCGTTAATGACTCCTATTCTTGTGTAGCCACTTCCTTCTGGTGCGCCCTTCCTCTTTCTATCTATACTACCTATTTTCTTTTTCTTTTTTTCTTTTTTTCATTACATAGTGTATTAGGCATTATGTGGTTATGGCCCCATCTGATAGGGATTCAAGCAGCTTCTGTTCAGAATATTTGGAAGCACCGCCTTGCTTCAAGAACTTGCTGTCATATAACAACACCAAATCTCATTGCTGAAACTATTTGTTTTTTATATGGCGATCATGCCAATCCCTCTATCAATCCTTCTCAACGCGCTGATGGAACCCTGAGATAAAACTATCTTCTTCAAGCTGTATCAACTGCGCTACACGCTCCTTGAGAATTTCTCCATCATCCATGCTCGTCGATGCTACAATGCACAAGCTGGGAACAATTTATTCAATATGCATGACTGCTTCTTTCCCATATACCAATTTGAATGGTGTTTTCCCCTTCAATCTTTTGCAGTTGGTGCGATACACCCACAACACTACTGGAATATTCAAATCCCAGTCATCTCGGTTAGTGTTACATATCTTTGTAAGTGCATGCTCCAATATTTTGTTGAATGCTTCTATAGTCCCATTTTCCTGCGGATGATATGGTGTACTTTTCTTATGTTGTATCTGCAGCTCCTCCATCAGCGCTCTTACTGTGCGATTGATAGAATGGATTCCTTGGTCACTCATCAATATCCTTGGGCATATGAATCGTGTCACAATGATATCAAATAGAAATCATGTTGCTATCGCAGCAGTGCAATCGACAACTGGTGCAGCATCCACCCATCTTGTCAAGTAGTCGGTTGTCGTGATTATGTACCGTGCACCAATTCTTTTCCTAGGTGGGTTGATCGGACCCACAAAATACACAAGCCATTTATCAAATGGTTGCAAAGTTACCTGTGGTACTAGCGGCATTTCATCTCACCGCGATGGTTTCCCAGTACATTGACAGACATCAATGTAAGCCACCAGAGACCTGCACGAAGTACCTTCATTGTCGTTGCGCACCCGCCATAGTGTCCCCCAACAATTCCCACATGAGATTCTGCCAATATATACCCTTGTTCATGTGGTAGGACACATCTTCGCAAGATTTCATTTGGCCCTAGCTTATACAGGTGTCTGACAATCAATTGATAATCAAAATCTTTAACCACCAACTGCTTCTTTTGACTTGTGGAAATTTCTTTTGGTGCGACTCCCATAGCAAAAAACTGGATTATTGGAGAATAATGGTCATTGGCCATGTCAACTCAAAATAACCTAGGAACACATTAGGCAGTCCATTCTTCAATATTAGTAGGCTCTTAACCTATCTACATTCTGCATAATTGATCGGGGCCAAAATTCAAGCGACCTGGCTTCACAATTATTTCAAAATCAAACTCCTGAAAGAGAAGTAACCAGTGGCATATCTTCCCCCCCAACATAGGATTATTGACCAGATACTTGAACGAAGAATGACTAGTAAACATATTGAAGTAACCACCTAGAAGGTAATGTCTGAATTTTTGTAGTGCATATACCATTGCCAAACCTTCGCGCTCTGTGGTCATGTAGTTCCTCTTAGCAAAGGAAAAATTCCTACTAGCAAAAGAAATCGGGTGATCGAGGTCTCCTTCACCTGGTTGCATGAGCACTACTCCAAGCGCAATAGAAGATGCATCAAAATGAACATGGAAGTCCTTGTTCCAGTCAGGGAACAAAAGTATTGGTGCCGAATCCATCTTGTCCTTTAGCGTGTTGAAGCTACTTTGACATTCTGTACTCCATATAAAGACAACATCCTTCTTCAGTAGTTTCTCCATAGGGGCGGTAATTGCAGCATATCGTCTAATGAATTTACGGTAGTACCCAGTGTGCCCTAGTGTCACCCGAATCATCTTCACATTTGTCGACGGTGGCAAGCTCAAAATGAGCACTATCTTTGCAAGATCAACCAATAATCCTTTCTTGTACACAATGTGACCTAACAGTATCCCAAATGGTGTGCACAAAATGCACTTCTTGGAGTTCAGCGCGATCTGATGCTGTCGACACCTTTCCAGCATCAATTGAAGGTTCACCAAATGATCCTTGATTTGACCATACACTGTCCAATCATCCATATACACCTACAGGAAATTTTGAATGAAATATTTAAATGCCACGACAACAAATCAAGAAAATATTGCAGGTGCATTCTTTAGCCCAAAAGGAATCACCGTGTATTGGAAGCATCCCCACTCAGTGACAAATGTTGTTTTATGTCGATCCTCCTTGGTGATTTTGATCTGGTAATAACCAGAAAATCCATCTGTAAATGAGTACATCCCTTGACTACCTACTCCCTCGAGTACTTCATCTGTGATGGCGTTGAGAATGGGTCATGCATACAAGCATCATTCAGTTTTGTTAAATCGACACAGATCCAAACTTCACCTGTTTTCTTGTCTTAGACCACCATGGGACTAATCCATTATGATTCTTCCACTGACTCAATGATTCGAGCATCCAACATCTGGTCAATTTCAGCCTTGACTCTTTCTTTGTATCACAGATTCAGGCAATATGGCCTCTGTCTTACTGGTTTCATGTCTGGATTTAACAGAATCTTCATTTCTCCTAGATCACCCAGTATCCCCTTCATTTCTGAAAAATTTGTTGGAAAGAGATATTGAAATTCATGTAGAAAGTCTATGATTTTTTCCATGGTCTCCTCATCCCATTAGTCCCCAAAACTTGCAAACTTTTGGTTCTCTTCCGTCCCAATGTTAACCTTTCTGATCTTCAATGGCTGACTCATGGGATCATTCGATACATCCGATGCTGCAACATCCCTACTTCCTTCTATCTCTGGAATATTGATATTTCATAGCTCATCAACATCTTCAGGTTTTCTAGATACATTATAGCATTCCATTATCAAGTGCATGTGGAAATGCGCATGTGGATTCACAAGATATGCGTCTAGTAGAACTTTTAGAACCACGTCCCAAATGATCTGAAGTGCATTGTTGACATTAGGATTAGTGTCTAAAAAACTAAAATTCAGTGCAAAGAAAATCATTAGATCCTCCCAAGTGGTTATTTCCCTGTGCAGCTCCGTTGATACATACCAGGATCTTGGAATTTCACCCAGGGTTTTAATAAAGGCATGGACCCATTGGTCCTTTGGTCGCAATGCCACAATGCTTGGAATTCCATCAAATGGATACTAGGTTCATTCCGTCCATCATACTTCCTAGCGTGATACACCTTTGTGTTTCCAAAGTGAACTATCATCAAGCCTTGACATTGTGCCCATCCAGTAATTGTCTTTTTATGAGTTTCCCTCCAGTGTGTTGGAGTAGCCTTAAGTGCTTCCTCTATTGCCAACAATCGTTGCAATTCTGAGACCTTTTCTTCAAATTCCATTAAGAACGAAGAAATTTCAAGAAGGCCTTCATAAACCGATAATTCTACCATCTTATTCATGACATGGCGTAGTGACTACGTGATCAAACCACACTTTCTAAATGACATCTCATGCATGCGGTTTTGAGAATTTTCTAGCACATCCTCAATATCAGAAGACGTAGAACTAGTGCTGCGCCAACTGAGTTCTCCATCAGTAGTGGGGTGAATATAATCTTCAAAAATGTTGTAGGCATGATCCCACCCCCTGACAACTTCATCCTTTACTGGTTCAATGTATCACCTGCCTTCATTGGGATCCATAGGCACGATGACCCTAATATCTTGGTTATCGAAAGTCATCATCCGCTTCTTGAATTTAATGATGGCCATACTATCATTAGCCCATCCAACCCCCATTAGTGCAGGATAGGATCCTTCACCATTAAGAACTTCAATCACATCAAATTCGGCATAAGTTTTCATGCCTTCCACGTCCATAATTAGGTTATATAATCGTCTGATTGGTTGCACTTTAGCTTGATTAGCCAATTGCAATTGCACCAGGGACCAACCCAATGTCGGCCTCCCCATCTTCTTCTAGGTCTTATTTGTTAAGATGTTCACATCAAATCCCAGATCTAAAATGACCGAGTTGACTTCATAGTTTTCTTGTGTAAAGAGTTCACCGCGGACTCCTTCTGTTCCTTACCCAGGTGATGCAAAAAAAATTCAATCTCAGATAAAGCGTCTGGATATATTTCCAGTAATAAGAAACTCTCAAAGAAGTGTTGCAAGGTACGATGCTGTCATGATGGTCCTTCCTCTATTGAAGAATCAAAAGTGGAAGGCATTTCATAGACAAGTGACTTACCAAGATTTCTTCCGATCACATCTTGAGATCAAAAAAAAGTCTCCTTTTCAGCTGCGATATCAAACGACACCTTCTTCTATCCAGATAGTTGAATCTATGGGTGGGACCCATCCTCTGTTGTTGTGGCTCTTGCATGGGTGACAATGGCAACGTCAACATCTGCTATTCTGGGCTTTGCTGAGATTGTCGCAACCGTAGACCCTTGATTATGGTTCATTGGTGGATTCTGAGTCAGCGGGGGATTCTGGTTCAACAGGGGGTTCATTGGTTGATTCAGATTCAGATTCTGGATTGGATCTTGATTTTGGGTCTACAACTGGTTTTGGTTTTGCAACTGATTCTGATTATGTACCCGATTTGGGCTTTGCAACTGAGGAACGATCCCAGCTTGCCATCTCATGATTAGCTATGGGAATTTTTTGATAGTGAAATATGTACATGAGCACTACAAGTGTGGAAAGTGCCTCTATTAGTCTCAAAATACCCCACAATTTTAATAGTGGACTGATCCATGACCTCATCCTCCTCCTCTTCCTCAGACTCCTCCACAAAATCCTCCCTCTTGTCGATACTGTGGCTGAGCCATCTGTTGCGGTGGGGGATTCGGTTGTTGCTGAACATACTGTGCAAATTGAACATACTATGGTTGTGGCTGAGGCATTGCCATCTGATTATACTGTAGCTATGGTGCAAACTATGGCTGCAGCTGTGATGGTATAAATTGCATTGGCAGTGGTGGTGTACACTACGGTTGAGGTTGAGAGTTTACCATCTGAGGCTGCGGTTGTGATTGCGGTTGTTGTACTGTGCAATGATATTATCCCTTCACAAAGTTTTAATAATATCTTCATTATTGTAGTATATCATATGCACAATAGTCTTTGTCTTCATTCCCCACCGATCTACAAAAGGAACAATATAGGTTGGCTGGTTTTGACACTATCTTCTGCATGTAGCTACACTCTTCATGTTGGTGCCCATATACTTGACATATGCGACACCATGGTACACTGCCGCACCTTAATGGGTTTTGTGCTCCTGATACGAGATAATTTAGGAAATCAGGGGTAGTTATCTTTGGTGTGTCTGTATGCATGAAACTGAGTGCACCAAAGATTGTAGCGATCCTCTTTCACCTTCTTGATGTTTTGTAACTAAATCATTAAATTTTCCAGTTACGCCTCGATTTGATTCATACCAACTGCATTCTCTCCAATAGGTGAATTTTCTAACTTCATCGCAATCTCCAGAGCCTCACTCTATGTCATGATCTTCTGCAGCATCAGTCGTTACCGAATATGAGGTACCAAGGCTGCGATAAACCACTTTTTATGCTGAACATCACTCATATCAAAGATGACCCACTCCATCATCATCTTAAATATTTTATCAAAATCCGATACAGTCTCATTCAGAAACTGCTTGATCTCTTTCAACTCGGTAATGTATTGCACCTCTGATTTAGGCTTCTGGAATTATTCAATCAGTCCCTTCCGAACTTCATCCAATGTTTTTCCAGGAGTCCCCGTTGGAACATGTATAAATTTTTTGTACCAATCTAGTGCATGACCCCACATAGTAGTCAATAGTTGGCCCTTCTTAACATCATCATCCGTGGCTTATCTAACAGTCCATACTGCCTCACATAAAAACCAATACTGCTCGGGATCATCAGTCCCATTCCCGTGGAACAAAGGTAACTTTGTGTCGTCTCTCACCATCCTGAGCCTTCTTCCTACAGATGATGACCCACTACTAGATTGTTGTTGACACGTTGCGCAAGTTGATGTGGAATTTTTGTTTTTCCCTGAGTTTGAAGTAGTGCATGGAGGCACGGGCACGTTGTTGTTGGGGTTTGATATTACTGGTGTCTTGGGAATAGTCTAGGTCTATTCATCCTCTTCATCACTGTAGGTTCGCTTCATCCCATGTGGTTGTCCTTCATGGTTTTGAATTTCGATCGTAGTAAGACCTTCCCTTGTCCTCTGCCTATTCTCTTGTCGAAACCTTTCTCCTCCCTTTGTACAACCACTTTCTTCCTCATCTTTCATCACAGTCTCGTCAAAACTTACACCCATATACCCCTTATCTTCCCATCTATCTCCCTCCTTTAGTAGTGGTATCCACCGCCTCCGCACACCAGAGTTCAACTACTCTAGGTGCATCTTCAGTACACCCTTTTCTATGACAAGCATTTTAATTGACAATTGGAGCGATAATAGGAACCTACCTCTGGGTCCATTGAAGAATTCTCTTTCTACTTCACTATAAGACTTAGTAGTGTCGATTAGGAACTTAGTAATATGTCCTTCTAGGATACTATCCATCCAGACCTCAACAGGTCACAATGCTTAGTTTTTTGTTTCTTGTAGCTCCTGGATCAATTCAGGGGTCCATGATGTTGGTTCTCCTCCTTGGAAATTTTTATTCTTGTATGTGAACTGCGCCAACCACTCATACAATATGATGGGAAACTCACAGAAAAAATACTCATGAGGACCGTCGTGTGTAATTTTCCAACCACTTGTCAATCGTCAGTCCACAGTTCTAATTTTCTGCTTCAGCAAACTCTCACAGCTTCTGATCAAACCAATCTTGGATATCTAGTCATGTCGGATGCCACATCTACTCCTGAGTTTCTAATCGCATAGGATTCCACATACCTTCCCCTCAATCGCAACAAGGTCCCGACAATGGAACCATTTGTTGGCTCAAACCTCAACCAACAAAACCTAATCGATAGGGTTCCCACTCTATTGACACTCGCCTCACTGTGATCCCCATGAGAATCAGTCCAGATAGGTTTTACCCTGTTCGGCAACACCCACAGAGGGGATGAAGTCTCACCCGAGATGTTTAAGGGAGGGCTGATGGAACCAAGTTTCTGCAGTATTGAAGAGGATTAGGGCATCAATGATTCATTAGCTTAATGACCAGAACAAATCAACTTCTTTAATAGAACCATTCACCATCATGCATCATTCATTCTTAACTGTAACCGATCTATCAAAGCGGAAATAGATCTAAAAAGATAGCACCATTCATAAACAGTAAACATCTCATCATAGATCCATATTTCAGATTCACTTAGCATTCATCATCAAATTTGCAGGAATAGAAAGACATAAAAAGATAATCGAAGATAACAATAATTCAAGTCAACATCCTTCTTATCATATTACTTCGACGCAATCAATCACATATCAAAACAGATAAAAATTCATCTCCAGACTGATATCTCAGATGTCAATGATCAACTTGATATCTACCAAATTCATCTATCGATATCTTCATTCACAATTATTATTTCTATATATAGGCTTGCGCATTTACATTCATTGTCAACTTCGAACTAACTACTAACTGATTTAATTGACTAATGACCAATATCCACAAAAAATGCTCAATAAGTACAAAAAGTGACATAAAATAATCAAAATTAGTCTATCTTCCACCTATCGTGCCATCTTTGTCTTACGTGGTGTCTTTTGAGCTTGCACAGCATCCGTGATGCTACGCAACTTACCCCAACCCCTTTCCAACAACTCTAATGATGTATACCAATTCCTTGGTATAGTATCCAATGTGTGGATGAACATATGAACCCATTCCTACATCAATATATTCTTCCATGTCATAGTACGGGATGTGAAATGGTCGATGAGACTAGTTAATCCAATATGTCTCACTTTGACATATGGAACTCCTTTACTGAGCCATATTTCTACCATTCTTCTACACTGCGACCAACCCTATATATATTGTTTATGAGAAACCTACTACCTGGTTAGAATAGCTTTCAGAGCTGCATCTAAGGACAATAGTCATTGTTATTCTGGTACCTTAACCTCAAAATCAACAATAAATGTATCCAAATTAGGAAATCACTCATAAGTAGGAATATCAGATAACTCTTTTCCATCCTAGTGCAATGACTTTGTAACTTAAGCACACCTTCGCATTGAGACTTCATGTAATCTATTCTACTATTTTTCTAGATCTTTTCTAGAGTCTGATGATCATGAACTGACACCCCGACAACTTAATGTGCCATCCTCTATATGGTTTATATACTAGTTTATCCTTGAATAAACATTGTAATTTTTTTATAAATCATGAGAATCATATTCTTCTTTTACAGGTTCGACATACCACAGACCCTCCAATGGGTCCATGGTGCGACAACTCCAATTTCTTCCTTTTCGAATGTTAGCATTATCTTCTTGAAATCAATAATAGTTTGGTGTTGAATTTCCCAATCATTACCAAATAACACAGGGTAAATATTGGTATCATACACATTCTCTATGACTTCAAAGTCTACAAAAGTCTATAGTCCTTCCACCTCGATAGGGACACCCACCATTCTTTCGAATGGTATCACCTTTTGTTGATTATTCAATCTCAATTGAACAGATGACCATTCCAACCTAGGCATTCTAATGTTCTCCCAATTTTTCTTAGTATTAATATTGGCATTCGACCCAAAACCTAAGACAACAAAATCCATATCATAGTCCCCAATTTGTGCAATGAGTCACAACTCTCTCTCGGTCTTTATTTTCTTTTGAACATGATTCACAACCCTTTATTGCGTACGTTCTTTTTCTGATTCATCATTTAGACTATGCAATTCCATTAATTCATTATCATTTTTAATTAAGGACATACAACTCTTCAAAAAAATTCTAAGTGCACTTACAACTCTTCAAAAAGTTTCTAAGTGCACTTACTTTTCCTAGAGGTTTCTTTGGAACTAACCGGTTGAATTAAGGTGGCATGTTGTAGACATGAACTTCATCAAATAATAGTAGTGGATTAGATGTTGAATATCCTTTTTTATTAGGAATAAACTCCCTTTTGGATTCAAATAAAATCCCCTTCTCTTTTTGTACATCAAACTGCGGTGGTTGTTGCACAACTAAGTTTAACCCTTAGGCCCCATTTATTATTCTAACCTTCTTTATCATCTCCTATCACAATTCCTCCTTGGGTCACCATAGCGACAATAGGATGCTTTGGTCTTGTTTCCACTGAAATTTTTTTAACGTTATGGTTCTAATTCTAGTTAGCTTTCACTTTCCCCTTCTCTATCAATTGTGGGCAATCTTCAATGGTGTGATCTATCCCCTTACAATATGAGCATGTTGAAGTCACGATTCTGATAGTCCCTTTCAAAATGTCCTAGATGTCCATATTTAGAGAAAATTATATGGCCTATACCTTGACCAAATCCTCATCCACATCCATGGAATCCACCCTACAGCTGATTAAACGATGCATTATTTCTTCCAGGTTGTTTCTCGCCTTTCATGAGATACATATTTGTTGTATGTTCTATGAGCAACTAATATGACCGAAAATACTTCTCACCATGCCCCACTAATCAACAAAATTTACAAAATAAGTTTTGGGGATTATTTGCAAGTTTTTGGGGGAAATAACACTCTTTAGGTTAACTTCCTCTAGTCTGACATATTCTACACCAAGGTGAAGTTGTAATATTAAGTGGATTAGGGGCTCATGCTACTAGATATTCCTAGAATGTTGGGCATTGGTACTTATGGTAACCCTCTATTTTGTACATGATAAATAAAATCTCTTCGCTTACTTCCTTTCCCTTTTTGATATCTTGAATTTGCAGTGACACATTGGTGAACTACAACTAGATTTGAACCATTCCCGCACCAGTTTTTCCGACTGGTTATCCAAGTTCCAGAGCCTCTTCCCATGAAATAATATTATGTTGCATCAATGGTACTTGAGTATGTGATAACAAGGAAGCTATGAACCACTCCTTGTGTTGAACATCATACATTTGGAAACTTACTTGAGCCATTAATATTTTGAATCTCTAATCAAAGTCCCATAAAGATTCAGTCAATGACTACTTTATCTCCTTCAGCTCTATAATACACTGCAACTCAAAATTCGGTTTCCTGAACTCATCTTTTTGGATAGCTTTAATATCTTTCAGTGTCTTCTATGGTGTTCTAATCGACACATTAGAAAAATTCATAACCCAAAAGGTCATGATTAGTTGCGCTCCCTTCACATCATCATCTTAGCCTTGCTTGAATGTCCACATAACTTCACATATGAACCAATGTTCTTATTGGTCTTTGAATTCATTCCCATGGAAAATACGCAGTTTCATGTCATCCCCATCCATTCTGCATATTTGGGGTATTGACTGACTCGATATCAAAGGACAGACACTTGGAATTTTATGACTATTTGAAGCCATGTTCTGACTATTACTACTAGTTTGATTTGCTACGCTATTAGGTCTTACCTTAGTTTCTGGAGATGTACGTGGGGTCACCGATATGTTGTAGCCTTTAGTATGAGATAGATATTCAGGTGCTTCGGGAGCTTGTGTATGCATGTGTTACCTTCCCTAACATGGAGCCAACTAGAGCCTACAAAAAGTTAATTTCCTCCCTAAGTGATGTTCCCTTCATTCTAACCGAATCAAATTTATTGACAAAGAAGGATTAATTTACTTTATTCGTAGATAAGGGATGAATATATGGTATAAGTTGTGATTTCCCAATTATGGTTGGTGAAAATGTGTCTTCATACTAAATCGTATAGATCAATTTTTCAAGGAAAATGCTATGTTATATTTGTCCAAAAATATTAATGTCTAATAGTAAATTCAAAACCTTATACATAGAATAACAATTTATTATTGGATTAACTTTAAAATAGGCCTCAATGTATTTTAATTAGGCTCCTTTCTCTTGATTAATGTAGAAGATTGAATACACATAAAATTCAAAAACAAGCAAGAGAAATGTGTGTTAGGGTATAAATCAATGAAAAGGAGGTCTCTAGTCACAAAAGAAGCATCCAACAGACAACATCAAAACCCAGGAAGACCCAAACACACTCACAACCCACCCAAAAACTTCCCACAACATCAAACTCAACCAAAAGGGAGGATGTACGCGACTGTTTAAAGTCCCATATAGATTCAGTGAATGACTACTTTATCTCCTTCAGCTCTATAATACACTACAACTCAAAATTCAGTTTCCTAAACTCATATTTTTGGACAGCTTTAATGTCTTTTAGTGTCTTCTATGGTGTTCCAATCGACACATTAGCAAAATTCAGAACCCAAAAGGTCATGATTAGTTGCGCTCCCTTCACATCATCATCTTGGCCTTGCTTGAATGTCCACATAACTTCACATATGAACCAATGTTGTTATGGATCTTCGGATTCATTCCCATGGAAAATAGGCAGTTTCATGTCATCCCCATCCATTATGCATATTTGGGGTATTGACTGACTTGAAATAAAAGGACCGACACTTGGAATTTTATGACTATTTGAAGTCATGTTCTGACTATTACTACTAGTTTGATTTTCTACGTTATTAGGTCTTACCTTATTTTCTGGAGATGTACACGGGGTCACCGGTATGTCAAAGCCTTTAGTATGAGAAAGATATTCAGGTGCTTCAAGAGCTTATTCTTCTTTTGAAATGAGCTAGTATTCATCCTCTTCATCTTCCTCTTAATCATAGGAGTATTCATAGATATAAGGAATTGGTTCATAGTCCCTTCTCCCAGTCGTACTGCAACTCTCTCTCCTTGTTACAGTCCTTATTCTCTTTTTCAACCAAAATATTTTCCCACTTCGCAGAAACCTGCGATGTTATTCTTTCCCACTTTCTTCTCTTCTTAACATCTCATCTCATTCCATACATTATTGCACACCATACTCTAGTAAACAATCGGCCCCACCATGCACAATTTATTTTCTCGTTGGATTTCATCTTTGAGATCCCTTTTTCACAAACCAACATTTTAATCCACATGTTTATTGATTTAAAGAACTTACCTCGCAGTCCTTTGAAGAACTCTCTTTCTGTTGCACTATAAGACTTTGTAGTGTCAACAACAAATTTAGTAATGTATTCCCATACTATATTTTCTATCTAGAAATCCATGTCACGCGAGGTATGATTGTTCATAGCCCTCTAGGATTTGGATCAACTCAAGTGTCCAAACCCTAGCCTCTCCTCCTCATAAACACTTCTTTTGGAGCATTAACCTAAAAAACCAGACATTCAATAAAGTAGGAAAAAAACAAAATAACACTTCATGGATATCTAAATAAACCTAGTTACCTAACCATTCTTTCTAGTTTAGTTTTAGATCTCTATTTTCTTCTTGATCAAATTCCATCTCCTTTTGATCAGCCCAAGTCTTGATCTCAGGCTTCGACAAATACCACATTCCCCTTTGACATAACTCCTAGTCCTGAAAACATAACCATTTGTTGGCACAATTCTAATAAAACACAAATCCACTAACTCAAGCACCAACAAACCCCAAGATACCATCCCTAAAAGGTTTTGGCCCTTTCAACATCACCTAAAGGATAGACAAAGCCTCACCTGAAGTACCTATGGGAAATGCAGGAACCAAGTTTTTGTAGTAGTGAAGGGGAACAATGCAACAGGATGTGTGCAAAGATCTAAAGCATTTATTAACTGCGACTCATTAGTAAGAAGAATGCTTCTGTGGTTTTCTCTCGTCTTGGATTTCCATGTAAAAATCTTGGTGTCCAATGTGGTTGTGTGTTTATTTGTTTCGTGTGTTGTGTTTCTTTGTTAATGATGCATACAGTGACAAGTAAATGTGTTTAATGCAGAAATCCATGAATGATATGAATATTACATTCTTCAGGATTTTTTGTCGTAGTTAGTTAAGTATGATGTGTCAAATCATATGACTTGTTGAAGATAGTGTTATGTCGTTGACTCGAGTGATTAGTATGATCAGTGTTAGAGATGTTGCATTGTTCTTTCACTGATGTAGAAAATTGATCCCTCTAGTTCCCATATGTACTTTAGGTGTGAATTCATCTGTTCTGTAGGTGATGTCAAAAGGGATAAAACCCTTTCGGGTTGGTATATTGTGGTTTCTTGGTGCTTGAGTTAGTGGAGTTGGGTTAGATTAAAATCATGGCAAAAGGATCTCAAATAATTTGATTAACATTTTTACTGGTCCCAATCTTGATGAAACTATTATTCCTTACATATTATGGCCTTATTGAGGTACATGATGAATGCACTTAAACCATGTGTATGCATGTATTTCCTTCCCTAACATGGAGCCAACTAGAGCCTATGAAAAGTTAATTTCCTCCGTAAGTGATGTTCCCTTCATTCTAACCGAATCAAATTTATTGACAAAGAAGGATTAATTTACTTTATTCATAGATAAGGGATGAATATATGGTATAAGTTGTGATTTCCCAATTATGGTTGGTGAAAATGTGTCTTCATACTAAATCGTATAGATCAATTTTTCAAGGAAAATGCTATGTATTTGTACAAAACTATTAATGTCTAATAGTAAATTCGAAACCTTATACATAGAAAAACAATTTATGATTGGATTACCTTTAAAATAGGCCTCAATGTATTTTAATTAGTCTGCTTACTCTTGATTAATGTAGAAGAGTGAATACACATAAAATTCAAAAACAAGCAAGAGAAATGTGTGTTAGGGTATAAATCAATGAAAAGGTGGTCTTTGGTCACAAAAGAAGCATCCAACAGACAACATTAGAACCCAGGAAGACCCAACCACACTCACAACCCACCCAACAACTTCCCACAACATCAAACTCAACCAAAAGGGAGGATGTACGTGGCTGTTTAAAGTCCCATACAGATTCAGTGAATGACTACTTTATCTCCTTCAGCTCTATAATACACTGCAACTCAAAATTCAGTTTCCTAAACTCATATTTTTGGACAGCTTTAATATCTTTTAGTGTCTTCTATGGTGTTCCAATCAACACATTAGCAAAATTCATAACCCAAAAGGTCATGATTAGTTGCCCTCCCTTCACATCATCATCTTGGCCTTGCTTGAATGTCCACATAACTTCACATATGAACCAATGTTGTTATGGATCTTCGTATTCGTTCCCATGGAAAATAGGCAGTTTCTTGTCATCCCCATCCATTTTTCATATTTGGGGTATTAACTAACTTGATATCAAAGGACCGACACTTGGAATTTGATGTCTATTTGAAGTCGTGTTCTGACTATTACTACTAGTTTGATTTGCTACGCTATTAGGACTTACCTTAGTTTCTGGAGATGTACGCGGGGTCACCGGTATGTCATAGCCTTTAGTATGAGATAGATATTCAGGTGCTTCAAGAGCTTATTCTTCTTCTGAAATGAGCTAGTATTCCTCCTCTTCGTATTCCTCTTAATCATAGGAGTATTCATATATCTAAGGCATTGGTTCATAGTCTCTTATCCCAGTCGTACTACAACTCTCTCTCCTTGTTACAGTCCTTATTCTCTTTTTCAACCAAAATATTTTCCCACTTCGCAGAAACATGCAATGTTCTTCTTTCCCACTTTCTTCTCTTCTTAACATCTCATCTCATTCCATACATTATTGTACACCATACTCTAGTCAACACTCGGGCCCACTATGCACAATTCATTTTCTCGTTGGACTTCATCTTTGAGATCCCTTTTTCACAAACCAACATTTTAATCCACATTTTTAGTGATTTCAAGAACTTACCTCGCAGTTCTTTGAAGAACTCTCTTTCTGTTGCACTATAAGACTTTGTAGTGTCAACAACAAATTTAGTAATGTATTCCCATAGTATATTTTCTATCTAGAAATCCATGTCACGAGAGATATGATTGTTCACACCCCTCTAGGTGTTGGATCAACTCAGGTGTCCAAACCCTAGCCTCTCCTCCTCGTAAACACTTATTTTGGAGCATTAACCTAGAAAACTAGTCATTCAATAAAGTAGGAAAAAAACAAATAACACTTCATGGATATCTAAATAAACCTAGTTACCTAACCATTTTTTCCAGTTTAGTTTTATATCTCTATTTTCTTCTTGAGCAAATTCCATCTCCTTCCGATCAGCTCAAGTCTTGATCTCAGGCTTCGACAAATACCACATTCCCCTTCGACACAACTCCTAGTCTTGAAAACATAACCATTTGTTGGCACAATTCTACTACAACAAAAATCCACTAACTCAAGCACCAAAAAACCCCAAGATACCATCCCAAAAAGGTTTTGGCCCTTTCGACATCACCTACAGGATAGACAAAGTCTCACCCAAAGTACCTATGGGAACTGGAGGAACCAAGTTTTTGTAGCAGTGAAGGGGAACAATGCAACAAGATGTGTTCAAAGACATAAAGAATTTATTAATCGTGACTCATTAGTAAGAAGACTGCTTCTGTGGTTTTCTCTTGTCTTGGATTTCCATGTAAAAATATTGGTGTCCAATGTGGTTGTATGTTTATTTGTTTCATGTGTTTTGTTTCTTTGTTAATGATGCATACAGTGACAAGTAAATGTGTTTAATGCAGAAATCCATGAATGATATGAATATTAAATTATTTAGGATTGTTTGTCGTAGTTAGTTAAGTATGATGTGTCAAATCATATGGCTGGTTGGATATAGTGTTATGTCGTTGACTCAGGTGATTAGTATGATGAGTGTTATAGATATTGCATTGTTCCTTCACTGATGTAGAAAATCGGTTCCTCTAGTTCCCATATGTACTTTGGGTGTGACTTCATCTGTTCTGCAGGTGATGTCGAAACGGATAAACCCTTTTGGGTTGGTATCTTGGGGTTTCTTGGTGCTTGATTTAGTAAAGTTGGGTTAGATTAAAATCATGCCAAAAGGATCTCAAATAATTTGATTAAAATTTTAACTGGTCCCAATCTTGATGAAACTATTATTCCTTACATATTATGGCCTTATTGAGGTACATGATGAATTCACTTAAACCATGTGTATGCATGTGTTACCTTCCCTAACATGGAGCCAACTAGATCCTACAAAAAGTTAATTTCCTCCCTAAGTCATGTTCCCTTCATTATAACCGAATCAAATTCCTTGACAAAGAAGGATTAGTTTACTTTTTTTCGTAGTTAAGGGATGAATATATGGTATAATTTGTGATTCCCCAATTATGGTTGGTGAAAATGTATCTTCATACTAAATCATATAGATCAATTTTTGAAGGAAAATGCTATGTATTTGTCCAAAACTATTAATGTCTAATAGTACATTCGAAACCTTATACATAGAAAAAAAATTATGATTGGATTACCTTTAAAATAGGCCTCAATGTCTTTTAATTAGGCTCCTTACTATTGATTAATGTAGAAGAGTGAATACACATAAAATTCAAAAACAAGCATGAGAAATGTGTGTTAGGGTATAAGGATTAAGTAATGTTTTTAATTAAATGATAATTAGATAACAAAGTTGTAATGATGTAATGGTAGAATACTTCCTCACCAATGCCATAAAAGGGGATCAACCTCTATTGTATCTGTTAGTGGATAAATCTACTCAAGAGGACTCAAGCGAGATCTCCCTAGTCCAAGTGGATCTAGAACAAACCAAATACACAATACATCCTGTTATGGAGAGAAACTTCCTATGGCTTGGGGTGGACCACAACAGAAAGGTAAACCATAGAAATAAATCATTTCCCATATGCAAGAGAAACCAAATATCTAACACTAAGGGATCATGGGTCATACCTTATTCTGTACGGTTGAAGTAGATCCCTGTTGAGCTTTTTCCAATCCCGCTTGCTTTAGCAATTCACTCTCAACAACAGTAAACAAGGAAATCATGCTATATGATATGGTGTTAGATGTACTCTAGCATATATATTCATCAATGTATAAAAAATTAAACATATCCATGGATTCAATATTCATTCAATTGCACATTAAATCGACAGGAAAATATATTTCTATTAATCAAATCAGAGATTATACAAGTGACAACCTCTGTCGACATGTCTTCGAACCGGAGAAACTGATTCCTCCACCTGGGCCTCCACCACCTCAATCCTCCATCTCTCGATAGCAAGCTCACAAGCAAAGGCAAGCTTGGGAAGAAAACAAAGTGATCCAAAGGGACAAAGGGATGCAGACTCAAGTATAAGCAAGCTACGACAACAATGGACTATAATTTCATTTCTCTTCAATTCCTCCTCTTCAATGTATCCAAGGGGTTCCTTATATAACACTCCAAAGGGGTAATGGGGGGTCAAATCTGAGTGATCTAGAGGCATATGGAAGGCCAAGAAACAAGTGTTTCAAACATACATCAAGGAAAACTCCAAAAATATTTGGACTTATGCACACATCCCGATGTACGTGGGCTTGAGGTCAATATCTCTGTAAATACATGAATATGGGATTAAAATTCGCGTACAACAATAAACAGGTGTTTTTAGGGATGAACTTGGAAACATCAAAGATTAATATTGGTCGATGGGGTCCAAAGAGTTTGTAGAGGGACAGGGAAGGCCATAAATATTTGATCAACGATGTGTGGTAAAATCAGCTGTAACAGATGCCACCTAATGTGTGAGGTTAGAGGGGTGACTGTTAGATTTTTATCATTTAAGCTAGCATTAACTTAGGATATTAACTAAGAGAATAACAAGCACAGCAATCAAACATATGATACAATGAACACAAAGATTTTCCTCGGGGAAACCATAAAGGAGGAAACCATACAACTTCCTCAAAGATAGAAATAGCACCAATAGCAAAGCCCCAAAAATAGTAAGATGATATCCCGACAGCAGTGGGCCTCTTTCTCTCTAGCCCCAACAACTTCATCTTCCTCAGCTATGCGCTACAACTAAGTGTGGGTGAGTGTGTGATAAATAGAGAGGCTCACTCTCTATTTATACTAATTCCTGACTTGACAATGACTCACTAGGGCCGAATTCTCTAGGAGAGTCTAATAACCCCAGGCCCCCGCAACTACGGGGACTTTAACCCTTGAACAATAGGAGGGTTACCCACAATGACTTGACATGACTTGTTTACATTATAAAACCTCCCGATCATAATATTGGGATATAACATGACTCAATTGCATTACAGATACTTCCTAGAATAAACATCGGGGTACAATACATGAGATATACAAGTGAATATACAAATGAATATTCTGAATTTACAAATACATCAACACTCCCTCTTAACTAGGAAGGTATTATTTCGACACAATTTTCAGCACTAATCTTCTTATCTGTATAGACTAGATCATCTCGTCATCTTCATCTTCAAGTTGTCTTCATCTTCAAGTCTTCTTAATCTTCAAGTCATCTTCATCTTCAAGTCTTCTTCATCTTCAAGTCTTCTTCAGCACGGGATCTGGGTCATCACTAGATCTGGATCATCACTTGCTCTGGATCATCATCAAGTCTGGATCATCATCACTATTGGATCATCATCACTGTATCATCATCAAATCTGAATCGTCACTTGATCTGGATCATCATCAAGTCTGGATCATCATCACATCTGGATCATCACTTGATCTGGATCATCATCATCGGTGCTATCTCAAAATGGTGCTATCTCTTGATTCTTCTCGTCACGGGAAGTTATATAGAGCCAGGCCTTTTTCATGCTAGTTGTAGGCCTAGCCTTCATGTAGGTCTTCTTCGGTGCTTATATCTGACCCTAAGTTAGAATGGCCTACCTAGCTCTTACATATGACCTCATCTTGTTAAAAAGGAACTCCCATCACTCAAATCTAACCTCATCTTGTCAGAAAGGCCCAGCACTCACATCTGACCATGTGTAAACACATCGTGTTAGAATGGCTCAGCACTTATATCCGACCATGTGTGAACACACTACATCGGAAGGGCTCTCCACTTACATCTGACCATGTGCAAACACACCACATTGAAAGAGATATGCACTTACATCTGACCATGTGCGAACACACCACATTGGAAGGGCATTGCACTTACATCTGACCATGTGTAAACACTTCACGCCAGAATGGCTCTCAGTCCTAGACTGAGGATTCCTGGTAACTAAACAGGTGCCTCCATTCTCCCAGAGAATGGCGTCTCAGCACCAAGCTGAGTATCTTGGTAACTGACCAGGTGCCTCCATTCCAAGAATGGCATTTAGCGCTTACATATGATCATGTAAGAACTAATCCTACAGTCACATCAGAATGGCTCAGCACTCACATCTAACATGGAAGGAACCAATCCTCTCACCATGAGAGAATGGCTCGGCCCTTACATCTGACCATGGAAGGAACCTAATCCTCTCACCATGTCAGAATGGCTCTAGGTCTCATCATTTCCCCTTAGAGGGAACCTCGATTTAACACCAAGATTCTCCCTGAAGTACTCAAAATTCACTCTGGCCAATGGAGTTTTCAACACATCAGCTATCTGTATGTCCATCGAAACATACTAGAGCTTCACTGCTCCTCTTTGCACCATATCCCTGATATAGTGATACTTGATCTTGATATGCTTCGACTTGTCATGGAACATCGAGTTCTTCAACAACTTCACACAACTCTGGTTGTCGGAATATATACAAGTAGCATCCAACTAGAGATCAAATAAATCATATAGTATCTTTCTCAGCCACACTGCCTCGCAACTAGTTGAACAAGCTGCGACATACTCTGCTTCAGTTGTACTCAGTGCCACATAGGACTGCTTCTTGCTAAGCCAAGAGATCACACCTGATCCCATACTAAAGCAGCATCCTGAAGTGCTCTTCCTATCGATGGAACTGCCTACCCAATCTGAATCAACATAACCCTCCAGGTTAATCTTCTGGTTCTCCTCATACTTGAGCCCATAATCAACTATACCCTTCAGGTACCTCAGAATATGCTTCGCAGCAATCAAGTGAACATGTCTCAGATTTTTCAGGAACTAGCTCAAGGTGTTCACAGCAAAGCAAATATCTAGTCTCATGTTCGTCAGGTACATCAAGGACCCAATCATCTGACGATACATCGTAGCATCAACCGCTTCTGATGAAGCATCACTCAATAGATTTAGGTTCAATTCCATAGGTGTGGTTATGGCCTTGCAGTCCATCATCCCAAACCTCTTCAAGATCTCTACTGCATACTTCCCTTATCTGAGGAATATTTCATTCGCATTCTGCCACACCTCCATGCCTAGAAAATAGTGCATCATACCCAAGTCTTTCATTTCAAACTCGGTAGCAAGCTTATTCTTCTTATCTGCAATAAAACCATCCATACCTGTTACAAACAGATCATCCACATACAGTAGGAGTATCACTGAGTTACCTTTTTCAACCTTGTAGTAAAGGTTGGAATCTGCTTTACTTTTGGTAAAGCCCAAACTGGAATGAAGCCATCAATTCTGTCGTACCATGTCCTGGGTGCCTATTTCAAACCGTATAGGTATTTCTTCAATCTACACACATGAGACTCCCTGTCATGTGTCTCAAAACTAGGTGGCTACTCCACATACACTTCCTCTAATACTACACATTCAAGAAAGCAGTCTTGACATCCATCTGGTGTATCTTCCATTTCATCACTACAGCCAGAGCAACTACTAATATTATGGAAGAGTATATGGCTACAGGTGCAAAAGTATCTTCATAGTCTATTCCCTCTTTTTGGGAGAAGCCACGAGCCACAAATCTTGCTTTATATTTCTCTATGTTGCCATCTACAGCATGCTTAATCTTGTAGATCCATTTGGAAGTTACAATGGACTTCCCTTCTGGTATTGGGACAACATCCCAAACATCATTCTTCATGATCAATTGGTAATCTTCGATCATAGCATCCTTCCATTCTATTCTTTCTGATGCTTCTTCATAGTTGGAAGGTTCTTTATCAATAATGTCACATAGTAGGGCTACATAACTGGAGCATGACCTAGTTCTCTTCTTTCCTCTGTGTGTTTCTTTTGAAGCTCCATATCTTTCTACACCTTGGATAATTTCATGTACCCAAGAAGGTTTCCTCTTGTGAGGATTGTTCTCCTGAGGTGGATCCATGGGTTCTTGAGGTTCTTCTAATTCTCGATCCTCTTCTTGAATTTCTTTGCTCATGGTTGTATCATGAATTCTAGGTGCTCTTGTTTCTTTAGGTTCTTCAGCCAGTTTCTTCCTGGATTTGATGTAGGATGAATCTTTGTCAAATGTTACATCTCTACTGATGTCGATCTTCTTGAATCTTGGGAAGTATATTCTATAATCCTTAGAGCTTTCAGAGTCTCCCACAAATATACCCTTCTTTCCTGAAGGATCAAACTTCATCCTCTTTTCTTTCATAATATGTATGTATACAGGACAGCTGAATATTCTGAGATGACTAACTTTTGGTTTCTTGATGGAGAAGACTTCTTCAGGTGTCTTGTTCTCGAGTACACTGTATGGAGTATGGTTCTATACATATACTACTGTTCTGGCAGCTTCTACCCATAGATGCATGGGAATATCTTGATCATGAATCATGGCCCTTGCTACTTCCATGATCCTTCTATTCTTTCTTTCTACAATCCCATTCTGTTGTGGATTATATGGAATGGATACCTCCCTCTTAATCCCTGAGTCTTTGCATAGCTCTTTGAATTCATTTGATGTGAATTCTCCACCATTATCTTATCGAAAGGTCTTGATATTGTTTTTAGTGTGGTTCTCAATCAAGGCTTTGAATTCCTTGAACTTGCTGAATACTTCATCTTTTCTCTTCATAAAGTATATCCAGTCTTTCTAGAATAATCATCAATAAAAGAAACATAGTAGACATACCCGCTTAATGAACTAGATGACATTTGACCGCATACATCAGAGTGAATGATTTCCAAGATTCCTTTTGCCTTGCTCTCGCTACTTGGAAATGTCTTCTTTGTGTTCTTCCCTTTCGCACATCCTTTGCATACACCTTCATGTTTTATCTACGTTTCTGGGAGACCTTCAATAGCTTTGCTTGCAAGTGGCAGTGCTCTGTAATGCACATGTGCAAGCCTTCTATGCCAAAGCTCATTTGGTTCTACCGAGTCATGAACCAAAGATTGTTCTGGTTGGCCCTTCAATTTGTATAGTCCTCCTCGTTGTTCCCTAATCACTACTGCATATTCAAAAGACTTTCCCTTTGGCCACATGAGGACTTGGCCATCTACAAATGCAACCCTCATTCCTTTTGCATCCAATGCAGATATGGAGAGAAGGTTCTTCTTTAGTCCAGGTACAAACAATACATCTTTCATCTTGATAGACTTTCCAGAGTCTAGCTTATATGAGGATTCACCACTACCTTTTATTGGATACTGGTAGTCATCTCCAAGTTTCACCTTGTGAGGTGATTCATGTTCAGATAGTCTTACAAAGGATTCCTTGAATCCTGTCATATGTTTGGAAGCACCACTGTCTATAAGCCAATCATTTTTGCCATGTGTGATATTTCCCATGAGAGCAGAAATCAAAACATATTCTTCATCACTTGAAGAATCATCACTGTCTTTTCTGGTTCTCTTTGTGGAAGGTTCATCATCCTCTGCAGCATAAGCATGATGTCTTCTCTTGTTTCCCTTCTTCTTGTGAGAGCTACTTTTGTTTCTAGGACAATCTCTAGCAAAGTGTCCTCTTTAATCACATGTATATCAAATGTGCTTAGACATATCTCTAGGATTTCTAAAGTTACTCTTCTGGTGAGAATGCTTACCTCTGTGGTGGGTAGTTTTGGTTTTCTTGGATTGTACTGTGAGAGCTTGATCTTCAATTCCCATCTTTTCTTCTCAAGCTGCTATCTGATATTCTTCTTGAGAGCATTCTTCCCATAGTCTGTTGAACTTGACTAGCTTCTTTTTGGCATAGTTCCCTTGAATGAAAGAGTCCCATGTCCTAGGGAGACCATTCAAGGTGGTCATTACAATCTCTACATTCTCCACTTCTTCATCCACTGCTTCAAGTTGTTCTTTAATCTGGGAGACCCTTGTAAAGTATGATTGTATGGTCTCCACATTTTGGATCTTCACATTCTTCAACTGGTTCCTTAAGGTCATCTTCCGGTTTATGTTGTTTCCTTCAAACAGTTTGGTTAGGGCATCAAACATAGCTTTAGGTGTCTTAAGGGAGGAAACCTATGGTATGAGGTGATCCTTGATTGAATCAGCAATAATCCTCTTAGCCATAACCAACTTCTTCTTGTGTAAGGCCTTAGCCTCATCTCCCTCTGGAACTGGAATATCCTCATTGAAGTAGGAGGTCAACTCATTTTCTTCCAGGACCAGGGAGATCCTATACTTCTAGGCTTAGAATTTATCAACTCCCTCAAGATTTTCATCAAGCTTGGTATGATGAGACATCTTAACTGAGAACATCAAATGTAAATACAAAATATTTAGATCTTACCAGGTTAAGATGTCGGATCTGGATCTGGACCTGAATTTCTACAGAGCTGGTTCAAGAGAAGATTAGGGTTTGACTTTCCCAGAGTTCTGTCCAACCAAAAGATTTGATCTTGATCTCTAAACTTTGATTTTGAGGAGGATATCAATCCAGGCCTAGGATCACTCAAAAATTCCACTCCTATGGAAAGCCCTAATTTTCGGCAGTAATGTCAGGTTAAAAATTGAAAATGCTCAGAATCATATTTTGCTTCGACAGAAATATGTGCACTGGGGAGGAGAGTCAGTCCAACCTTATTTTGCTGAAAATATATGGAGAGAGATCCAAAAAGTAGAAATCCATAGTTTCTGTAGCTGCACAGTGTCTTCTTCTTAGGTTAGCTCTGATACCATGTTAGATTTTTATCATTTAAGCTAGCATTAACTTAGGATCTTAACTGAGAGAATAAAAAGCACAGCAATCAAACATATGAGAAAATGAACACAAATATTTTCCTTTGGGAAACCATAAAGAAGAAAACCCCATAATTTCCTCAGAGATAGAATCAGCACCAATAGCAAATCCCCAAAAACATTAAGATGATATCCTGACAGTAGTAGCTTATTTCTCTCTAGCCCCAACAACTTATTCTTCCTCAGCTATGCGCTACAACTGAGTGTGAGTGAGTTTGTGATAAATAGAGAGGCTCACTCTCTATTTACACTAATTCTCAACTTGACAATGACTCACTAGGGCCGACTTTTCTAGGAGAGTCTAATAACCCTAGGGCCCCGCAACTGTAGGGACTTTAACCCTTGAACAATAGGAGGGTTACCCATAATGAATTGACATGACTTGTTTACATTATAGAACCTCCTGATAGGAACATCGGGGCATGACATGACTCAATTACATTACATATATTTCCCAGAATAAACATCGAGGTACAATACATGAGATATACAAGTGAATATACAAATGAATACATTCCGAAGTTACAAATACATCAACAATAACATGATGGCCGAAATACATTGTAAAATCTATCCCATAAGTGGAGTGATGAAGAACCAGATGGAAGAACCAACCATCCATCAGTATAGTACAATAATCAATCTCTACACATGACTGCAAATACATATATCAGTCCCGGATACATAAGAGTACAATGGCCATGAATAGGCATGATATACAAAATGTGACATGTGTGGTCATCGCCACGTACAATATGTAATAGATCAAAATCTCCATGATGAAGATATTCAAAGGATCAAGATCTCCATAGAAGCTGAAGATATACAATGGATCAACATCTCCATAATGGCTGAAGATATTTGACATACACTGAAATCAAGTCACGAGAGATGAAATTTCATGAACACTGGCACGATCAAGGAGGTAGCATATGTGGAATGCCACTAATATGGAAAGTCTTTTACACAAACCACTACAAGTACATGTCCTACTATGTGAATGGAGGTGTCAAGGTCAAGCATAGTAGTCCATCGCCTGATTACTGGTCATTGATGTATTATACCATTAACAGACGTGAGATCACCCACTGATAATGAAAATGGGAATCAAGGTACTAGACTACAATCTAACAAGTACAAATAGATGTGTTGAGGTCGAACACTTGAAATAATCCAATGATCAGGGGACATTTATGAATTACCAAAATTGTTGATGGTGAGAGAACCTACCATTGATGACTATAAGTCTCAAGGCACTCAAATGACTCTAGACTCGTATCCTAGAATAAATTATCTGAAGTCAATGGGATGGAATCTGTTGGAAGGAGGGAATTAAGGCATCCCCCATCAACCAACACGAGGTACTCAGCAACGCTATATAATGTGTAAGGACTCAAACAAGATGTGTATGAACCAGTAAATGTACCAAGAATGGATGACATGCAAAGTCAAGACAACTGAGGAATGGCTGACTCAAGTTTCAACTTCCTTCGAACAAGAGCATAAGAGAAAACGGTGACTGAAGATTAGTAGCATGGAATCGATATGCAAACTGGGACTTCTCTTTGACACAAGAGGCATCAACAGAGGTTCCATAGGGACTGGAAACTTAATTAGTCAGTGGAGATAAACTCAGAGCAACGGGTACAACTCCTAAATTCAAACTAATAATCCAACCAACAGATGTGATATACAGTGCTCTATTTGAAGGTGACATGACTTGACTACTACCAAATATAACATCTTTTCCTGTCCAACTTTTTGGTTTTTTTATTTTTTTGGACTTTTTCAGATATTTTGAAAAGCTTGAAAAAGAATAAAAGTGCTTTATAGTTACAAATCTAGGAGAAGATGAGTTTCAGGGGTCAAACAAGCTAGTTCTAAGCAGTGGAACATGTGCAGGGTAATGACACTCAGGGGAAGGTCCCCTTCTGGTAAGAAATGGGGGATCGAGCTACAAAATATATGTAAAAAGGCTCTTCTTGGCTAGACATGAGACAAGCTCGGGCTATATGGCTGATAATAAAAGTCAGGAAAGCTGGCATAAGGCTCAATAAGGTAGGAAAAACTCATGATAACGCAATTACAACTTGACATCTACAAGGGAGTCCAGGGGGAAAGGCCAACATAATGTTTAAGAGGACAATGAAGCTCTTGATCAAGGACATGGCTGGACTAAAAGGGACTCCCGTGCCTGGGAGAGGACTCACAACATGGGTACCAAATGCAAAAGGGAGCTAACGAGGACACCCATGTATAGGAAATCTCTACAATTCACATGGTACCACTTCTAACAATAGCATGAAGGTTTCGTGATACCATGGAATGAATTCGTACCTAAGGTTAAAATGAAATGGTCATAAGGTCTATCAAGCACCCAATATGCAGGTAGATTATTACCAACATACAGAGCATACGAGATTTATTGTCAACCAGAGAAAGTCTTTTATTTCAAAGGATAAATGCACAGTATATGCTTAAACACACAACCACTGTAATTGAACACTCTTATCCTCTAACAACTATGCCCATCCCAAGAATCTGTGTAATCCCATTCATCATCTAGATACTACAATTTCAATTACCTTCTACCATGTAAGAATGGAAAATGATATAAGATTCAAACGACAATTGTAATTAAAAAGGAAATCCTATTCACATCCCAGAACAAGTAAATTGCCTATTCAATCTGATTACTTTTGAAAGCCATAAACATAAATCAAATATTAACCTAGGAATTCAATTGCAAAGGATTGAGTTCAGCTACTCTAAGGAATTGAATTGCAGGAATGAAAATCAACAATCATAACAGGAAAGATAAATTGCAAGGATTCATGGGATAACAACTTAAAACTACAGGATGAACAAAGCTGTGTAAAACTACCACATGAATCGCATAAAGAAAGTTATCTACCCAGTCGACTATCACTCTGTGCCACTTTCCAATATTAAGAAAATGCAATCACAAATATACTATAAATCGAAACTACTACAGCTGCATACAAAGAAAATAGAATGAACAAAACATCACACAATACTGAATTAAAAAGTCATAAATTAACTCAGCAATCTCTGTGGAAGGAGGGCCCAGCCTTCACACAAAGATGCTGGCTGAAAAACGTGCAACTCCATTAAATCAGAGGTAACTCCTTATATTAAAGAAAGAAAGATTACACAGGTTGCTTCCACTGCTAATACAATGAATGAATTATCTGTTTTCCAACCCCCTGGGTCGAGACAGCTCCCCATATTTATACATGTAGATCATAACATCCGATCCTATTAAAGGGCAGCCATGAAGATCTTTGATCTTCAGGCGCCCTAAATAATACTAGCTATTACAAACGTGGCATAGTAAAGACATAGAAAATGAGAGAAAGCTATTAGTTGGCCCAGGAGTGGTGATCTCTTCAGATCGCAATTATACTCGAGCAGCGATGTACAAAAGATCTCCAATTGTAGTGCATTCTGTTACAGCTGCCCTATCACAGCTCTGTCTAGGATGTTGCATTGGAACCATGTTCCTTAATTGGTGATCGAAGGGTTGAGGATCATCTTGAGCGGGGATCATCCCTCCTTTCGAGACTTGTTCAACCCCATCTCCCTGCAGTCCACTCATCTCAAATTACCTTCATAAACCATAACATGTTAGCACAATTGAGAGATACACAACCTTAATTATCACAATCATAAGCATTAATAAGATAAAGCAATGATCAGTCTTACCTTAGCAGTTTGGAAAATAAAGTGGGGACAGCAGGTCTAATTAACATGCTGAAATGGTATAAGACAGGGGAAGAAAAGGTGATTAAAGATGGTTAAAAAGGGCCAATTCTAGGCTTAATATCTCCCCCCAACTATCATGTTGCATGTCCTCATGCAACAATCTACATCAATCGGAATCTGAGTCCTGCACTGAGCTCTGTTCATGGAGGGAGGAAAAATTGTAGGGAAACTCAGGCACCTCATCTGTCTTCAAAAAGCCTCTGTGAGTAACCCAATATTTCCAGCATCGCTGCTCCTCTGCCCTTGTTAAGGAAAAATCCACATTATACGGTTTTGCTGGCCACCAAATGAGGGGGAATTTGAATTTCAAACCCAACCAATTAACTCCACACTCCCTCATACTTCCTACGTAACCCTTGACTCTGGAAAGTGTCTGCTTGAAATTCTTGAAACAGTAGGGATCTTGGCTTCTAAGTACAGAGGAGGCAGCCTGCCATCTGTGTTTACTCCCCTCCAATGCTACCTATTGATGTCTGGAGATGTAATTGGTGCAAGTGGAGATCACTTCTTCCTGCAATCTCATGATATGCTGTTCCTGGGGGGGTCTTGAAAGAAAATCTTTGTACCGTGCCAAAAGAATGCCAGGATTCTGGGGCTCACTTCGAATCCATAAGTTAGTGTGAGCTTCATTATGGGAAAAGGTCTGAAAAGACCTTTCCCACTGAGCATGATTGCTCACAAAAGAGGAAAAGGCTCTTAGTTGAACATCCCCTGCAAATGGAACAGGATTTGAGTGGTGGTTTAGAGGGCAAGCCATCTCATGCAAGTATAATTCACACAGTAGGTTTTGCTCTTCAAAATTGATTCCAAAGAATGTCTCCAAGAACTTTGCTAAGGTTGTGATTTCGAATGACCTCCCTTCCTGTACAGCATTCAATTTAAACGAGACAAATTGCTCAAATAGGAATACTGGATAAGAGGAAGAGGGCTTCCTGGTGCCCATGAGTTCTTGAGAGAGGGTGTACATCTATTCTTTCTCCTGCTGCATGGATTGAAACTTTTTAAATTCTCTCAACTTGTTCTGCAGCTCTTCTTCCTGAACTCTGTGGCCCATACGTTCTTCTTCCCAGTTCTCTTCCAATCCCCTGGTGATTTTTCTATGCTCGCTGAGAGAAATCATCCCTTTCTGATACTCCTCCACCTGGCTTTTCCATTTGGTCACCTCCATTCTCAGAGTTGAGATTTCGGCTGCCAAGTTCAAGATTTCCTTTTTATGATGCTCTTCTTGATCCGAGTCTAAGTCGATGAAGTTTTTAAGGGGTAGAAGCACTGGTTCTTGTGAGATAGTGTCTTCCTTTTGAGCATCCTGCACAACTAAATTTACTATAGGAGTTACTGGTTCTTGTGTGACAGCAACTTCCTTTAGACTTTCTTCATCCACTACATCCATTGCTTCTAGAGACACTGGTTCTTGTGTAGCAGTGTCTTCTTCTTGGGTAACCTATATTTCTGAATTTGATTCAAGAGTTGTCGATTCTTGTGTAGCAGCAACATCCCCTGGATTCTCCTCAACAGCTGCATTCATGGCTTTTAGAGACACTGGTTCTTGTGTGACAGTGTCTTCCTCTTGGGAAACCTGCATTTCTGAATCTGATTCAATAGTTGTTGGTTCTTGTGTAACAGCAACATCCCCTGGATTCTCCTCAACAGCTGCATTCATGGCTTTTAGAGACACTGGTTCTTGTGTGACAGTGTCTTCCTCTTCCTTCTGCCTCTGAGATTGGATATCTTCCTCATTGTGTAGCTCCTCCTCAAGGATTTCGATGTCACCTGAGGACTGTTTCTGTACCTATTCATCCTCACTCCACTGCATATCAGAAATGATATCCATTCCAGGGTTATCCTCTAATTGCAATTCAGGAATCCTTGCTGCAACTTCCAAGAATGTTGGTTCTTGTGTAGCAACATCCTTGCTTACCTCTTCATCCTCTTGTTGTTACAATTCTTCTCCTATGAGCTCTGTATCATGGGAACATTCTGGGGTTATAGTGCAAAGCTCTTCATTAGGTTCCAGAGTGTCCTCCATCCCAGGTTCTTCTCCCACTTGCTCGGCCGATTGGACAAGTATATTCAGGTTTGCTGGTTCTTGTGTTGCAGCCCCCTATTCAAGTTCATCAATAACCTGCCCTTGTGGATCAGCTTCTACAATCTCTATGTCGTGGGAGCATTCTGGGGTTACAATATAATCTTTGTCCCTGACATCATGCATGATTTCATCATTTTGCTCCTCTATCACAGAATCGGTGGCAACTTCAGCAAGGATGGATAAAGATGCTGGTTCTTGTGTGGCAGCATCTTCTTTTTCCGCATCTTCTTCTATTGTGGCTTCGAACTGCTGTGCTATACAGGTGCGAATTATAATCTTGTGGCCTGCCTCCTTGAAGATTTCCCCACAGGTGGGACAGATCACTCGCTCATCTTCCTTGCCAGGATCGGTAGAGTTTGATCCCTCCAACTGGTCTGCAGCCTTCACTAATGTATACATTTTCCTTTCACCTAATTTTCTGCAAGTTTCCTTCCATGTCTCCAATTCCCTTCGAAGTACTTGGACCTCCTCTTTTAATAGTGTGTTCTCATTCAGAAGTCCTTCAATGCTGGGTTCTTCCTCAACTAGCCTTTGTGGAGCATCCATCGGCCTTGGTACAAGGATTTGGAATTCAACCTGTGCTTCTAGGTTTGCCCATCTTTTTCTGGATGCCTCTGCTGTTGCAGTTGATTTAGTTCTTTTTCTTCTGATTGGTGAGGTTATGTTAAGTTCATTGATTGATCGTTTTTCTTCTTTGTGGTGTTTTCTTTTGTGGAGCTGGGATATCGAGCCTCACAGCTGAGGTCGAAGGAATATTTTCTTGCTCCCTAGGTTGTTCTTCCTCAATTAAAGTTCCTCCTTCCCACTCAGGTGAGGATTCAATGGTTACTGGCTCGATATTTTCTTTTATTTCCCTAGCTCTGTCACCTTCAGGTTCAACTGTCGTAGCATTTAGTACTGCTCCAGTTTCACCTTCTGCTGGTAGAGCTACCCTGTTGTCTAGGTTTTCCGCAAGGTTTTTATGTACATCCTCCTCCAATTGCTCTGCCTGTGCCTCCGGTTTCTCTTCTTATGATATAGTTTCATCCCCCCCCCAACTATATTGGAGGAACTCCGGTCCTCCTGCTGTGGTTGAACATGTTCCTGTTCTATCTGGACACCCAGCAAGGGAGCGGCTTCCTGAGCTCAAGCTGTGAATTGCTCCCAAGTTATATTATGCTGAGCAAGGGTTCTTAAAATTATTAATTTGATGAGACCATGGTGGGTCAGGGAGGAAAATGGATGTTTAGCAGCTTGGACGAATGCCGCCATATGACGCAAGTCATGAAGCAAATAGTATGGAATGTTCAATAAAGTGCCATGGCGGAGATGGGAAAGTAAAGGTAGTTCAGAATTATAAACAGTTTGGTACCTACCTTCACAAGTGATGTACTTCTTGAGAAAGACAGCAACCTGATCCCATGGCCGCGTCAATGAGTGCAGTGCAATCCCTCTTCTGGATGATTGAACTTGCTCTCCTTATCATAAAAATGCTTCCCATGCTGTTGTCGTGGGGACTCGTCGTCCAAACCATGCCTTTCCCACCTGCGGGATAGTAGTAACCTCGGATATAATGGCTTCAGAGACTTCTATGCGTAGCTCCCACACCTCGGAGCGAGTTTCTGTGAGGTTTAAGGAAAATTTCAAGGCTGCTTCCTGGTTAAAGCCATCCAGTCGCTCAAAAAATTCAAACCAGCCGGCGGCTTGAAAGATGGCAAGAACTGCGGGATTTTTCCTAAGTTCCCGTGTATCCAAAGGTTCATGGCGAGATGAAATCCCCATAGTCCTGGCTATAGATTGATATTGCTACTTCGTAGATTACAGAATCCAAGAATGGAGTTTGCAGCACAGAGGATGCACGAATCGCTGAGGGAAGATGTTGAGTAAATGGGAAAATTTGGAAAGTTCAGCTCAGAAAAACGTTCAAAATTTTATTCCAAATTGGGGAAGGTGGCAGTTATTAGTTTTTACGTCACACGGGGGAAGGATTTAATTAGGCCATAATGGTAATATGAATAAAGGTACAACTGAGATCGTTAAATCTTATCAATACTTAATCACGTGATAAATCAAAGCCATACCTCGTGAGACTGTGTGTGAGATATCCTGCGGAGAATGGTGGAACGTGCAGTTGTTGACGTTGCAAGGCTGAACTCATGCGCTGTCATTAAATTAATCATGATGACGAGGGTAATGCAATAATTCTTTCTGCCGGTTAAACACAAACCATCTCATCGCTAGGGTTGGAATTATGAACAAAGCGGTCGTCATGTGGCCCAGTTCGTCGGCATGAGAGGGATGAATCAGAGCCATATCTAGCAAGTTGAAGCAATTTTTCTATTAATACAGGAGTTACCAGTGCAAGTTTTCAAAAGACGGCCTTTAACGCTGAAGACATCCGCCAAATGAAGCGGAATTGCAGCTGACAGGAATGGTATCGCGGCCGAAAAAGATGTTGCAGCCACCAGGAAAGATTCACGGCCGCCTGGAAAAGGATTTGCGGCATCGATAAAAATCACGGCTGCTGGGAAAAAAATTTACAGCCACCGAAAAATATGTTGCAGCCGCCGGGAAATATGTCGCAGCCGCCGGGAAATGGTTCACGGCTGCCGGAAAATGGATTTTTCAGTCATAGGGAAAAGGTCGCGGCTACCGGGAAAAATTTTTACGGCCGCCGGGAAAGATGTTGCAGCCTCCAGGAAATATGTCGCAGACGCCGGGAAATGGCTCACGGCAGCCGAAAAAAAAAAAGGGGGATTTTCCGGCCATCGGGAAAAGGTCGCGGCTACCGGGAAAAAGGTTTACGGCCGCCAGGAAAGATGTTGCAGCCACCGAGAAATATGTCGCAGCCGTCGGGAAATGGTTCACAGCTGCTGAAAAAAAAAGGATTTTCCAGCCATCGAGAAAAGGTCGCGGCTACCGGGAAAAAGGTTTACAGCCGCCGGGAAAGATGTCGCAGCCGCCGGGAAATGAGTTTTACAGCCGACTGGAAATTTATTTTAAGGAAAAGGAAATGCAGCACAGGAAGGCATAGGAAAACGACTCCGTTCGACAAGCCCAATCCGGTCATTCCCCTGGCGCTTCCCTGCAAATTTTTGAAAAATAACAACAAACGAGAAGATCAAATGCAAAAGGGAAAAAAATAACATAAAATGCAGCAGAGAAAAAAACATATTTATGTACAGTGATTCAAACATGAATTATAGTTTAAGGATTGGCAAAGGCAGAGAGATGTTCCTGCCCTGATGCCAGCTGATAATCTGGATCAGCGGAAATTTGTGAAATGAATGCATCTTTCGAAATAGGCTTACGATACAGTCCCAGCCTGTGGCCATTAGCAAATACTGGTACGTGGTTTTCATCAATGGTCACTAGACGGAAAGTGTCGTTGTCAAATACCTTATCGACTAAGTAAGGACCTAGCCACCTTGTACGTAATTTTCTTTTAAAATCCTTTTTGAACATGGAGTCATATAGTAACGCCTAGTCTCCTTCACAGAAGATTTTCTTTTTAATAAATCGGTCATGCCAATTGGATCTCTGTTGCTGAAGCAACGTAGTCTGATCCACTGCAACTAACCGTTTCTCATCCAATTCGTTTAATTGATTCAATATTCTCTTCTGGGCCTCTGTTACATCCAGATTCAATTCGGTGGTTTTCTTCAGGGTTTTGATCTCAAACTCAATTGGAAAGATGGCACTCTTCCCATACACTAAATCATAGGGAGAGAAACCTGTGGTGTTGTGCCAAGACGTACGATATTCCCACAATGCTTCTGGAAGCCTGTCAGCCCAATCCCTTCAATGGCTCTTAACTATTTTAGTAAGGATGGCTTCAATAACCTTATTAGTACTCTCCACCTGACCATTAGCTTGGAGGTGGTATGGTGAAGCCACCCTATGCTGCACATGATACTTCCAGAGCAAGGATTCAAATTGGTGTGACATGAATTGTGGTCCCCCATCGGTAAATACTTCCTTCAGTACCCCAAAACGGGTAAAGATTTCACTGTACAGAAAATACATCACCGCCTGGTCGTTAGCCTTAGCCAAAGCTACAGCCTCTACCCACTTGGTCATATAATCAGTACAAACCAAGATGTAAACTTTCTGTTTGGAAGGAGGGCTGATAGGGCCAACAAAATCCAGTGCCCATCTATCAAATGGTTCAACTACTACTTGAGGTTGTAGAGGCATCTGATCTGTTTTATTAGGCTGGCCCATCCTTTGGCAGCTGTCACAGGACTGAACATACCTTTTAGCATCCCTGAAAAGAGTCGGCCAGTAGTAGCCCATCCGCAATGCTTTATGCCCTGTTCTTTTATCTGCAAAGTGTCCCCCACAAGGTCCATCGACATGACAGGCTTTCAGTATATGAAAGATCTCATCTTCTCTTACACATCTCATAATCTCAAGATCAGGCCCTGTGTAGAAGAGATGACCATTTAGCCAACAATATCTGGCACTCTGCTGAATGATTTTTTTCTTTTCTCGCTTTTTCGACGCTTAAACTTTATATCCGTCGTTTTAGCGACGGTTCTCACTGTCGCCTTTTCGACGCTTCATTGTTATAGCCGTCGTTTAAGCGATGCTTATTAATGTCGCTTATCCGATGTGTACTCATTCTATCCATCGCTTAAGCGACAGTTATTCATGTCACTTAACCGATGCCTTACATTTAACCGACGATAACTGAGGTGTCGCTTAACCGACGGTTACTTAGGTGTCGGATAACCGACGACAAGTTTTCGATGCTTAAAAAAAAATCAAAGTGTCGTACATGCGATAGGGAAGTGTCGAAAATCCGACATGATGGCCGTCGGATTTTTGGTCAAAATGTAGTAGTGATCATGACAGGCTTTCAGTATATGAAAGATCTCATGTTCTCTTACGCATCTCATAATCTCAAGATCAGGCCCTGTGTAGAAGAGATGACCATTTAGCCAACAATATCTGGCACTCTGCTGAATGATTTTTTTCTTTTCTCGTTTAGACATATGTGGTGGGAGATTTCCTGCAACCAAATAATTAGCGACGTCTGCATACCAGGGAGAGTGAGCTGAAAGTGCGAATAGATGTTCATCTGGAAAAGAGTCCTCAACAGGCAAACTATCATTACTATTAGTAAGACGGGATAAAAAATCAGCAACGACATTTTCTTTTCCAGGTTTATCTATAATGGTAATATCAAATTCCTGCAATAACAAGAGCCACCTGGTCACTCTGGCATTGGTGATAGGTTTGTTCATTAAATATTTAATGGCAGAGTGGTCAGTGTGCACAAATGTAGGATACCCATTAATGTAATGTCGAAATTTATTAATAGAGTAAACAATAGCTAGGAATTCTTTTTTAGTAACAGTATAATTAAGTTCAGCAGGGGCTAAGTTTTTACTAGCATTGTAGATGGCATAAGGTACTTGACCATCCTACTGTCCTAATACTGCCCCATTGGTGGTATCAGAGGCATCTGAATAAATATGGAAGGGTAAGGTCCAATTAGGTCCCCTTAAGATAGGAGCTGTGGACAGCCTCTCCTTAAGCTCGTTAAATGCTGTCTGGCATGCCTTACTCCACACAAACTGTGCATCCTTCATTAACATAGAGAACAAAGGAGAAGCCAGTTTGGAGAAGTTTTCTATAAACCTTCGATAATATCCAGCATGTCCCAGAAAACTTCGTACCTCTTTCTGAGTTGAAGGGGTAGGTATATCTTTTATCACTTTGATTTTTGAGGGGTCTACCTGGATGCCATTGGCAGAGATGAAATGCCCCAATACCACCCCCTCACTCATCATCATATGGCACTTTTCGGTGCTTAATGAGAGTTGAGTCTATTCACAGTGGATTAAAACCTTCTTTAAATTTTCCAGTGCTTCCTCAAAGTCCCGGCCATAGGGAGTAAAATCATCAATAAAGATTTCCATACTATCATTGACTAATTCATAGAATATGCCAATTACAGCTCTTTGAAACGTTGTCAGTGCGTTACATAAACCAAAGGGAAGCACCCTGTAGGAAAACGTTCCCCAGGGACAAGTGAAGGTGGTCTTATCCTGGTCCTCAGGAGCAATCTAAATCTGGTTGTACCCGCTAAACCCATTTAGGAAGGAGAAGAACTTCTTCCCTGATAAGGTATAGAGTACTTGGTCAATAAAGGGCAAATGGAATTGGTCCTTTTGCGTGGCTTTGTTCAGCTCCCTATAATCAACACAGACCCTCCATTTACCATTTTTCTTGGGCACAATTACGAGTGGGGAAACCCACTCGCTATCCGAAATAGGATATATGAATCCTGCCTCCAAGAGTTTCTGGATTTCCTCCTTCACTATATCCCTCGGGTTTGGGTTCATGCATCGTTGGGGTTGACACACAGGTCAAGAGTCACTTTTAATATAAATATGATGGGTGCACAGATTAGAGGGAATACCCCTCATGTCTATATACTCCCAGGCGAACGCCCCCTTGTGTTCTTTCAAAAGGCTGATTAGGTGTTTTTGTTCCTCTGAGGACAGGCTAGGATTGATATTCAACGTCCTTTCGGGCTCTACCTCAATAGGATTACTTTTTGAATTTTTCAAAACTGGGATTATGTTTGTGTCACCAACTAGTGCTTCTTCTGTAATATTTTCTTGTTCTTCCTTGCCCAGGGTAATGTTCAGGATTTGATAGACCTCTCTATCCACTGAAGCGGGTTCACTAATAAAATTACTAATAGTATCATCTTCTGTTTCGTTTTTAAAAGTTAAGGCCTTCCCTATAGTTAATAGTGGCTGAACATCCTCCTCCTCCTCCTGCTCTATCCAAAGGGAGGTTTCAGCCTCTAGACTTGGCCGAGCTGGAGGATACAGGGTGAGGCTTTTAGTCTCCATACCATCAGATATAGTCATGGACCCTGATTGACAGCTGATGTAAGCATCAGCTGTGGCCAAACAAGGCCTCCCCAGGATCAATGGGTGTCCCCCCAGCTGCGATTTTGGTTGTAATACCAAAAATTCAGCAGGGTACTCCCATGAATCTACTGAGATGACAAGGTCGTCCAGAATCCCTTTAGGTCTAATGGTGGATCTATCCGCCAATTCTAAAATAGTAGGGTTCGGTCTAAGATTAGTGAGCCCAAGCTTCTTTATAGTCTCCATTGTTATGACATTGATCGCTGCTCCTAAATCTACTAGCACATTGGGTATCTGTGTCTGTCCTACCTGTACATTGACAGTAGGATTTCCAGGGTCGTCATACTTTGTCACAGGGGTCTTTCCAGTTATCAAGGCAGACAAATTCCCTATAACGTGAACAGTGGGAGGATCTCTGGGTTTCCTTCCTGGTTTCTTAGTGCACAGGTCCCGAACGGTTCTAGCATAAATAGGCACGTCTTGAAGAACTTGAAGAAGGGGGATTTTGACATAAAGGTTCCTTAACTCTCCTAGGAGGTTAAACTGAGGTTGTCCCCCTATTCTTGGTAGCATTAATCTCTCAGGATATGGTGGTTTCCTTATCAGCTGGGTAGGCTGCGTATTGGCAGATCCATCGTTTGATGTTTCAGTCGTTCCATGCTCGGCATCTTTAATGATAGGAATTGTGTCAGATGGATGCTGTGAACTCCTTTCTTCTTTATGCACAGAAGGTGGAGCATCTTCTGTAATTACGGGTTCTACTATTTTCCCAGATCGTAAATGAATATCATTACAAGATACAGGGGAAAGAGAGTAGGCCGGCATGTTGACAGTCTCCAAGTGATGGACTGTTTTATTATTCATGTTAGGATTAGGTTGGGCAGGCAGCTGGGGTCGTATTGGTATATTAGGGACAGAATTATTTTGCAGCTGCAGCTGCGACTGCTGAGGTGGGTATTGAGGATATTGATGGAATTGAAGGTATTGAGGAGAATATGGTGACTGTTGAGGTGGAGGTGGTTGAGGAAACTGGTTCCCGGGATGGAAATTCCTCCATCCAGGAGACCACAACGTAGGTTGGTGTGGTGGCTATGTCTAAGGACTCCATGAGTTAAAATTTTGCATTGCAGGTTGGGAGGGATTCCACTGAGCATAATTTGAAGGGAATTGTGTATTCACATTTTCCATGTTATTATTCCAATTTCCCATATTATTCAAAAATGGAAACGATTCTAGAGGCATACCTTGATTTCGAGGCCGCCAAGGTTTCTTCTATGCAATGAAATAGGTCGATTCCACTTCTGGAGTTGATTCCTACAGAACAGCCTTCACTTGGGGAAGTGAGGGACATTCTTTCATGTCGTGGTTCAGCTCACATAGCTGACATACTTCTACTTTATCAAGCGGGCATTCTCTCAGCGGATGATTCTTTCTACATCGGGGGCAGAACACACCTAGTGTGAGATCCTCCATAGCCTGTTTTTTTTTTTCCTTCAGGACATCGATCTCTGAGGAGATGGAGCTCATCATCTCTATCTTAAAATTTTCAAGGATATTTCCTATCTCTGCACGGGTAGCTCCTCCATTGGATGACTTCTGAGTTCTGTCAAAGACATCACGTTCTAGCTTATCCCATTTGTCTCGCTTATTGTTCCTAGAAGAGGCCCTGGAGTATCTCTTACATAATTCCACAATCTTTCCAAAAGGTTCTTTGGAGATATCTCCCTTTCCTAGCAGATTTAACATGTCTAGGCAATAATCCCTGATCCCACAAAGAAAAATTATCTTGAGCACGTCCAGCCCCATGTTTGTCTGCCCAGCTCATTGCACATTGTACAGTAGCCTTTCCACAAAATCCTCCAGACTCTTGTCCTCCTTCTGCACCATTTTGAATAATTCTTCTCTTTTATCCTTGGTGTTGCAATATTCCTGGTATTTTTCCAGAAACAGCTGTTTCATTTTATCCCAGTTAGCAACAGTTCCTCCCCCAAGGCTCATGAACCAGCGTAGTGCATTGTCCTTCAGGGTGGCAGGGAAAAGTTTTAGCTTTTGTGCATCGGTGACGTAATCATAGTTGCGGCAAAGGATATCGAATTCAAAAATAAATTCGTCTGGATCTTCTGCCGCCTTTCCGTGGAAGTGAGGCAACACCGATGGTGAGATATTTTTCATAGGGGCTGCCCCTGCTGGCTGCTGAATTGGGAATTGCAGTGTAGCCATCGTTCCTTTAGGCAGGGAGTGATTTTCATGATGATAGTTTTCCCCCATTGCCTCTTCCTCGTAGGACTCATGTCTGTTGCTCATCTCCTCTTATGTTTTCTCCTCTTCTGTTCTCTCCTCTTCATTCGTTCCTGCGTTCTTTTCTTTGTTTTTCCACTGATCAGCAAACTTCTAGTGGAACTGCATCCACTCTTCTTTAGTTACAACCTTCCCGAAAATGTGGTAGGTTGGACCTCTACCAGCAGGTCCAGTTGTAATAGTTGTGTCCTTCTCTGCAGGTATATTCGAGGAAGTCGCAGCTGCTCGTGTATTCTCCACCGTGGACCCTGACGCTGGCGCCCCAGGATCGGCAGGGTTTCTTCTGATAGGAGTTTCTTGCTGGCGAGCCCTGGTAGATGAATTAGTTCTATCAACAAGATCGTCGATGAATGTCCTTCTGCCCAATGGTGTTCCTCGACCGTGACCCAAGCCACCTGCACTATTAGTATCTTGTGGGGTTTTGGGAGTTGGGAGGTGATCGCGTTTTACCCTCCTCGTATTCATGCAACCCAAATCATTTCAGCAAAAAGAATAGAAAATACTGGCTAGAAATAATTACCAGGCAACTAATGATAGTGTTTAATTTTATCCTTCCCCGGCAACAGCGCCAAAATGTCGAGCACCCAATATGCAGGTAGATTATTACCAACATACAGAGCATACGAGATTTATTGTCAACCTGAGAAAGTCTTTTATTTCAAAAGATAAAGGCACAGTATATGCTTAAACACACAACCACTGTAATTGAACACTCTTATCCTCTAACAACTATGCCCATCCTAAGAATCTATGTAATCCCATTCATCGTCTAGATACTACAATTTCAATTACCTTCTACCATGTAACAAGGGAAAATGATATAAGATTCAAACGACAATTGCAATTAAAAAGGAAATCCTATTCACATCCCAGAACAAGTAAATTGCCTATTCAATCTGATTACTTTTGAAAGCCATAAACATAAATCAAATATTAACCTAGGAATTCAATTGCAAAGGATTGAGTTCAGCTACTCTAAGGAATTGAATTGCAAGAATTAAAATCAACAATCATAACAGGAAAGATAAATTGCAAGGATTCATGGGATAACAACTTAAAACTACAGGATGAACAAAGCTGTGTACAACTACCACATGAATCGCATAAAGAAAGTTATCTACCCAGTCGACTGTCACTCTGTGCCACTTACCAATCTTAAGAAAATGCAATCACAAATATATTGTAAATCGACACTACTACAGCTGCGTACAAAGGAAATAGAATGAACAAAACATCACACAATACTGAATTAAAAAGTCCTAAATTAACTCAGCAATCTCTGTGGAAGGCGGGCCCAGCCTTCACACAGAGATGCTGGCTGAACAACGTGCAACTCCCTTAAATCAGAGGTAACTCCTTATATTAAAGAAAGAAAGATTACACAGGTTGCTTCCACTACTAATACAATGAATGAATTATCTATTTTCCAACCCCCTGGGTCGAGACAGCTCCCCATATTTATACATGCAGATCATAACATCTGATCCTATTAAAGGGCATCCATGAAGATCTTTGATCTTCAGGAACCCTAAATAATACTAGCTGTTACAAACGTGGCATAATAAAGACATAGAAAATGCGAGAAAGTTGTTAGTTGGCCCAGGAGTGGCGATCTCTTCAGATCGCAATTATACTCGAGCAGCAATGTACAAAAGATCTCCAATTGTAGCACATTCTGTTACAGCTGCTTTGTCACAGCTCTGTCTAGGATGTTGCATTGGAACCACGTGCCTTAATTGGTGATCGAAGGGTTGAGGATCATCTTGAGCGGCGATCATCCCTCCTTTCGAGACTTGTTCAACCCCATCTCCCTGCAGTCCACTTATCTCAAACTACCTTCATAAACCATAACATGTTAGCACAATTGAGAGATACACAACCTTAATTATCACAATCATAAGCATTAATAAGATAAAGCAATGATCAGTCTTACCTTAGCAGTTTGGGAAATAAAGTGGGGACAGCAGGTCTGATTAACATGCTGAAATGGTATAAGACAGGGGAAGAAAAGGTGATTAAACATGGTTAAAAAGGGCCAATTCTAGGTTCAACAAGGTCATGCAAAATGTAGGCGAATATGAAATCCTAACCTATATGCCAGTTCAGACGTAATACCTGTGATAGGAATGAACGGGTCGAAACCTCGGAGAGAGTGTACAAAAATTGGACCCTACATGACAACCATATTAGTCCAAAACAACCCAAAATAGTCAATAAAGAATCCAAACTATAGGATATAGGGAGGAATGATCATGAAACTGCACCCAAAGGAAAAAATGCGGTGAACGATGGGACATAAAAAGGAAAGTAAGGTGTAGACCCAATGTTCACGCATCCACTACCACCCCCATGAGGGTGACCACTGGTGTAAATACTGAGAGAAGGGAGTCAACATCTTCCACAAATGGAGTAGAGGGTGGAATGTGACCACTCCCAAATCTATGAGCATAGTAAGGGGCTGTGATTCCCCCAAGTCTGACACTAGGATCCATACTAGGACCAAGGATGGGTGATAGGATACTAGGCATGCCGAAAATAAAAGGACCCAAACTCAATAGAGCATAAATATACTCAAGTAACCGCAATCCCAAAGGCCAACTAGCACACAAAGATCACACTCCTAAGAAAATCTACAGCCAAAATAAAAACAAACCAAGGGGAGGATATGCGAGCTCTCGAATGCAGTAGGTATGTCTCACCTAGGAGAAGATCAAAACTCCCATACACTATAAGTGGAGGTATGTAACCAATTATAGTGGCCCTCAGCTTCAACTCATATAGCGACTATGTCGTACGACCCCTACTTTACCAGGACACTGGAAGAATAACCGTTGCAAATACCCCCTCGATAACCTAGGTAAGGAAACTAAGGTCACCTCAATATAATCAATGCTCAGGTGGACAGTCACAGGTGGGATTGACTGTATGGGCAAGGTAGCAAAGCTCAAAGCCTGAAATCACAAATGGTACCCCAGAGGTGCACCATCCAATACCTCAAAGGCCCCCAGATACGAATACAATCCTGGAAATATCTTTGGTGCTAATCAATCACAATCAGGGGTCATCCCAATCATAATTGCTCACACTGCCTCGTGCTTAACTCCCGTGTAAGAGGAGGATCCTGAGAAACACTAATTATACCAAGGGTTTCACACTCTCACCTGGACAAACACCTAATTGTTTTGTTTAGTGGTCTTGGAGAATTAACTTACAATGAACTATTCCAAGACCCTAAAACCTAATCTTGTTGATGCACCCTAGAAAAGAAAAGAGTGTAATTCATTTTTATTAAGTGTTGATTTTAGTTGGCTGTTATACTCAAAGGGTAATGGTTGTGCAACTTATGGTGTTATGACACAACATGAAGCAAAATGCACACCTAACAATCAATGCAAATTCATTATGTAGAATGAAAAACAGGGTATGCTACTATGTGAAGTGCAAAATTTTTCCTTCAAATGTATATGCAATCATTCCTATATGAAAACCTAAACACAAGTCTCATCCAAGCAATCCAATGCAAGTACCTTCTTAAATCCATATGTAAGATGCAAGTAAGAATGCAACTATTTTGTATTTTCAATATAAATGAATGAAAAATGCAAATAAAAGTGATCTAAAACTGTCAGTCTCTGTGGCCAACATAAAACACAAGCCTGGCAAGACACCAAGACAAAAAAGAATAATGCAGTAATGGAAAAACAAAAAGGATAAATGACTAAAACTACTTTCAAAGAAAATTCAATGAAAACGCGGTCTCTAGTCACAAAAGAAGCATCCAATAGACAACATCAAAACCCAGGAAGACCCAACCACACTAACAACCCACCCAACAACTTCCCACAACATCAAACTCAACCAAAAGGGAGGATGCATGTGACTGTTTAAAGAAAAATTGCATATGTACGCGACTTTTGGCCAAAACGCTGCAAGTATACACAGATTTTGGCTAAAAGCCTGCATGTATACATGACTTTTGGCCAAAAATCCGCATATGTACACGACTTTTGGCCAAAATTCCGCGTATGTACATGACTTTTGGCCAAAAACCTACGTATACAAAGAAGACAGTGGTAAAAAGAAGGCCAAGGGTCAAACCAATAAAGGGGAGTGTCAATGGATGAGCATACTATAAAATGTGACATAGAAATAGGGAGAAATAGAGAGAAAGTAAATAATATCAAGCACATTGTGCCCCCAAACCCCAAAGAAAAACAAGGAACGTCCCCAGTATGGTCGCCAATTCTATTACGAAGAGAAAATTCCTATGGCTTGGGGTGTACCACAATAGATAGATAAACCATAGAAATCAATCCTTTCCCATATGCAAGAAAAACCAAATATCTAACACTAAGGGATCATGGGTCGTACCTTATTCCAGACAGTTGAAGTAGATCCTCATTGAGCTTTTTCCAATCCCTCTTGCTTTAGCAATTCACTCTCAACAACAACAAACAAGGAAAGCATGCTATATCATATGGTGTTAGATCTACTCTAGCATATATATTCATCAATGTATAAACAATTATACATATCCATGGATTCAATATTTATTTAATTACACATTAAATGGATAGGAAAAGATATTTCTATTAATCAAATCAGATATTACACAAGTGACAACCTCTATTGGCACGTCTGTGAACCATAGAAACTAAGTCCTCCACCTAGGCCTCCACCACCTCAATCATCCATCTCTCAATAGCAAGCTCACAAGAAAAATAAAACTTGGGAAGAACACAAAGGGATGCAGACTCAAGTATAGGCAAGCTACGGCAATAATGGACTATAATTTCCTTGCTCTTCAATTCCTCCTCTTCAATGTATCCAAGGGGTTCCTTATATAGTACTCCAAAGGGGTAATGGGGGGTCAAATACGAGTGATTTGAAGGAATATGGAAGGCCAAGAGACAAGTGGTTCATACACACATCAAGGAAAGCTCCAAAAATATTTGGACTTATGCACACATCCCGATGTACGCGAGTTTGAGGTCAATATCCGCGTATATACATGAATATGGGATTAAAAGTCATGTACAACAATAAACAAGTGTTTTTAGGGATGAACTTGGAAACATCGAAGTATAATATTGGTACATGGGATCCAAAGAGTCTACAGAGGGATAGGGAAGGCCATAAATTTGTGATCAACAATGTGTGGTAAAATCACCTGTAACACATCCTACTTTCCTAGATCAAATAGAAATGCAAGTCAATAAATAGATCACCTACCTGAGATCTGCAAATCCTCTTCTCTCTTTGTTGATCCATGCTCCGAAGCCTTCATATATTGAGCTGCAAAACCTTATAGAGAAAGTGGAAACAAGCAAACAATACATGTGTATCCAAACATGAATCGATCTAAGATAACAATTCAGGAAGAAATATCTAAACATTATCAACACAAACATTTATGGAAAGAGATTTGTATTATTGTAATCAAGAAGATACATAGAATTACATAAATAAGGAGTGTCACAACCTAGCCTTAATGTTGCAACCTTCAATCCAACAATATAAGCCAAGCCTCCAAAGCAAGATAGTAAGCCCCCCAAAGGATGATAGGGATCACCTAGAAATTCCACCAGCATAAATGTACCATAGTCCTTCCTCTTTTCACAATGGAGAGAGGTTTTAATTTATAAGGCTAAATGGATAGAGTATGTTTAGGATTAGGAGGAGGGGTCTAAGGGATCTTCCCCATAGGTTAGGTAACCAAATTCCACATCAACTAGATTATAGGGATAGTCCTCCACCTCATCCACCTTTGAGAAGAGCCTCGAAGCTTTGATTTTTTCCCTCTAAACACCACCGACGCAACTTTCATGAAGGGAAGGAGAGTCGATGCACCTTGCATGAAGGGAAAGAGCATCGATGATGCTTCTAGCATGAAGGGAAAAGGTGGTAGTGCACCTTGCCTTAGGAGAAAGAGCGCCTGCCTTCTTAGAAGGGAAAAAAGGTAAGGAAAGAACCTCCTATTCAATGCCATTCAGCCAAGGGAACTTTAGGGATTGAGGCATAGGGTTAACACATGGCTCAACATGACGAGATTTTGGTGTAATAGAATGCCCACCAAAGCATGAAGTTAGAGGAATGTGGTAGGTGAATTCTTTGCAAAGTGAAGAAATCGAAGGCAAGGATGTTGGCTGGAATTTGCTGCAGTACAAATGACTCAAATCTCATATAACTCATAACATGGTTGTCGACTAATACAATGAAGATCCATGGTAGTAGACACCGACTAAACACAATCATGGCTACTAGACATAAGCGTAGATCCATGATGAGATGATAGCACAGCCACAACCAATACAAAGTGGATATGTGTAATATGACTCAAAACAAACTCTATCACAACCTAGGAAAAGTATCAATAATCCCAGGATCTTCAATATGAACCCGCAACGATACGAATTGAACCATGTGATTACAATTTCTTGATGTCGAACACGATATAAACAAATTGATTAGAATTCATTGATGTAAACTGTTAACAAGCATGAGGGAAATCACCATTGATGTCAATGATTCCCAAGGTATCTCAGTACATTCTTCCAAGTGTTAATAAAGGACTTGGATTCGAACACTTGGTAGAATATTTCAATCAAGATTCAATGATGTAAACTCATGTTGAAAGCAAGGTAATCTGCCATTGAGGCATGCAGGTCCAAGGTACTTGACTTGGTTTCTAATTCTAATTCCTAGATGAGGTGTTGAAGTTGATAGGAATAGGCTCATCAAAAGAGGGCCATGATGAATCCACCACCATCGACACTAAAACACAATCATAGATGTTTGAAGTGATTCAGACAACAGAGTGATATACGAAACTGACTCAGAGATGACCAACATGACAGAAGGTAAACTGACTGCAAATAGTGAATAGATGACCAAAATTCTCTTGAACATGGGCATGGCATGACTTGGAAGTATTGACCCGAGAATGATACCAATCCCCTAATGCAACTGACAGTGGGAGTATTCTTGGACAACTCAAGCGAGGTAAGAATACTCATGGAATCAGTAGGACTCAAGGAAAAATATAATACCCAAGTACTGAATGCATATGCAAATGAGTGCCATGTTCAAAAGTAACTATGTACTACCATAACTAAATACAAATTCTTTCATTAATTTCTCCATCACGAAGGAAGAGTGCCTCTTTTTGGTTTTACTAGTTCAAAGAGGGTAAAAAACACTCGTTATAGCTCATCAAGTGATAAGTCCATTCTCATATGTTTTATGAACCTGAGAAAGGAGGGGTTCATTCCCAGAAAAGGGTCCTTCATCGTTTCATTTTATGAGTCTGACAAAAGTAAACTCATTTGTTGTTTCATGTTTATAGAGTCCGAAATGACTAAGAAGACTCCAAAATGGGATTTTTCATAAATTTAGTCCCCGAGGCCCAAAAAAGTATAAAATGATGCCTAGGATAACTCTTCTAGTCATGATTGGATGGAGTATACCTTTTTCGTAAGTAGTGCCCCCTGGTACAAAAAAGGGGTAAACTATCACCAAGAAGACAACTCTTCAGGTCCTCTTACGAGTGTGAAGAAGACAAGATAACTCGACAATATTTTCACATTTTAAGAGTCTGAAAAGAGTTTAAAGAGGACTCTATTAGGATTATTTTTTCATAATCCAATTTTAACAAGTCTGAAAAATAGTAAAAGTATACTCGATATGTCTTCACTGAGTTTTTAACGATCACTCCAAAGGTATGAAAGGAACTCGGAACCTTTTTCATGTTTGAATCCAGAGCATGAAAAAGTGATAAAGTAAGCTCAAAACAATTTTCATGTTTTAACAAGATCACGGAAAATGAAAAGTAATCTCAACACCATGTTACAGTTTTTAATGAGCTCTAAGATCAGTTGAACAAATGCTCATGGTATCTACTTCATTTTTTAATGAGATTGGAATAGAATAAGAACTATGCTCAAAGGGTCGTTTCATGGTTTAACGAGCTCAGAACTAAAATAAAGTATTCTAAAAAAATACTCCCATTGACGGGTGATTTCCCAACATGATGTCCAGTGGTTGGTACTTGCCCCCAATATAACTATCAAGTAGCTTAGCTTCAATATAAAGAGGTAAGGATGCATGCCCCCCAAGCTTCGTTTCGTCTTCTTTACAAGCAGATGAAAGGAAGGTTAAAATAATGAGTCTTGACACAATGGAAGAATCTATTTCATTTTTTAACGAGATTGACACAGAATAAGAACTATGCTCATGGTAAATTGTTTCATTTTTACACAAGCTTGAAACATAAAAGAACTATGCTTGTGGGTGCATAATTCATTTTTACACAAGCTTGAAACAGAGAATAACTATGCTTGAGGAAATCTCTTTCATTTTTTAACGAGCTTGACGTGGAATGGGAACTATGCTCAGAGGCATCTGTTTCATTTTTTTATGAGCTTGACATAGAATGAGAACTATGCTCACATGAATCTATTTCATTTTTAATGAGCTTTCCATAGAAAGGTAACTATGCTCACCAGCATCTATTTCATTTTTTAATGAGCTTGACACTCTCTGAAGCGGGATTGGGATCGAATGTACATGACATTGACTTGACCAATTTATCTTCACTCTCCAAGGGGAGAGCGGGATCGACCAAGGTTGGAACTGGACCGACTGCTTTGACTTCACTCTTCAACAGAAGAGTGGGATCAACCAAGGATGGACTTGGATCAACCACTTGATCAACCAATGGGATGTTAATGGACAACTTATGATAACTAGTTGGAATCCTTTTCTTAGGAAAAATAATATCTTCCAACAACCTTGAAGCTTCATCCATGTGGGGACAAAGGTAAGTGTGGTGAATATTCTTGCATAGCAAGGATACCTGAATTTTCCTTTACGATTCTTAACTGCAAAGTCAGTGGTTGATGGGGCATCATCAGCATGATGACTAAAGAATGATTACACAGGTTGTTTAGACCACACTTATGACACAAGGGAAATATCGGGGCAACCCTTGAGAAGGTGATCACCCTAGCAAAGTATACAAGGGAACTTAGGTTTATGTGAGCCAGAAACAAGTACATCAGTACTCCCAACATGATGATCAGTGGCTGGTGGGATTCCAACATGATGATAAAAGGTTGGATCTATGACCTTATTCGTAGTGTTATTCTTCTTAGCCTTCCTCTTCATCTTCTTCTTAGCCTTCCTCTTCATCTTCTTCTTACCTTCCCGTTTACTAACATTAGAGTTTTCAATAGGTGAAGAGGAAGAAACATAATTCGATTCAACATTCGATGAAGAAGGAGAAGGATTAACATGAGGTTGATGCTCATGTTGTAAAGGACCAGGATCCAAGACAAAGGATTCATTTGGTATGATAGGATTGGAGAATAACCATAATCCTATATTCAATCCAGGAAGGTTCAAAGTGGCCATAAAGGGAGGACCAGCAACTCCACAAGGGGGAGAAACAAAAGACATACCCTGAAAAGGGGTCTCTTGACTAGTGGTCCTGGGAGAGTCTCCCATATCTGAACTCTCTAAGAATATTTGAAGTACCACAAAATTCAAACACTACTCAAGTCTAAAAGCAACAAGAAAACTGTGTGAATAGGATTGGATCAATAGTCAAGATTCTCACAGGATTATCAAGGCTTCACAACTCTCTATATATTGCAGGGTCCAATAGTAAAACACGACAAGGAGGATTGGGACAGTACCCTTTCCTGAATACCCAATTACCTGGATGACACATGCATAGTAATCTCCTCGACTGTTGTTCTCGGTGTATTTTCATGCCAAGACGGAAAAAAGGTTAACTCAGTTGGTCACAGGAATCCTAAGAGGGTCTCCCAATATACACTAGGAGTAACGGGGTTTTCACCCCTGTTACATACAAAAGCAACAGCCTTATGTCAATGGCATAGTAAGGCAGAGTTCATGGAAAAAGATACAACAATAAACAATATCGGTAATAAAAATAAAATAAACATATACGACTAAACTAAATTAAAAACAAATACATGAAAATTATACCTTATTTCTTTTTCAAAATGGGCCACCATGGTCGTCTCAAAAATGGTTCACCTCTCCACAAGTTGGTTCTCTAGGTGGGTATAGAGAATGTCTCGATGTACTTAGCCGGAATGGTAGGGCAACGGGATGATGGAAAAATGGGGTGTGAAATTGTGAATACCTGAGAGCAAAAGGTGGCTCACTGTACTCATAGAATAATGGGGAAAAAGGTGTAAGAATATTTTGGGAGAGACCTTCACACCATTTTATAATGTTTCTATGGTTTTTTTACCTTTTCTCTCTTTTAGGGTTTTGGAACCGTATTTAGGGTTTTTAGGCCTTTTTGGCTTTTTAGGCCCTTTTTGGGGTTTTATGCCCTTTTGGGGTTTTTAACCATTTTTTGAGAGAGAATGAGGGTAAACCATAGGAAATAATAATAATTTGGACTGGAAATACCACTGTGAAGATCAAAACTAAGGGAAATATGGTAGGAATATGATGTATGTATATGGTTTAGACCATGCAAAGCTAGGTGAGAAATTTTTTGTGTTAACAGATTGCCCCCTTATGTGTGAGGGCGTGAACTCATCGTATGACCAACGGACATCATAGGATCATGGGAATAATGGAGAGACTTGAGAGACCTGTGAAGAAGTGGAGCTTCCTCATTTGAACCATGGTGTCTTTTTTTATTTTTTATAATAATGGTTCCCAATAATGGGTGAGATACATACAATGTGTGACATGTTTATGGATGAGGCAAGCATCCCCATTCTTGTAACAATGTCAAAAGAATAAATAATGCGATCAAGGCTCAAAAAATATGGGAGCCAATCAATATGTATAGAACTGATGTTGCATAATCTCAATGAGAGGCTGAATACAATGTTGACCTGAAGAACTGATACATAGGAACAATGGCATTCTCATGGAATGCAATATCACAACAATGCTCTGATGGATCTCGAAGTGTACATAACTATATGGATTCATGGACAGAGAGTCGGTATCTCTATGGTACAATATGTTGCATCAAGTACTGGAGATATATGGAAGCACTACAATGGGGGCTTTCAAACACTGTCTCTCACGCAACCCAGAAATCACAAGGGACATGAAACTGTGTGGGTCCCATAGTAGACTAACCAATGTGCTAGAGTTAGGTAAAAATTGGGGTCTTCGACCAAATAATTAATGAACCAATAACCTGTACAAATCTCAATGGTGTGATGAAGTAGTTGATGTTGAGCACGTGAGGCACAACCATCCTGAGAGGCACTAATGACTCCTCTCTAGTGGTCCAAGGAACTCATCAATGAGGTGAATGGAACTGGGATACAGGGACCTCTGGTTCTATCCTTTGGAATAGATGTGTTGATGCTGATAGAAGGGGACCTACAACAAGCCAAGGAAATGATGTGTCCTTGATTAGAAGCACGAGGGGGTTAACCAAATATGTGGAATCAATTTGGGGGACTGACACACTAAATGGGGAAATAGGGGAAGGGAAATGCAGGGGACTCAAAATTCCTTTGTTCATAGTATGACAGGAGGAATGACCTGGTAGCAAATGAAATTGATTCATGGGATATGGATCATAGCTGTAATACCGGGAATGTAACTACAAATGGGAAATACTAAGGGAAGTAACTGGACTATTGATATCCATGGGATCCAAGGAAGACTCATCGCAAAATACTCTAAACAAAGGCGACCCAATGGGGGAAAGCTTCCAAACTGTGATATATGGGGTGGCACCTAAAGACACTATTATGACACTATCTTTTGGATTTTTAGGGAGCCCGAGAAAGTAAATGCTCAATGGTGTTTTCATTTTTAGAGAGTCTGAAAACATGAGGGAGACTCCCATGTGTCGCTTTTTCATATGTAGTCTCCTTAGCCTGAAAAAGGATAAAAATGTACAAAGGAGAGCTCTCCCAACCTTTAGGGAAGGATTACTTCTTTACTGTTGATATTCCAATCAGGACAGAAAAGATTAAACATGTACTGACTGGATGGTCATTCAAATACTTTTACAAGCATGAATAAAACCAAGTTTGCTCGACAATATTTTCTTAATGATAAGGCTAGAAAATAGCTTAAAGACAATCTATAATGAGCTTTTTCATAAATTATGGTCCCAATGTCCAAGAAAACATACAAGGATACAAAGGGAAACGTTCCTAGCTTGAATGTGCCAAGGTGGTCCTTTTCTTTTCATAGTCTATATAGTCCGAAAAAGGAGATAAACAAGGCTACATAGACACCCTTTCAAATACTTTAACGAGCATGAAAGGAAGCAAGCATGCTCGGAAATCTTTTCATCCTTTTAGGAGTTAGAGAAGAGCTTAACCAAAACTCCATAATGGTCAATCAAACAAGGGGGAAGTGTTCGATGTATGGGAAGAGGTGATGTTAGGAACATGGTTGATGGGAATAAATGTAGAACACTAGTGGGTCCCCCTTGTAGGACAATGGATGGTGGTAAAAAAATGGCCAACTGTGCAGTATGGATGGAGTGAGTGGCTCGTGAACATTCCAATACATACAAGGGGAGATCCACGTGATGGAACACAAATTGAGGTGTATTCTAGTAAATGGCTTGGAAAATCATAGTGAGAGCACAAGACAAGGGTCTCATCAAATGATAGAGAATGGAAAATTGAACCCGATGGTGTGAACGACGTCTAAAACGGACTCTAGATGACTTTGTGGTGCACGAAAGAAAAATAGACCAAATAGAGGCCTATAAACAAGGGGGGACCACATGACATGTGCCATTGTTACTGTTCAGTGCTGATTTGGAGTGGATAATCCCAGAGATCATTTGCTAATTTATTTTTATTTTGACCAACGGTTTTTAGATTCATGAATTGCAAGTAATAGCTCTCATCAAACCTGTCATTTTCACTGGTATACTTTTGGTTTTTTCTTTTCTAGGGGCCTATGCTGAGCTGGAAGGGTGCGTAGGGATGGTTCGTGCTTTTCGAGGGAAAATGAGAGACCTAAGTCTCTTTTATGGGCTAGACAGGCATGACCCAGTCATACCTGTCGAAGAGGTAGGCATGACCTGGGTCGCATCTGCTCAACAAAAAAGAGTGACTCAGTTGCATTTGTTTAGGGGTTATGGGCGACTTGGGTGGCACAAAATGGTTGAACAGGAGAGACTTAGACCAACATGAGATTTTTTGTGTTGAAATGATCCCAACAAAGACTGTTTTAATGTGCAAGATGCCTTGGGTTGTATGGATAGAGCAGGATATTGGTAACTTGCGAGGGAAGGCATTGGGAGATGGGGCGGTGGTGGAAACACTAGCCCAAAGTGGGTTACTGAAGTACTTCTGGGTCCCACTCATGTGTACCAGGAGACTACTGCTGGAGATGATGGTGAGTTTCTGGGACCCAGAGGCAGAGTGTTTCATCATCCAGGTGGAGTGGATCAAGATTACACTCTCTGATATTTAATTTTTGATTGGGTTCCTGATTCTTGGTGTGATCGATGACACTACGCTGAAGCTCACACATGGTGTGTCACTAGATTACCTCTGTGAGAGGAATTGCTATGCCTCAGATATGGTGTGTGGGTCATACATACTGGTGTATGACATTGAGAGTCTTGGGACTCGGGTTGTGGAAGCAATGGTGCTATAGATCTTGGGTTCATCTAGACCGCACAAGATCTCAGGGGGGAAGCTCCAGGTTGTGGAGCATGTGTTGGGGGGAACCTACTATGGGTGGGCCCAAATTTACTTAACAGTGGTTTGGTGTTCATTGAACCATGCCAGAACCGTGGGAGGGGAGTTCTGTTTCCCTTCATTTTTGTGCTCGTTCTTCTTTGAGCGACTGTCGACCCTATGAATGCACTTGGTTGTGCAGGAAGGAGGGCCTTGGGATCCTTGTGTTATCTCTAGGGTTGTTCCTCTTGCTTATTTTTGAAATTTTGATTTGGATTGGTTTTTGTTGGTTTTAATTTTACTTTTTTTTATGTTTTATGATCGATTGCTTTCCCTTATGATTCCCTTGGTTACCTAAAATCATAAAAGTTTTTATTCATCAATTAAGAGCCCATGTATGTGCAAAGGATTATGTGTTACAGGGTGAATTTTTACAAAATGGCAGCGCCCTTCCAAACTGGAAGCATATTGATTTCTGGTGGTAACATGTACATATGGTATTCTATTGAAAGATTTATGAATTATGTCATGAAATCTATAATGAATATAAGCCTTTATCATAGTCTTGAATATAAAGTTTTGATCATAGACAGTCGGCATTGTATATGTTTTTATATAGCTGATCATGAATTAATGAGTCATACAGTGGCAATAATGGAAGAACACAGGTGTTGTCATTTCAAAGTCAGAGCCATTCATGTAATGAATACTTTTGGTCATTGTGGCAAGAGTAGCCTAAGGCATGTTTTTCCTAAAATATTTCTTATTATTCTGCTGAAGAGGCATCCAAACGCTGGTTTGGTTCGTTGTTTGTCTTCACGAGCTGCGCTATGTAAATGTTCAGGAAATTTGGGTTTATTTTCGAACCCTAGGGCTTGTGAGTTCAGGATTGAAATACATTGTACATATATTTCCTTGCACTTTCATCAATGCTTGGCTTGAACATGTAGACGTAGTATAAAACTTCCTGTGCAGGATATACAGCGTGAAGGATTTTATATTGTTGATTGACAGAGGTTCCTGGTTATGAGCAGTGTTATGTAAGGATTCAGGAAAGTTAGGGTTTATTTTTACCCTAGGGCTTGTAAGTTCAGAATTGGAATATTTTTATGTCTCCTTGCGTCTCAGAACAAGCAATTTCAGCACATAGCCACAGTGTAAAATGCATTATTCAGAACAATGCTGCGTGAAGACCTTGGTAATTTGGGTATTTATCAGAGGTTCTAGGGGTAAGAGCTACCACTCGTTTTAAGTCAAATTTCATTAGCATTATCACTCCGTGGGTTTGCAGATTGTTACCTCCAGCACAAGGGTTACCACATTCCAGATGCTAGCATAAACAAAAGGATTACCACAGAGACATATGCAGCAGAAGGTACATGTTTTTACCTGAGGCATTATTGGTATATACAGCCGAGTTGAAATCCCTGTAGAAGTTCAGATGTCAAAGGTAATTGAAGAGGAGGAGCCAGAGGTGGTTGTGAAGAAGAGGCCCGGAGGTTTCATATGTAGATTAGAACCTAGCAATACAGATTGGATCAAGCAGTTTCCAAGGTCTGCTAAGCTGATACAGAGGTTAGGATGGTTCAGCTTTTGTGACAAATTGCAGGGATATCATTCCCAATTAACAATGGCTTTCATTGAAAATTATATGATGACAGGGTTCAGTTACAAAGCTTAACCGTGAGAGTCAATGAGAACTCTATCGCTGAAGCCATCAATGTTCCTGCAGAAGGTGAAAAGTGGTTTAAACAAAAAGACTTCAAGGAAGATTTCAGTGAGTTCTTGATCCCTAGAAGTGAAAAACTCGATTGGAAAAATGGAGTTCATGTCAGCAGAATGAAACCAGCATGGAGAGTGCCATTGGAAGTGATTCAGAACTATATCACTTGTGATGGAAGGTATGATAGGGTCTTAAAGTGTCATTTGAAACTTCTAATGCATATTCAGGGCAGTACACAGTTAAATCTTCCTTTTTACCTGTTTAGAAGCCTTCAAAAAATGATTGCTAAAGTTCAAAATCATCCAGCACATACAGCCTGATCGGTTTATCACCAGGGGCTAATTAAGTTGTTGATTTTAACCCAGCTACAAAAAGAAGAAAGAACATGGGGTTCTTTGTTGACAGAATTAGGGTTTAGTGAAAACCCTAAAGAAAAGGGTAAGAAGATGATTGATGATGTTAACCAGCAGATAGCAAATCCTACAGAGACAGATCAAGGGGGTAAGAATAAATAAGTGGATGTTGTTTGTAAGCCTGTACAAGGCAGTTTAGACCTTGAAACACCCTGCACACAAGAAAATCCAGAAAAACTCAGTGACATGTTTAAAAGTATTGCTTCAAAAAAGAAAATCTGCAAACAATTATTCAAAGAAGGAAAGCCTAGAACTAGATTGAGGGAGAAAATGCAGATGGAAGAAAGAATAGTACAGGAGGGTGATAAGGAGGTTGTGGTTATAGAAGATGCAGCAAGTGAAGGAACAGTTCACACAGCAGAAGACAAATACTGTGAGAAGATGGAAGAATTTATTGACATGCATGGTGAAGCAGGTATCATACCAGCAATGTTTTGTACAGATGAACAAAACAAGCTTGATGAAGGATCAATATCAAGGAATTTGCCTGAAGAAAGAGATTACAGAAGAGAGGAAGATTTGGATATCTCCCCAGAGCTTGGTCAATGTAAAAGATCTCTTCAAACTTATAAAGAACAAACAAGATACCTGTAGGATATAAATGAGAAGTTAATGGTGGCAAATAAAAGATTACGAGAAGACATGGAGGATAAGGAAGCGGAGTACCAAAAACTATTGGTAATTTCGAAAGACATCCTCAAGGAGAAAAGAGCTATGCAAAGACAGCTGGAGCAGCTCAAAGCCCAGAAAAAGGAAAGTGACAAGGATGTGGAATTGGCTAGACTCCAAAAGCGCTCGCAGGTGCTTAGTGACTTAGCCACCTTAGCTGAGGCTTCTAGAAGCCTTTAGGTGTTTAAAAGTTATTTTATTTTGAACTCATGCTATTATGTTTGACATTTGTATGACACTTGTAGTGTAAAACATTTTGTAAGGGATTAACTCTCCACTTTTGAAGGTAGTTCGATCCAGAAATTTAGGATCTATGGTTAGTTTCTAGATAGAATATTTTTGTACGAAAGAAAGTCTCGACTAGAGAACTGGAGGTTGGCAGTTTTGGGAGAAATGCTTGATGATTTGTAGGCACATCTGTGTAGCATGAAATTTTTGCAGCTTCAATGACAGGTTCTAGTTTTGAATAAACTTGATGATGATTGTCCTTATGTTATATAAATTGTCTCTTTGATAATTCTATTATGTACATGGTCATTCATATTCCATTACAGTAATTCTTATCGTGAGATGACAGTTATCTTTTATTTTTACAAATATTGACAGTTTCACTTCATGATTTAGGATCATAGTACCTAGGTATTGAACTTTTTGATTGATTTCATGTTATACAGCATCTTTTGATTTTCCTGCAGCTCTGATTCATACCAGCATTTACTTCAATGCTTTTATCTTATTATAAATACCTGTATTTACCAATCTGTGATATATACTAGCTCTGTTTATTGTAAATTGTGTGATGTTTTGATGTTATACCAGAACTGTGTAAGCTGTACAAACAAGTAATACTAGCCTAGTGTCTTCTAGTACTGTGAGGTTCCATTAGCCCTGGTTTGATACCAGCTTGTGTTTGTAATTTGATTTCATTTGATTTTTACATTTTTGAACAAAGATTTCTGTAAGCTTGAATCCCATAGTCTAGGTTCAACTTTAGGGATAACACCTTGCATGAGTAGGTGTAGCGAGATGATGATCTAGGAGGGAGGTGGCCTAGTGGGACAATTCTTTACTCGAGAGCTTTTGGAATAGTGGAGGAAGCTACCAGTCCTCATAGAGGACTACCCGTACGTAGGGATGGACTACATGGGATAACCTAAGATGATTCAACCTATTAGACAGGCCTGGGGACTTGATGGTATGTATACATGATGTTTTATGTGGTTACATTCATATATATTTTACTAGCTTAGTGGTAGCTAGTTTACATGTATGACAGATACTAATGACATACTATGTGTATGTGTAGACATTGGACCACACCCGCCCGTAGGCTATGAGCGACGGAGGGGTAGGGTGGAGGGGATATATCCACCTTCTCATGGTCGTCGGAGTACTTTGAACTCACTTCATCATGACATAGAGAGTTTGTTAGAGGGGTTCTGTCATAACCCCAAATTTTCACAAAAATTAAAAAAAATTGATGTAACATAAATTGTCTATAGTCGCAGTTTGTTAACTGCTAGCGGTTAACAGAAAAATGAAACAGTTAAAAAAATAATGATTAACTTAAACACATATAAATTAATACTATTTTAATTTTGATATGTGATGTAACTAATTTGCATTCAGTTGTTTCTAGCTGTACTGACACTACAACAAAAACTGGATTTAGCTTCTCTTTTTGCATCCTTTTTTGTGTCTAGACCATCTTTCAGTGTATTTTTCTTCATTTTTTGGACAAAATGGTGCAATTTCACAGGTTGGTGCTATTTTAGGCATTTTTTGCGTCCTTTTTATAAATCTGATGCAAATTGCACTGTAATTTGCACCGGGTTTTTCACCTGGTTATGCGCTAGGTTTTGCATCAGGTTTATCGACAGGGTTTGAGCCTCGTTTTGCACCTAATTTTGTGCCTAGTTTGTACATCTACTCTTGTTGTGCCCCCTTTTATGTCCATGTTTTCCTCAACTTTTACGCCCTTGTTTTCATCCACTTTTGCATCCACTTCTACTTCTTTTTTTGCATCCCTTCGTGCGCCAATTTTTGCATCAAAGTTTACATCCTGTTTTGAGTCTAGTTTTGCATCTCATTTTGTTTCAGCCATTTTTGCATCTGTTTTTTCATCCACTTTTGCACCCACATTTTCATCCACTTTTGCACCCACATTTTCATCCCTTTTTGCATCCCATTTTGCATCCATGTTTATGTCTTGTTTTGCATCTACTATTGCGTCCACTTTTGTCGTGTCCCAATTCCCACCCATTTTTGTTCCTACTTTTACACCCACTTTTGCTTCAACTTTTGCATCCATGTTTGCATATTTTTTTGCATCCAATTTTACATCAGTTATTGCATGCCTTTATGCATCCATTTTTTAATCCACTTTTGCATCAGGTTTTGCGTTGGGTGTTACAACTACTTTTACATCTAGTTTTGCATCCACTTTCGCATCCAATTTTGTATCCAATTTTACATTTTTTGTTGTATCCACTTTTGCGCCAATGTTTTCATCATGTTTTGCTTCCATGATTGCATCATTTTTTGCATCCACTAGGTTTATTTACCTCTACCAACACTTTCTTATAAGGATCATCATCATCATTTCTCATGTTATTCTCATTGTCATCGTAATTGTCATTGTCATCATTACTATCATCATCGTCATCACCATATAATCACATCATTGTCAACTTCATCGTCATTGCCATCGTTTTCAGCATCATTCATCTCATCATCATCATCATCATCATCATCATTTTCATTGTCATCATCAACAACAACATTGTCATCATCATTATCATATAATCACATAATTGTGAATGTCATTATCATCAAATCAATTACATTTATTGTGTCCACTTTAGCTTCCCAAATCAATTTCATTTATATTCTCCTTATGCTAGGTTGTATAGGTGCAAAACTAGGTGGTTTATATTATTATTGTCAACTTCATCATCATTTCCATCGACTTCATCATCATTATCTATATCATCATTCATATCATCATCATCATCATCATTTTCATCATTGTCATTGTCGTCATCAACAACAACATTGTCATGATCATCATATAATCACATCATTGTGAATGTCATTATCATCAAATCAATTACATTTATTGTGTCCACTTTAGCACCCCAAATCAGTTAAATTTATATTCTCCTTATGTTAGGTTGTCAAGGTTCAAAACTAGGTGGAGGAATGAAAATTATTGAAACTCTTTGGCATCATTTCTTAAGGATTTCTTAGAAGTTTGGATTTGTTAAGGATTGAAATATATTCATTCACTTATGCTATTGTTTTATATTATATTTCATACAATTCCTAATGATGAAAATTCATATGGTTAAGATTTGAGAAACCTATAGTTAAAGGGTGATGAAATGTTTTTTTCTTTAAAATCCATTTTTCCATTTGGAATTTCTACATTAATCACTTGGAAAATTACTTATGTAGGGATTGTGGGTTTCCCTTGGGTTGTGGTTGATGTAGGCCAGTGTCACATGACCTCAAGAGTCGAGACAAACTTGAAAGATGCTCAAGTTCAAGAAAGGATTGGGTAGGTTGTATGGATGTGACACTTAGTATCTAGGGATAGCCATGACCCTTACTATATCATGACATGTATAGACCCTTCCATCTTTAGTATTTAGGATATTCAAACATTCATTTCCCAAGTTGTACAAATGTTTTACCTGTATTTAATTTTTTTTACAATTATTATCACATAAATAACCACATGTTCAAGAACATTAATGAGGATAAATTAACTAACCCTTTACTATGATTTTTTGTCCTTCTAATTCAAAAAATATATTTTCACATAACTCACCATATATTTAACAATTTTAGCAACAATAAAATAACTTACACTTACAATGACTTATTTTCCTTTTTCCTTATATTAAAAAAAACTAATCAATATAAAACAACTCAAAATTCCTTCTTAAACTCTCCACTACAATAATATAGTAAAAATAATAATAAAAAATTAGATCTCTTCAACATTAACCCTAAACAATTACATTTAACATAGATAAAACTTATAAAGAATATTGTTTTTAATGTAAATAAAAAAAACATTACTTCAACATAAAGCATTACCACTTGATCTTTATTAATTAATCATGTTACACTCTCAGGATTAAAGCAATCTTACATAGTGGCGGTGCACATGTTTATAAATATTACAAGTAACCACCTCTATGTTGGACTATGATAAAACGTAATTCAATATAAGTTAAAACTTAATATATGTTATAGATTTTAGTTTAGCTATATATAAAACATGAAAAATATAAGATTTATGTAATAAACTTAAATGTAAGTAAAAAAATGACATTAAAGTGGGAAATATATTCCTGACAAGTCCCTAGAAGAGGGCCCCCTTTTAATCCAATGTGGCAAACACAACCTCCAAAAGCTTGCACTTCCAAGACAAGCCTAGAAAGTTGGTTTAAATCAAGGGTGTAAGGCATGACCTACTTGAATATCCACAAATAATGCAACAAAGGTGGGCACCACCTCCACATGCAATGTAAATAATGCGTGCTTCTTAATGAAGAACATACTTTAAAATGTAAAATTTATAAACTTTGGCATTGCCAAACAATTCCATTTACGGATACAGTTTCAAAACCATTGATACCAGTAGCAACCAAAAATATTAATATTCAGAATCTGTCGCCATTGCTGTTCAAGGAAAACCCTTTGAAAACTCCATGACACCAAAAATTCCATGGAGATGGGAGAAGGCATTGCACATTTTGAATCTTCTCAACCAACGATGCTTTGTAGAATACTCCATTACTTATTGCAGGATTTTAGAGATTTTCATCGAGGTGAGAGCATTGGCAGAAGGAAAACGCGTCCATGGTCATGTGATAAAAATTGGGTTCTAACCTGATGTTTGTTTGACTGCTAAGCTTGTTAGCATGTATGCCAAGTCTGGTTGTATTGAGGATGCACACCAAATGTTTGACAAAATGCATGCGCGCAATTTGGTTTCATGGACTTCTATGATAGAAGGATATGCGCAACATTGTTATGGCGGAAACTATTGGGTACTCTTTTGCTTGATGATGGAAGAGGGAAAAAGGATGAATCAGTTTACCATTGTCAACATTCTACGGGCATGTGCGAGCTTGAAATAGGGGAAATAGGTGCATTCATTTTGCTTTAAAACTATATTTGATATAATTTATCTATTTGTTGTGGGATTATTGCTATGTATGCAAAATGTGGAGATTTATAGAGTGCCCAACAAATGTTACAGAATGCATGAAACAAATGTTGCTATCAGGAAATGCAATGATACCCAATTATGTGAGCCATTGGTTTTCGTAACTGGCATTTAATATCTTTAGACAAATGCAACCAACGATTTACATAGTGCCCAACAGATGTTACAGAATGCATGAACCAAATTTCCCTATCAGGGAATGAAATGATACCCAGTTATGTGAAGCATAGGTTTGCGTAAGAGGCGTTTAAAATCTTTAGACAAATGAAACCAATGGGATTGAAACCAAACCAAGCCAACTTTTTAGTGTTCTATATGCTTACACTAGGATGACCTCATTGGCATATGGCAAGCAAATCCACGCCCACATTTTGAGAAGAGGATTTGAATCTAAAATTGTTGTGGGAAATTCCATTGTTGACAAGTATACTAAATGTGGGAATATGGAGTATGTACACTAGTTGTTTGATAAAAATGCATGAACGAGATATAGATTGTTGGAGCAATATGACTGCAGACTATGGTAGGTTTGGGAGAGGCAGGGATGTGATAGAGGTATTTCAAAAAATGGAGCAGGCTGGTATGAAGCAAAATCATATTAATTTTGTTGGGGTTCTTGTTTCTTGCAGCCACACAAGCCTAGTTGATGAAGGTTTGCATTACTTTGATTTTATGAGACACCATCATTACATTACCCCACAAGCTGAGCATTACTCCTGCATTATGTATCTACTTGGTCATGCTGGGCACCTTGATAAGGCACTTGATGTGATAAGAAAGATGTCATTTGAACCAGATGTTGCTTTGCTCGGTGCTTGAGGGAAAATTATAGGGGCGAAATTTAGCCCAAGGGCGAATTTAAAGGGGTTCAAAAAATATGATGGGTGAATTTTTAATAGAGAAAATAACTTTTATAATTTAAATATTAGTCCAATATTTTTTAAAGAAGGAATAAGTTTAGGGAAAATCGCCACTCATGCTAAAAAGGAAAAAATGATTTAGCCCACTTGAATATACCTTAAATGGTTAGTTCGTAGCCGGATTTCGAGTAAAAATCGTGTTGAATATTTCAATCACCCCAAGTTTCTAGTAAAAATTGTAGTGAATTCTTCAATCGCCCTGGGTTCTCATTAGTGAAGGATTCCCAACAGTAATTTCTCCCCTTGTTTTTCATTAATGGAGGGTTTTCTTTATCTAATCACCCATGATTTTAATTAATAGAGGTTTTCTTGATCGAATCGGGCAAGATTTCATTAATGGAGGTTTTAATACTGATTTCAACCTCCATATTTGAGGAATTCAACAATTTCAGCTCTAATTTGTTACTAAGGGGAATGATGAGAATGATTTCATCTTATATAATTCGTCGAGAGTGCATTTCATGCAGTAAATCATTTTCATCCTTTTCTTCCATCTTGGCTTGGACTCCTTCTATTTTTAAATCTACTTTGGTTGTTTTTTGGCTTTCGAGTGATGGGAAATCACATTATACATAGTTGAAAGACCCATATGCACTGAAGAATAACTAGGTTATGTGTCAACGAAGCTAACACCTAGAATTTGTCTAATCCTAGATCCTCAGGCTTATAAGGCTCTGTAGGAAGCTCGATTTCGGTTGCAATTTGACAATGGTTGATTGGAAAATGAGTTTCATCATTAATCTTCACTTGTTCAACATTTCTTGCGGCATGTAGTTTATACAGAGGTTAGTTTATCCTTTTAAGTTATTTTTCCTCTGGATGGAACTTATTGTGTGGGTTACGGGTAGAGAATATGGATGTATGCATTGTGCTGGTATTTATTCAGTTGCTTTATGCCTTTAAAATTTTGCGCAATGGGAATCATAATAATTTAATCCATTTTCTTTCACAAGTACAACAATCTCTTCTTAATTTGCAACTCCTCCGGTGTTTGTTAATCTTGAATATTTAATAACTAGGGTTATAATTTCTTTTGGATTCATTGTGTTGGCCAACAATATGATAGTTTGTTTTCCAAGGAGTTATACAGATTCAAAATATGGTCATTAATGGTTTCTCTTAATATTTTATTTTTTTATTGTCCATACATGATGATAACATCCAAAAAAGCACATGATCTACAGTTTTGAGGATTAAACTAATTTGAACGTCCTATATGTTGTTAATATAAAGACCAGAAGTTTCCCTAATCTTCCACATGTAAATTTGTGAGCATATGCATTGCTTCTAAAAATTATCCACTTGCATAGTTGCAAGGCTCTTAATTTGTCTCTTTTACATATTTATCACAATCCAAGTGATTGTCCTAGATTAAGTTGAGCTTTAAGACACTCAATTTGGATTCTTGGATGAAAATCTATAGGATATATGCTATTCTCTTTCCAATTATATGAATTTGGAAAACCTGGAAACCTCAAATCAAGCATATTCATTTGACCATGCCCCTTAGCAAAATAAACAGGTTAATCTGTGTATGATGCACAACAGATGGTTGATATATCTTCGTAAGATTTTTATTATATTATGCCTTGTTTGTTTGATACATGAGTTTCTATTAGGCTTAGAGGTACCTTGTTTTAGGGTTTTTGAAGGCTTAGAGATCCAAGGCTTGTGGTATTCAAACTCTTTTAGGGTTTAGTAGGTGGGATATTCAAACTCTTATGGAGTTTTGTAGGTGGGCCATTTTCCACGTCAAACAATATCAAACACCTCCAATTCTCAGATCTGGGAGGTTTCTAGGAAATCCTACGCACTTTGGGACCTCTAAACTGTAATCTACAACCCTATACAACATTTATGGAGGAGGTATACTCTAGCATCAGTTTATTTTGGGCTAAACCAAAGTTTTCTAAGCTGATTTTGGTCAAGTAAAACAACAAAAAGAACATATATGCCTTTTTTTTGATAAATCTAGGCATAGATAGTCCTTTTTTATAGTCAAAGGGGCATGAAGTCAGCCCTAATTGTTGGAAAACACAATGATACTCAGAGCGGGATGAATCGGTAGCATGCACCTTTTAGAACTTTTTACTTATTTAACAATTCATCAAACATACGTATTTATTCGTTATTCGGTAACCATGTATGCATCAAGATCATTCCTCAAGTCAGATCTTCACCTACATACAACTCTACCAAAATACTCTACTTATTCTAACATACAGGTCTCTTCTCTAATCAGATTCAATGCTACTCTCAATGATTTGCCCAAGCTCTATAATGTACTTCAAAATTTCAAATTAGTCCTTGATATTCCCTTAGATCACAATAAACTTCTCAACTTCAATCTGCTCCAAGATCTAGCTACAAGATCCTATTTTCATATTTGCTCATACATGATAAAAATTCGCCTTCTCGTATTTTCTTTTGGATAATCAACAAATCTGCTTAATCAACGAGGCCTGGTCCTGTTCAATACTCTCTTTTTCAATATGCTTTCAATATTTCCTCACATTCAAGTCTTTATCAAGGTCTGATCAATCCTTCTCAAGTACAATATTCTTCAATCTACAAGGTCTGCTATTTCACACAAAATCAACCTATGTTTTGGATCTATTTGTATTTCTTGTCAATGAGGATTCTCAGCAGGTATTTGAATCTTAATCAAGGTCTTCTCAACTAGCTCACTTCATAGTTATAGCCCCTAAAAATTGCTTTTAAACTCATACTTTAAGTTTGCATCAATTTACCCCTCCAAGGATGCAATAAAAACAATTCTTAAATCTGCAAATGCATTCCTTGGAATGTGAGCCAAAGGAAACCTAGTAACAGTCACAAAACTTGTCTGAAATAATTCAAATTTTGTGCCTTTATCCTTGTAGAAGGAACACAACAAACAACCTATATCTACAATAATAATATTCCAAATTTGGAATCCAATTGGAACATAATTGAATAGAGGAGCAAATTTATCATTTAACATATGAAATCCATCACTTGCCAAACAGAGGTGCAAATTTTCAGAATTGTTTTTTTGGAATATACTTCTTGAAATATGGATTTCAAGCACATATGATTCAATCAAACTTTTCAACTCGTATTTCTTGTGTTCTTTTTCATATGGTTACTAGCTTGAAGCTCTCCCATTTTCATGTTTTCAATGTGGATTCTTAAGACATAATTAATGTCATTTGTATGTCAGTTGTTTTTGGCTTTTTCAATCTCTACTTTCATCATTTTGTCAAGAGGTTGAAATAGATAGTTTCTTCATTTTTCTTTTGGAATCGACCAATAAAATCATAAAATATGTATAATCAAGATCTAATAGACCACTTTGTTCTACTGAGATATTAATTTGTTTCTTTATTAATTTATTTATGTGTAGTTAGTATTTATCATCTTCAGTCAATTCAAATGCATTGCCCATTCTGGAAATGAATGCAACTTGAGTTGCTATTGTAATGGGGGGATGCAAAAAGTTGCTGAAAATGTTTCTAGCAATTTATCCTTCTCTCAAACAAGGAGCTTGTTTATGCATTAAAGTTAATACATGAAATTAGAAATGACACTATTACCATGTGAAGATAATATTAATGTGTTGATTTACAAGGCAATACCATTATTGTTTTAAAGGTTTTCTGTCACATGTTGAAGAATAATGATTGTACACTTTCACATTGATTGGATTTGCTGTCATATTTTTAGGTTCAAGGGTTCAATCAAACACATCCTATTCTTTTGGATAATCATGACCATGGTTGTAACTATATCTGTGCGCATGGTTTCATTGCTTATTGAAGATTGCGAGGAGTTGGTTTTGTAAGAATGAAAATTTTCCTTGGATATCCTTTTATATATGAAGTTTCTCTATCTTATTGAGTTTTTAGCAGTATAGAGTTGCTTATCTACTATTTCAGTTATTATTTTGACTCTGCAATCTGATTTCCTCTTTGTAGAAAAATTGTATGTTGGTTATTGCATTTCTTGTCATATACGATATTTTTTTTCTATGGAATGCAATATAAATGTAGCATATTACCAGCATGGATGCATCTTAAACCTGGATCTCTTTGTTAGGATTATTAATCCTCCCTTGTCCAAATTTGGTCATATGTCTAAATCGAGAGTCCATCCAGTCTATTTATAGTCATTAGGACCATTGGGTAAACTTGACCTAATTGGGGCACATGTTTCAGTTACCAAAGTGTGGGGAACACTAATTAAGGCTCACTGCCACTTATTGCACTTGATTGCATAAGTTTAGGAGTCTCCTAGATCAATCCCTACAATTTAGGAAGCAACTGGGAGTGCCAAAAATAACCAAGGTCAGTTCACTTCAGTTAATGACTAGTCAAGCCAAGTTAGGAGTCAATTACATTCAGTTATAGCCCTCTACATTTAGTTAGCGCTAGGTTTAATTGATTGCACACATGTGGGGCGCATTTCTCACCTACCACAGTCAGTTAACCATTAGTCAACACTAAATGTAACACTTGGTTGTGTTTTAAAGCTCCGATGAACTCCGGTTATGGTTTAGACAAGGACAGTTAACTACTGGGTCCTCCGATAGTGATTTAGACAAAGTCTTGGTTACCTACAGTCAAGTAGAGTCTAATCAATTCGAACTTCCTCATGTGGATTCGAATTGGTTGTGGCTATTAAATCCATTTTACTTTATTGTAATTATCATCTAAATTATTTTTTTGATTAATGAAAGCATTCACAGCTGCAAGCCTTTTGCACTGTTTCATTCTTCAATTGCTGAGTAAATTGTGAGATCTTCTTTGTGAGTTGTGTATTTGTCTGCAGATCTATATGCTCAATTTTACATGGTATCAGAGCCTCGGTGTACAAGACTCCTCTCCTCCTCAGATCTCCAACCATATCATTTTGTTTTTTTGATTGTGTGACAGGTTATTAGCTTTTCTTATAGCATTCGCTACAAGCAGCCTCTACTTCTCACTGCATTCGCTACAATAGCTCAGTCTTTCTTATTACATTCAAAATGGCTCATCCAATGGAGCTTCTCACTCCCTTCAACTATCACCAGTGGAAGGATGACATGAAAGTATTACTCCGCACCAAGCATCTCTTCAGACTCATAGAAGAAACAGAGGAAGAGCCAAAATCAGATAAAGACAAAGCTAAGCACATGAACAGGCTTGATGAAGCCATTGAACTCATGCAATCCTCAGTCTCTAGAGATCTTCAATTTCACATCCAAGACTTGGACACTCCCAAGGAGGTTTGGGACAAGATTGCTTCCTTGTTTGATAAGCATGATGAGATGAGGATCCATCAGCTAGAAAATGATCCGATTACTCTCAATACATCAAATTTCGAATCTCTAAATCAATTCTTCTCAAAGTTCAAGAACCTGATATATCAGTTGAAGCAATGCAAAGTGAAGAAGGATGAAGATCATCTCATCCTTGCTATTCTCACAAAGCTCAATTCAGACTACTCAGTCTTTGTATCCACCTTCCAAATAGTAAGGCTCACTACTTCAAATTGGAAGATGCCCACTCTTGATGCTTTCATCCAATCTCTTATTTCTGAGAATGATAAATTGATCCAAATGGGGATCATTCGATCTCCCAAAGATCTAGCTCTTGTTGCAAGAGGATATAAGGTAGTGAATGACAAAGGGAAGCAAAGAGATGAGTCTGAGCAGTCAAAAGAAACTTCAGGTTCGAAGAGAAGCAAGAAGAATGGAAAAGGCAAGGTCCTCTACCCTTACTGTGGAAGGGGCTTCCATTCAGAAAGCTCCTATATGAGAAGACAACTTGATGAAATGGCTCTTCTTTTGAAAAGGCACAAAATTTTTGTACCTGCTAGCGCAAGGAAGGAAGACTTTGAAGAAGAAGAAGAAGAAGAATACCAAAGGAAAGGACATGCACTGAAAGCTTGCTGCACATCAACACCTGCTTTCCTCATTGATTCTGGAGCTTCCAACCATATGGCTGCATCCATAGAATCATTCTCTTCTTTTTAGTCCTTTGATGGTCCTAGTATTTAGATGGGCAATAACAGTAAAGTCCAAACCAAAGGGAAGGGCTCTATCCAACTTGAACATGGAAGGTTCAAAGATGTGTTGTTTAATCCCTCCTTGGCTTCAAACCTGTTATCTGTCTATCAGATGACCCATACTAGATCTCCAAAGCGAGTGATATTTGGTCCTGACTCAGTGGAGATCACAGATATCTCTACTGGGAGCATCATAGCAAAGGGTATTGTGAATCATGCTTCAATAGCATATGAGTTCTCACATTTCATGCCTCCTTCAGAACCAGTGCACTCTCAGCAGCCACCTTCAAGGGAAGGTAAAACCATTGCATCTATTTCTTTTACAGCTTCTACTAGTATTGTAGATCCATCTATATCAGTTTATGACATTAAGATTCAGGGTGACTTAGATATAGATTCAGTCCCTACTTCCAAACTGGAAGCTAGGAAGATGACTAGAAACTCACCTGACACTCAGAAAGGAAAGACTCTTGCGCTATGCCGTACTATTTTGCCTCCTTCAGAGAGATGTAATAGACTTCCTGTAAGATGCAATATGGCAAGGGCTCAGTCTTACTGCATTCAGAAGAATGGATATTATCATACACCTCTTCATTCAGCAAGAGACAAAAGTTACATTCCTCCTTCCTTCCATCATCATTTTTGGAGAAAAAGGAGAAGTCTACATGCCAGGCCCCAGAATACCTGTGCACGGCACACCATGCATGCTGCTTCACAACCTCACAGAGATGAAGATTATAGCAACATATTTTCAAGTTTTTCAAACTTGAGACCTGATTCTACCTGCTTAGCTAGAAGGAGGGATTTTTTCCCATGTGGTTTTTGCCCTAGCTCCTTGTATTAAGTAGTTACTTTATTTTACTTGATGTAATGGGTGACCTATGGTCTTAGTTACCAGGGCCCACAGTTTGTCTAGGTTAGCATTCAGGGGGGTGTTAGGATTATTAATCCTCCCTTGTCCAATTTGGTCATATGTCTAAATCGGGAGTCATGTCTAAATCGGGAGTCCATCTAGTCTATTTATAGTCATTAGCACCATTAGGTAAACTTGACCTAATTGGGGCACATGTTTTAGTTACCAAAGTGTGGGGAACACTAATTGAGGCTCACTGCCACTTATTGCACTTGATTGCATAAGTTTAGGAGTCTCCTAGATCAATCCCTACAATTTAGGAAGCAACTGGGAGTGCCGAAACCAACCAAGGTCAGTTCACTTCAATTAATGACTAGTCAAGCCAAGTTAGGAGTCAGTTACATTCAGTTCTAGCCCTCTACATTCAGTTAGCACTAGGTTTAATTGATTGCACACATGTGGGGCGCATTTCTCACCTACCACAGTCAGTTAACCATTAGTCAACACTAAATGTAACACTTGGTTGTGTTTTAAAGCTCCGATGAACTCCGGTTATGGTTTAGACAAGGACAGTTAACTACTAGGTCCTCCGATAGTGATTTAGACAAAGTCTTGGTTACCTACAGTCAAGTAGAGTCTAATCAATTTGAACTTCCTCATGTGGATTCGAATTGCTTGTGGCTATTAAAGCCATTTTACTTTATTGTAATTATCATCTAAATTACTTTTTTGATTAATGAAAGCATTCACAGCTGCAAGCCTTTTGCACTGTTTCATTCTTCAATTGCTGAGTAAATTGTGAGATCTTCTTTGTGAGTTGTGTATTTGTCTGCAGATCTATATGCTCAAATTTACACTCTTAAGCACCAAGAGGGATCCAATTTCTTGAAGTGTAAATTTGTTTTTTTTTTATGTGTAAAATTTTGAGATGAACAAAAAATCATACATCAATAAGTTAGATCCCTCTTAGGGATTACTAGATCCAGGTTTAAGATAGATCTATGCTGGTTTTAGTTCAAACAGACTGAAAATGCCTCAGGGTAGCAAAGTCTCCCTGCCACTCTTTGAAATGTTCCCAATACAAATAACTCTTCTCTCACCTAAAACAATGAGTTGGGGGAAGAGATGCTAAAACTGATGGATAAGGATTAACCTGTCCTCATTAATGAGTATTTATGGAGTGGGAAGGGGAAGGGGAAGGTTCATCCCTATCTAATTCCTTACAGAGTTTAACCTTCCACTCCTCTTCCTCCCTCATCATTCATGGAGGGGGATTCTAGAGACTTTGAAAGTTTGAAAGGTCAAGGTTGCTAGAGATAACTTGATTAGATAATCAGTTTGCCACTTAGATATTGGAGCCTAGACCTTCTTTCATTTTCAAAACAAAACTCTTAGACAGCACAACCTGATCTATCCAATTGCTTTTGCTACTGCTGACCATGTCCCAAGAAGTGTTGTGAATCTTCTCATTCATATAATATTAATCAACTCAAAGGCCCCTTTCAAATTTATTAAATACCAGCTGAAGGGTGTTTCTACTTCCAATGTTAGGGCTTCAATCTATACATGGTTATTAATTTTTCAATCCAGGAAACTAGAAAATACAAGCAAGAGATTTCCTTTATGATCTCTGACAACGCTTCCTTCCCCTAACAAGCCTGGATTGACTTAAGATTCTCAATCAAAATTAAGCATAATTCATCCAATGCACAAGTTGCACCATCTTTACTCACAGGTCTTAGTGCCTAACCATTATCATGGGAGAGTTTGAAACATTAAAAAATGCACTAACTTCACATTTTATGTGGTCACTTCATCTGCACCTTATTTTGGATAGAATATATATACTTCCGCTTTCAACATATGTCAATATACTCTTTGTGGGTTTTCATCCTTGTTTGGTGGAAACACTATATATATGAACATTATCTATACTGTAGGATCCAACAATTTATTTCTACCACTCATTTTGTCAACTTCTTTTTCTGACAAGCCACTTCACATTGGAAGTTGCAACTTGCAAGTTTGATTTACAATATTGCTCTTCAAATCTAAATATGTAGAATTGAAATCTAAGGGATTCATTTTACCCTTACTAGTGGTGAATGGAAGCAAGTAACACATACCAAATTCTGTCATCTTCTACATGGATCCCAACTCAGTTTGATGTCATTACATCAGGATTTGTATGTTGTTTTAATGACTGATAAAAACAAAAAATTGACCTCCTCTCTACTTCCCGAAGGAAGATCCCACCTCTCTCTTCTTTACAAAAGATAATTTATATGTGAAACTACCTTAACAAACTCCTACAAATAGTGTGGAATAGATATCTAATAATGAACTCAAAATAGATGAGGTTTTGATACATTTGTAGGAAATTTGGGTAGACTGGTTTGCTGCAGAAAACTAGGAATTGTTTAAATACTCGAATAATGGTCTTTGAATCTGGAGTTGGTTTGGTTGTTGATCCCTTTCTTCCAGATGTGCTTTGTTACTTGTCCGTCAAATATTTGAATGCTGCCTAAAATGATGGATTTAATCCTCTTGTTGCTGATTATATGCCTAGAAATATGGGGCTACCAAAAATAGTTTGACTTGATGACTCAAGTCATAATTAATTTTCCATATTTATTTCTGATTTTTGAGACTTTTCATCACTCTAAATTCTTTGATGTCAGATACTCTATCACCTGGAAAATGGATCAACCTCTTTTGAACTTTCCTATAGAAGAAGTTTTGTTCTGTGACCAGTATTCAATTTGTCTTCTTCAGGAGACACGTGTAAACATAGCAGCAAGAATATCCTTATGTTGAAGATTCTCCTTTCAACACTCAAACCCTTGTCACTGCTTCTTTGAAATCACCATCATGGGCCTCAGTATGAGTATTCCATTTAATTGATAGTCATGTAAAAAACATATTGAGCACTTATGAAAAAGAATAAAATCCAATTCCAACTCGGTAGCCTACATAAAACTTATATAAATATAAAAAATCCTTCTCAGTGATGCTTTGGATGATTATGGACATGTACCTATCGAAGTTTATTATTGTTCTTTCCAATTATACCACAAACTCTATGCAAGCCTTTTCTTTTAATCCAGGTTCGACATTTCCCTTTAGCTTGAGTATTTCAAAATGTAAACACTTTTAGCACTTATGTGCTCTATCTCAGACACTTGAATGCTTTGACTATAGTCACCTTACAATTCACAAACATAGAATATACTTCCTTACAGACGAGTTCTTGACACATTTATAGGAAATTTGGGTAGACTGGTTTGCTGCAGAATACTAGGAATTCTTTGAATACTTGAATAATGGTCTTCGAATCTGGAGTTGGTTTGGTTGTTGATCCCTTGCTTCCAGATGTGCTTTGTTACTTTCCCATCGAATATTTTAATGCTTCCTAAAATGTTGGATTTAATCCTGTTGTTGCTGATTATATGCCTAGAAATCTAGGGCTGCCAAAAATAGTTTGACTTTTTCCATCTTTATTTCTGATTTTTGAGACTTTTGATCAGTCTAAATTCTTGGATGCAAGATACTCTGTCAACCTCTTTTGAACTTTCCTATAGAAGAAGGTTTGCGCTCTGACCAGTATTCAATTTGTCTTCTTCGAGATACATGTGTAAACATATCAGCAAGAATATCCTTATGTTCAAGATTCTCCTTTCAATACTTAAACCCTTATCACTGCTTCTTTGAAATCACCAGCATGGGCCTTAGTATGAGTTTTCCATTTAATTGATAGTCATGTAAAAAGCATGTTGAGCACTTATGAAAAAGAATAAAATCCAATTCCAACTCGGTAGCCTGCATAAAACTTATATAAATATAAAAAATCCTTCTCAGTGATGCTTTGGATGATTATGGATTTGTACCTCTTGAATTTTATTACTGGTCTTTCCAATTATAGTACAAACTTTGTGCACACATTTTATTTTAATCCAGGTTCATTCGACACTTTCCTTCAGCTTGAGTCATTCAAAATGTAAACACTTTTAGCACTTATGTGCTCTATCTCAGACACTTGAATGCTTTGACATTAATCACCCCGACATTTGTTTTAGCACTGATATGGATTTTGATGTTTAAAACTTGAATATGGGCTCGGGCTTTCATTTTCTATCTATGGTATTTGGTACTTGTTTAACCTTGAGGGTAGTGATCGCTAAAAATCTCACAATCATGAGAATATGGTTTAAATACAAGTTTTTAACATAGCCTTTGAACAATGTTTCCCAGCATGGAGCGCTCATCCTTCGAGCCACCATAATGCATAATTTAGGCTTCGAAATTCTACCAAATTGACCCCAAAACTCTTTTTCAAAACTCTACTTCAGAATCCTTTAACAACAGGTGAACATTGGCCTTGTTATGACATGATTGCATGTTCATCTTTGGGAGGTCTTCTTTGGATATTTGATATGTCTTTACAACTAAATCAAACCCAATATCAATGGATTGTGAAGAAGGACCGATCCAAGCAGGATTTCCACCAAAATCCATTACTCTAAGCCTCTTGATAAAGTGCCCATGGACACCCTGGACAACGTCATGGTTCTACTATTCAATATTAGCCAGTAGTTTGCAGTGATCAGTATCAAGATCCACCTTGTCAGAAAATAAATCAATTTCCCTACAAATTTTGCAAATAATCAGCTCATAGTCGATATTGGTTTTGGTGGTGTTGATATGCTCGAGCTCTGGGACATTAACGTAGTTGCTTGCTTTGTGATCTTTGACTATGACACTTGGATGCTTAACACATAATATTGACAGCGGGACGCTTGCTTGGCAAGATGGACTCTTTATTAATGACTGATAATGAAAATACTTAGTCTGTTATTGAACCTCACAGATGACGTTTCCATGGGACTTTATTTTTCATTGTATGAATAATTCCCACATGCAATGGACAAATGAGGTTTTTAATAGCTCATATTTATAGCAGTTTCTAGAAACAAGTGACATGTTGTGCAATGGTTTGGGACATGGGCTCCCAAGATGTTCTCGTGGATGATATCGATACTACTTGACTTGTTACTTGGCTCTAATATATAGAGTGGCGTGCTTGATTTGACTTGTGGAGACATGACCAAACGGTGAAGTTATAACCTTTGTTTGACTTTGACTCTTAAACGAAATATGACCCAACTTACCTTTTACCAAACATTCAAAAATATAATAAATGATGGAAAAAGCAAATAAAAATAATAATAAAATCCTTTTTGATGCCAATTTTTCAGAGCTGTCGAAAATGCAAAAGCTTGTTCTTACAAGGAAGGCAGTGGAAGGAGAAATATTGACTACTGTGGAGGTCATCCCTAAGAGTGAGTCACAACAAAGCATTTGAGAGAAGTGCAAAAAAGATGTTAAATATCAATGGTATGTCATAGATATTTTACTATTACTTCTATTTAGATTATTAGTGTTCTTATCATGTCCACCCATGTTAGGGGTTCATGAGTTTCCTTCTAATGGGCATGTTACGATCATCTATCTGGAGTTGCACAGACTTTTGATCCCTTTCTTTTAAAATGCTCATGCTCATACAAATGTTGGATAGTTTGATGTTGGATGTTGGATGTTTCTTACGGATGTTGGATAGTTTGTTGTCTTTCTTTTCCTACAGATCTAGAATTGGATTAAATGCATAGAATAAAGAACGCGTGCATATTCGCACGGCTTAATACAAATAAATTTTGTAAGAGACACTTATAATATGGAAGACCATTACTTTTAAGGCTTTTAAGTTTTCTCCTAACTCATACACTTACGTACATCCATACATGCACACACAACAATTTTGTTGTTGAGTTAGAATCTCAAAACACATAGAACTTGTATTTTTAAAGTCCATGACCTATTGATTCTTTATTCAAATATTGTTGTGATTCTTTTCTATATTCCACTATGTTGTCTTATGGCCTTTGTATTGTTGTGGAACTCTGATTTTTTCAGCTGTGTTTCAGGTATTCTAATTCTTGCAAAATTATGTTCACTTATGGAACATTGGTTTTGGAAACTTAGGGTGATAGGTCTCAAATTGTGTTGACCACTTTGTTGTGTCTATGACCTTGCAATTTTGGAGGTTTTCTTCTTGTGTCCTTTCATCCCACAACTTTTCTATTTTAGATTCTTGCAGTTCTGCAAGACGATGAACTTGCACAATAAAATTCTCTCATTTTGACCTAGATTAGTCCTCCCCTATCTAAATCCCATGTGATCCCAAAATGTAAATTCAAATGTTGTATTATTTAATTTTAAGTGAAAAAAATTGAACTATCTCCAAAACCCCCACCTCCCTTCATTCTCTAAGGTTCAATTTTATACAATGGTCTTTGAATTTAAATTGGCACATCTAAGTCCAATGGGAAAGAAATTGAATTGTCCATTATTAAAAATGTTGGTATTTAGAACCCCATAAATCAAATTAGTCTTCATCATCACAAATATGGAACTCATGAATTGTTCATTAACGTGCCTGAGATAAATTTCAATTTGAGATTGTTTGTTGATAAACCCCTTTTGAAATTTTGAATAGTTCAAGCAAACATTTGTTCTTTTCTATGTAAAGTTTCCTTTATTCATTCCTTCTCCATGTCTCTTGACTAATTTTTACTCTGAATCCCATTATTCTCTTTTTCTTTTTGTGTTGTTTTTGTTAGTTCTTATTTCACATTCTCTTCATTAGCTATTATTAAATGGATTCATGAAGTTATGTTGCATGGAGGTGCCCCACTCTCCGTCCCTGCTCCCGAAATTCGTAGGATTCATGAAGCTATGTTGATGAAGTGATGGAATGCCCCTTCAAAATCTCTTGATGGAACAATCATTAGTAATATGAGAAACCCCTGAACTTCATCTACCTCCTTGTGGCCTTATCAATTGTGGAAACCGATATGATCCTTTTTCCTGTTGACATGTTACTAATTTTTAGATTATAAATAATGCACATAATATAAATCAACTTTGTTGGTGTTAATTGTTAAAATATTCATTATATCATATATTCTGCACATAGTAGACATCTTCTTTTAGTAACCATTCATGAGTTCTTCTCTTACCATCCCATTGCTGAACAAAATCACCTCATCAATGAATAGCAATATGTATGTAGCAACACACACATCCTCAATTGGTTTCTACAACTATTTCTTAAACAAATCCCTGATTCTTGTCCATATCAAGTTTAGGTTATTAGGTATGCATGAATACATTATGTTGTTCTCTAAGACTCTTTTGCAGACCACTTTAATAGATTGTGTAATTGTTTAGGATATTTTGTTGCTTGAGCATGGTATATTTTTGTGCTTATTAGTGTGGTTGAAAAATTAAATTGGATTTTAAGCATGAATGTATTTGGATCTTATTGTCTTTTATTAGAATTATAAATGATGAAATCTATGTGTTAATATTTCTCCTCTTCCTGATTCTTAAAGGGTACTAGCTCAATGGAAGAGCGCCTGCTTTACAAGCAGAAGGTTGGTGGTTCGATTCCTCCATGCCCTAATGATATTGGAATGTATTTCTAAAGGTAAAAAATGTAGTAGTGCAATATGGATGCAATATTAGACGCAACACTAAATGCAAAACAAGATGTAAAAGTGGACGTCACACTAAACACAAAAGTGGATGTAAAAGTCGACCTTATGTCAGACGAAAATATGGACACAAAAATGGATGTCATACTAAATGCAAATTTTGATGCAAAAAGAGACTCAACACTAGACACAAATAATGACTCCAAACTAGATGCAATATTGGGTCCAAAACTAGATGCAACAGTAGATGCAAACGTGGACTCCTAACTAGACGTAAAATTGGACATTAAATTGAGCACAAAATATTGTTAGGATATTTAGACACTTAGGATTTAGTTAAGATCAACTTGTGTAATATATTCATTAGGTAAAAGTGTGTTTCTTTAGTATGCATTAGTATGCATTTGTAAATATTCTAATTCGATGGTCATGATATGTTCTAGACATAGAGTGATTCGACGGTTCAACTTCTCTTAGATCATACCTACCATTGATTCGTGGCTTAACAACTGATTGGTCTATGATCTCTATTTAAATAGCATAGAGGGTCCTTGGCTAGTTGATCGATTATGAGAAGCTCATATGTAACTTTCTTTCTTTTGCATAATAAATTGCTCCAAGTAGCTATTTGGCTGGGGCCGTGGACTATTTCCCTCTCGAGGGTTTTAACCACGTGAAAAACATCAATGTGTTGATCTGTGATCTATTTGTGTGAAGAGGTTGCTGAAGGTGTTCAGTATTTTGGGAGTACCCTGTGTACCCAAACATGGTATCAGAGCTTTTATGGAGAGCCGCTTTCGGTTTTGATCAAGATCTGGAACCGGTGTTGCCGAAACTTTGAAAGGGTTTCTAGTTTTGGATTTTCTATACATTTGTGGCATATGGGAGCTATTCCATTGTGTCCGGAGCATTGTTTCCTTTTGAAAACAGTCTTCATTTCACCAAAAACCGTTTCCATTTGCTCCAGAAACACCCATTTCGGCAAATCTGAAGGTATAATGTTACAGTGACAGATTTGTTTTTTTTAATCTCTCATATTTTATCAGTTTGTTATTAGATATTTTCCATTTTAGTCTCGGATTGTTGCCTTCCCTGACTGTGTATGGTCTTTGTCGTGCACCTTGCGTGATCGCGGCAAATCAGAAATAGTAAGGGAAAGTTTTTTTTCGTGTCTTATCGGCTACGTATGCTCTTTGTCGTGCACCTTGTGCGATCACGGAAAATCAAAAACAGCGAGAAAACTTGAAAACGTAGACTTCGGGTAAGCTAACCAAGATATAACCCCTTTGTGTAGAAAAAGATTTTTTTTCGTTTTTTTGTGATTTGCAGGAAAAAAAACAAGCACAGAAAATGAGAGAGAAGAGTTAAAAAAAAAAAAAAAACTCCCTTCCTCTTTCAATTACTTTATGTACCTTTTAAACTTAGCTCACTTGGTCCAAAGTTGCTTTATTACTTAATAGGTTTTGAGTTCAAGTCTTATTAAGCTACTTTTTAGTGCATGCAATTTCTATTTTCAATTTATTTTATTGTAAAAGTGCATCTCACATAAATAAAATAAAATAAAAGTGAGTCACTTAAGTCTTTTAATTTATTGTCGCACTATTTAAAAGTCACATTATTGTAAAAGTGAACATCACTTATTCTACAAAAGTGATTCACTTCAAAGCAACTTTATTGTAAAAGTGATTGTCAAAGGTTGATTTTGGGAAGAGGGGGCTTCTTTTTTTAGTTGGTCAAGTTAATATCTACCACGTCACTCTTGGGGACATCTTCAACATTTTCTTTGATCAAGCATAACTTTATCATCCAAAATCAGTTTTAAGTGCCGTTTTTTTAAACTGCATATTTTTTCGAGCTCTTTGCATCCAGGTAGTTAGTTTCTATTCTTTCAGCCATTATTTTATAGTATGGATTCCCCTTGTGATATTATACTTACAAGTTCTAACTATTTCTCATGGAAATCTCGTATGGAGGATGTTCTGCGAAGTAGGGGACTTTTTAGGATAACCTCAGGGAAAGAAACAGAACCCACTCATGATGATAATAAAATTAAATGGGCAAATATATGTGATGAAGCTCGTGGATTGATTGGGATGTCAATCTCTACTGATTTGCGATTCCACATATCTGGAATTGATGAACCTAATCTCGCTTGGGAAAAGTTGGAATCTGTGTTTGGTAAACACAATGAAATTCAGGGTCATCAACTTGAGAATGAGTTTCTTTCCTTGAATCCAAATGATTTTTCATGAATTCAAGACTATTTATCTAAGTATAAAACTCTTAGACTATTATGTGCAGAATAAAATATTAAGAAAGAAGACAAACAATGTATTTATCATATTCTTTCAAAACTTGGACCTGCATATTCTGTTTTTGTATCTACATTCTACTCGATGAAAGAATCCTTGACTGTAGCTAGCTATCAAGAGCCTAGCCTTGAATCATTTTGTGATTCCTTAATTAGAGAGAAAGATAAGCTCATTCATCTTGGAATAATTAACAATACAGATACATCTGGGAAAGCCTTATTGTCTCAACAGAAAGAAAAGTCCAAGCCTCCCAAGAAACAGAATTTTCGCAATAATAAGCCAAACAACAAGGGTCCCAAACCCTCTCAGTCAGCTCCTTCTTTAAAAAATTCAAAGGATCCAAGCAAAAAGGAAAGAAGACTGAGCATCATTGCAATTTTTGTGGGAAAGATAATCATGATGAATCTAAGTGTTTTAAGAAGATGGCAGCCTTGGAAGCAGCAATGAAGAAGCACCACATCATCCTAGATTCGTCTTCAAAATCTCCCGCTCATGGACATGCACTTTGTGCTTCTGGTTACTCTTATACTGCATCTTCTTCTTCGACTTCAATTGAATGTCTCATTGATTCTGGAGCATCTTATCATATGGCTAAGGATAAAGCCATCTTTTCTACTATGCATGAATGTAACACCAAACAAATATTTGTTGGTGATGATAGATCTCTAAGTGTTGTAGGATCTGGAACAGTTCCAGTAGAAAATGGTCATTTCAATGGTGTACTATGTGTTCCAAAAATTTCCTGCAATTTGTTATCAGTCTATCAAATTACTCATTCAGGTGAAGGTAAAACTATGATGTTTACACCTCACTAAGTTGTAATCAAGGATTTTAAAAATCCTCAAAATATCCTTGCTACTGGAACTGTTGATGATATTACCAGGTTGTACAAATTTAACAACTTTGGGTCATCACCTTGTCCTTTAGTTTTTGTTGCTTATAGTGATAACTTGAGCAAACTTTGGCATGAACGATTTGGTCACTTAAATTATCGCTCATTGCAACAACTATGTAAAGCCAATATGGTGACTGGTCTTCCACTGGTATCTTGCAAGGATGGTGTTTGTTCCGGTTGTGTACTCGAAAAACATCATCGGGACAGTTTTGACAAACGTGCCTCTTGGCACACCTCAGTTCCCTTGGAGCTTGTGCATAGTGACTTGTGTGGCCCTCTTCAATCTACTTCATTTTCTGGTTTCAAATATTTCTTAACCTTCATTGATGACTACTCCAAATGCACTTGGGTTTACTTCCTAAAACTTAAGAGTGAAGTATTTAACATGTTCTTGGCCTACAAGGCCCTTGTTGAAAAACAATCTGGTCATCAAATTATTAAGTTAAGATCTGATAATGGAGGAGAATATGTTAAAAACAATTTCACTACTTTTTGCACTGAACAAGGAATCCAACAACAGCACACTGTTCCATATACACCACAACAAAATGGTGTAGCCGAACGGAAGAACCACACTTTAAAAGAAATGGCTAATTGTATGATCCAATCTAAAGGACTAAGTCTTCAATATTGGGCTGAGGCCATAAATTGTGCAAATTACATAGTTAATCACACACCCACTAAAGTTTTACAGGGTATAACACCAGAAGAAGCATGGAGTAAAATTAAACCAGATGTAAGTCACTTTTGTGTGTTTGGTTGTGAAGCATGGGCTCACATTTCGGATGAAAAATGGAAAGCATTGCATCCTAAAAGTGAAAAGTGCATATTTGTTGGATATTCTGAAGATGTAAAAGGTTATATACTTCTTCAGCCACATTCTCATGACATAATCATTAGAATAGATGTTAAAGTTGATGAAAATATCTTGGCCTGCAAGCCTAACTTGGCAGGTGTGCCATCTTTGGCCTACAAGCCTGATTCGGTGAGTGTGCCTTCTTCTTCTTCTTCTTCTTCCAGCTTCCTTGACAGTTTTCCAACTTTAGTTTCTGATGATGACAATGAGGATGAAAATACACCTCCACCTGCTCATGTTCCTCCAATTGCACCAGCACCAATACTTTCTCGATGGGTCCGTTCAACATGTGAAGCAGCTAGTGATCTTGCTGGTGATCCTAGAGATCAACGTCGAACACGTTCTCAGTTTCAGTGAGCCTCTTCTCTTTTGGCTCAAGTTTTCGAGAATCATGATCCAGAAACTTTTGCAGAAGCTTTAGGAAATCCATATTGGGATGCAACTATGGATGAAGAATATCATTCCTTTATAGCGAACGATACTTGGGATCTTGTTCCTCTTCCAAAAGGAAGAAAACTTGTCAGATGTAAATGGGTCTACAGAAGTAAGTATGCATCATATGGAAGTGTTGAAAGACTTAAGGCAAGGTTAGTTGCCAAAGTTTTTTCCCAAGTTGAAGGGATTGACTACAATGAAACCTTTGCCTCTGTAGCAAAAATGAACTCCATCTGCCTTGTTCTTTCTCTTGCAGCCTTACATAACTAGGAATTCCATCAAATGGATGTCAAGTCTACCTTCTTACATGGTGATTTACATGAGTAAATTTACATGGAACAACCTCCTAGATATGTTTAGAATAACTCTAGCCTTGTTTGTCTCCTTAAGAAATCCTTATATGGCCTTAAGCAAGCTCCTAGAGCTTGGTATGCCAAAATGGATAGCTTTCTCCTTGACATTGGTTTTTCTAGATTCCATTCTGACCCCAATGTGTATACCAAGAAAGTAGGAAACCATCTCATCATACTTGTTCTTTATGTTGATGTTCTTATCTTTACTGGTAGTGACCCTAAACTTATAACCCATGTGAAATCCAGTCTTAAGCAAAATTTTGAAATGCCAGACTTAGGACATTTGCATTATTTTCTTGGTATCCAAGTCTTGCAAACCAAAGAAGGAATATTTCTTTCCCAGTCTAAGTATGCTTGTGACCTTCTTCGTTGCTTCCACATGGAATATTGTAAACCAACCCCTTCTCCCTTCTAGTCTGGAGTCAAACTTTCTGCCACTTGTACTTCCCCTGAAGTAGATGCCACCTTGTATCATCAGCTTGTTGGTAGTCTTATATAATTGACTCATTCCCGTCCTGGCCTTTCCTTTGTTGTTGATCGTGTTGCCTGTTATAAGCAAACTCCTCATGAAAGTCACTAGAAAGCAACAAAAAGAATACTTCGATATATTCGAGGTACAATTTAGTTTGGGATTCATTACAGTATAGGGGGGGAACCTTTGTTGGTTGGTTTAACTGATTCAGATTGGGTCGGTGATCCTGATGATCGAAAGTCTACTGCAGGTTATGTTTTCAGTCTGGGATTTGGACCTGTCACTTGGGCTTGTAAGAAACAACAAGCTCTTGCTCTTTCTTTAGCAAAAGTAGAATATCGAGTCATAGTTAATGCCAGTCAGGAATATTTATGGCTTTGACAGATCCTTTTAGAGTTTGGATTCGAGTAGCAGCAACCTACTCCACTTTGGTGTGACAATCAAAGTGCCATCAAACTTGTCAAAGATCCAGTTCTACATCAGCACAGCAAACACATTGATCTACACATGCACTTCATCAGAAATCTTGTTCATGATCATATTATTGAAGTGCTCTATTTCCCTACAGATGATCAAGTTGCAGACATCTTCACCAAGTCTCTTACAGAAGCAAAGTTTTCTAAACTTCAGTCTATGTTAGGATTTCAGGAATGTGTCCTTAAGGGGGGATAGGATCTAATTCCTCCTTCCTTCTCCTAATAGTGTCACTTTTGTAAATCCTTCAATCCTATCCCAAGTTGTTCTTAAGGGGGGATGTTAGGATATTTATACACTTAGGAGTTAGTTAAGATCAACTTGTGTATTATATCCATTAGGTAAAAGTGTGTTTCTTTAATATGCATTTGTAAATATTCTAATCTGACGGTCATGATATGTTCTAGACATGGAGTGATCCAATGGTTCAACTTCTCTTAGATCATACCTACCATTGATCTGTGGATTAACACCCGATTAGTATATGATCTCTATTTAAATAGCATAGAGGTTCCTTTGCTAGTTGATCGATTATGAGAAGCTCATATGTAACTTTCTTTCTTTTGCATAATAAATTGCTCCAAGTAGCTATTTGGCTGGGGTTGTGAACTGTTTCCCTCTCGATGGTTTTAACCACATGACAAACATCGATGTGTTGATCTGTGATCTATTTGTGTGAAGCGGTTGCTGAAGGTGTTCGGTCTTTTTGGAGTACCCTGTGTACTCGAACAAATATGGTGTATCGATGGACATAAAACTAGGTGTAACACCAGGTTCAAAAATGGAAGGAACACTTGGCGCAAACAAAAACTTAAAATGAGACACAATATTGGATGCAAGATGGGAAAAAACATTGGATTTAAAACTAGACGTAATATTGAATGCAAGATGGGATGCAACATTGGACACAAAACTATATGTGATATTAGATACAAACATGGGTGCAAAACTAGGCACAACACTGGGTGCAACATTGGGCTCAAACATAGATGTAAAAAAGGACATCAACCAGGATGCAAAACTAGCTGCAAACCTAGATGCAAAAGATGACATAAAACAAGATGAAGCATTAGGCACAAACATGGATACAAAAAAAGACGTAAAACAAGATACAATATTAGATGCAAATGGGGATGCAACTTTATAAGTAAAATTGGATGCAAAAATAGACGCAACATTGCGCCGAAAATTGGATGCAAACCTAGATGCAACGTTAGATGCATAATTAGACACATAATTTTATGCAAAACATGGTGCAAAATTGGGTGCAAGACTCGATGAAAAACTAGGAGCAAAATAAGACGCAACATTGGATGCAAAACTGAGCATGAAACTGGGTGGAAACAAGGATGTAACAAAGGACGCAAAAAAAGATGCAATAGAAGTTGCAAAATTGGGTGGAAATAAAGGCATAACAAAAGATGCAAAAAATTGGGCGCAAAAATGGACACAAAAATGGATGTTAAAAAGGACGGAAAAAAAGATGCAATAGACGACGTTTTATGAAAATGTACAATAGTGCCAAGTTTAGTGCCAGATTGTTCACCACAATTGAGAAAAAATTACACTAAAATCCGGCACTAAATTCGACGCTAAATCCAAGTTTTGTTGTAGTGTGATGATTTGATCTTATCAAGTAGGTGAGAAGTTACGTTCTATCTGGGGCTTACTTAGCGATTGCTAACTTAGCTGGATTTTTGGATCTTACAGGCTTGACAGGTAAATTTTGAACCAGTAGGAGAACCGTTAATCCAGATATACTTCTTTAGCATAAATATATAGCTAGAGTAAAAGTTTGCTTAATATAATCCAAGGGTACTATGAGGTAAAGTAACTCTTCTTTACATGTTTTGCAACTATGAAAGTATTTTAAATTCATGTCGTAAAGACTAATAACCTTACCATACTCAATGTTTTTCATTAGTATGACTTTATTTTCAGACATACCTTCTTTCAAGCTATTACCCAAGTTCTTATAAAGCTCAAGATTTTGTAGAACAATACCTTTACTGGCATAAGAGTTTACTATTGTTGTTATTTCTACAGTTTTAAACACTTCTTATAAGTATGGAAAATAAACTAAAGCCTTCTAAGGACAAGCTTACAAAAGAACCCTCAGTTCTACTTTTAATTGAACTTTAGTAGAGGAAATTTATCAGCTGGTTAATGTATTATAGTTATAAATTATCATTTGCACAATTGTCGTCAAGATGTGAATTCTATCTTCCCAATTTCTTCATGACATAAGTAATGTGGCAAGATTACATTACCCTATTATTTATTTATAATAACAAGTGATACTATATTTATTTTTGGATAGTTTTACTATCATTTACTACCAAGTCTAATCTCACCTTGGTTTGTTTAAACTTAGAGCTTTGGTATTTTATGCAGACCAAAAGATCATGTACTTCCAAGAAGTTTATCTTACTCTTGGTACTGTAGGTTACATTCAAAAGTAAGATTTATTCTAGGGTGTATTTATTATTTATTTCTGTATACACCTTATTGATTTATAAACTAGTTCTAACAGCATAGACATGCATCATTTATGGTTATAAAAAGGGTCAATAGTGGTACTATCAACTCATGCTCAATAAATTGTACTATACTATTGATATCTTCTTAAATGTTTTACTAAGAAAGATCATAAGGTCATTATAAAACAAGGATATCGATGCAATACAAATCTTATTCTTTTACAAAAGCTTACCCTATGGTTTATCATTGTAATGATATGTTGACTTTATAACTATACTATCATTGTAGTTACTAATTAAATTATTGACAATAATTTATTATCCCGACAATGCAGTGACAACTATATCGTTCGACTGTGGACTGAGTAAATTTGTGGGTACGTGGAACATCCACCTCCGTACAATGAATGATTTAAAATCCTCCAACGCAACCCTAACTCCTCATTATTTGTCGAGGGTTTTGGTATTTGCACTGTCTAGTTTACTGCGGCCATGAGGGCTCGCTTGTGCTCATCTCCAGCTCCATTGTCTGTGTGTAGAGAAGTGTTGCCACTCTAGTCTGTGATTTCAAGACTCACAGCTCGCACTTGGTTTTCCTTCTACATGCAATACTTTGTTGTTCATGTAGTTGTTCTCTATCAGTAGTTTTTAGTGTTGATTCCTTGCATGTCCATTGCCAAAGCTTTAATCCTGCTCTAGTCATTGGTGTAGTATGCATTTTGAATCCACTTCCTTTGTCATAAGTGAGCACGAGGGTTGCACTATTCGTTGTGCTGGTTCGTTTCCTTAGTGGCTTCGGATTCCTTCCCTTCTAGGTAATAATTTGTCTTACAAATGTTTATAAGTTTTAAGTTACAGTTACGATTATAAAAACTCAGTTTCTAATCAAGGTTTTGTTATTCACTTGCAGGTTACAGCTCACCCTTACGCTTGGAAGAACCCTCTCCAAGTTTGGATTGACAACAATACCTACAGGTAATCCCCGGTTACAATGTGGAAACTCTCTGCTTGTAAGATTAGGGTAAAAGGGTTTCAGTTGGAGAAGAAATACGACTTCGGTTCCTTCAGTTTTTAAAATGTTTAGCTCAGTTGTTATTTAGTATTTTTGGTTATTAAAACCCTTGCCTGTAGCAGGGTAACTATGGCCTCAATGTTGTGACTTGTATTTCACTTTTTTCGACTTATTGGCAGGTTTACAGCCTTATGGCTAATTAATGACATACTCTGTTCTTATTATGTGGAGGTTCTCCTGTCTTCATGGTTTTAATGGTTCTATGTTTCGAATACTCTGATAAAATATGCATTGTCTTATAAATGTTATTACAATAATGATGTTTTTATAAGTTGTTTGTTAGTTTTGTCTTTCAAACCCTTACCACGATGCTAGGTACACTGGCATTGAGCTGGGTGTTTTAAATTGGTTAAGTTTTTAGCTTTATGGCCTATCAATGTAATACATTGGGTTTTTAGGAAGGATTTTACTTCGAGCTCAGTCTCGTTTTTACCGTAATCTAGTAAATTATGACTCTGTGTACATTAGGGTTTTTCCTACTCGACTGTTAATAAAGAAAATTATTGTCTAAATATCTTTTATAATAGATATTGTTATTATAAGACTGTAACTTGGTCGTAGTGTGTAATTTATAATATTAACTTACTTGTTCGGAATATACAAGCTAGGGCTTTCCTGAAATGAAACCCTTGTCTAAATAAGTTGTTCAATTCATTAATAATTAGGTTCTGCTACTTGTTAATTTGGTTAAACTATTATTACAGGTTTGTTGTGATATTTTTAACTTGTAACTGTACATTTGTCTTTAGAAAGGATTGTAAACAGTCTATAGTAGACTAATCATTTATTTATATAATTATCTAAGTAAATGGATTGCAGCTTAGATGTTTTTATTTATAATAGTTAAATACTTTGGTTAGAGTTTCGACCCTGAAGTTTTACATTTACAGGTATAAGCTTGTCTGATAATTATAAAACAGTTTCTAAATAGGTAAATATTTAGTTTTATACTAGTTATTAATTATATTTCCATTGCTTTTATTTACTAAACTGTCAGGTAGAATTTACTCAAAGTTCTTGAAAAGATACAGCATGGACTCTGTAACTCTGTTTATTCTTTATAATTTAAGTACTTTTAACATAACCCTATTTAGTTTATAATAAATATTAGTCTCAGATCTAGTTAATATTGTTAGAAATAAACAATGTGATTAGTAGCTCACTTATTTACTTAACTGCATGTAATCATTGTAACTCTAATGTGGTTTTTCTACTGTATTTCATTCAGTTACTAAGTGAAAACAAAGAAATATAACATATCATAACACTGTTTAACCTCCCTAATATTTTAACATGAATAAAATTATTCTACTGTCTATAAATACATGATCTTATCTACTAAAACATTCTCTTATCTACTTAAACATTCTACCTATGCTAGAGTACTGCCTGGTTTTCTAGGTGTGGAAAAACACAGTCTAGAAATTATTTCTATTCTAACACATTACTTTTCTAGTCAAGTTAATTTCTTCAATCATTTAAAAAGACTACTAGATTCTAACATTCTACAAACTGAATCTTCAACATTCATATATCAATCAGATGCAGATACTAACACAATAAAACAAAATAATGAAAAACCTGCTTAAAACATACGACAACAGCATTAGGACGTCGTTCCTCCCTACCAATCTCATGGAGAGTGCTCAAACAATGCTTCCTCGGGACCCCCGAGCCTGTTCCTAGTCTTCTTGGCTGAGAACTGGTGGAGAATGCAAACAGTAGACTAGCCCAATATCTCCGCAAAACACTCTACTCTCAGCAGTATGTTCTTCAGCTTAATAGCTGCAACCATATCAATCAACATTTATCCCCTCAAACACTTTCCACATTTCCCTTCCATTGAATTTATCTAAAGTACATTCATTCACCTGAATGATCACTTCTCTAGAATGAGCAGCCTCAACTCTCTTCAATGGGATTTTTTATAAAGATTGCCTAGGTATTTTGGGTCGGTTTTCATTAATTGAGCCACCTGCTCTGATTCCAGTTTCTTGGGGAATCATGACCCCAAATGTAGGGAGGTTTCCACCTACAACAGTTGGAAGTGGTTTGAGGATGCTGCCACATGTCCGTTTTCTCTCCACCTAGTCTCCTCCACCAATTTGACCAGTAAACACTCTTTTAGCGGCTCTCCTAAGTTGTTGTCTCCTCCTTTATTTATTTATAAATAAAATAATCAGAATTACATTAAATATCCTTGACTCTGCTGAGTCATCAATTACAACTTAGCATAAAATTTAACATATTGTCCTCAAATAATATCAAATAATATAAATAAAAAAAATTGCAAAATTGGGGCATGTGACATACACACCCTTTTAGAGCATAACATCGTCCTCGATGTTATTTATTCTTCATCCTCAGAATTCCCCTGGAATAGAATTGGATATGCATCCCGCATATTACTTTCCAATTCCTAGGTGGCTTCTTCTGGACTAAGGTGCTTCCATTGCACCTTCACCTGACCAATGGTGCGGTTCGGAAGTGTGATCTCCCTCTGCCTAAGGATATAGTCTGGTTCCACCAGAAAATATCCTTCTGGTTCCACCTGTACACCATTCCAGTTAACAACATGAGTAGCATCATGAACATATTTCTTTAATACAGAAATGTGAAAAACATTATGTACTCTTAAATTCGGTGGTAATGCTAATTGATAAGCTACTTGTCCAATCCTGGATAGTATTTCAAATGGGACACAGTAACGAGGTGCTATTTTTGCACAACTACCCAATCTCAGAGAGCTCTTTTTGGGCCTCACCTTAATGAACACATGTTCACCTACCTAAAACTCCTTTGGAGTTCTTTTAAGGTATGCTTGACTTTTCTGTCGATCTTGCACAACTTTCAGATACCTTGTACCTGCTTTACAATTTCTTCCATTTTCTTCAATATTTCAAGACCTAATACTAATCTATCCACCGGATTACTCCAAGAGATGGGAGTATTACATTTCCTTCCATACAAGATTTCGAAAGGACTAAATTTGGCTGACGCTTGATAATTATTATTATAAGCAAATTCTACCATATGCAAATAATCCTCCCATTTACTTAGCTGGTCTTTCACATACATTATTAGTAAATCTTCCAGTACTTGGTTTGCTCTTTTAGTCTGTCCATCTGTTTGAGGATGGAACAAAGTACTAAAATTTAATGTAGTGTTTAATCCTTTAAACAGACATTTCCAAAAATAACTTGTAAATTTAGGATCTCTATCTGAGATTATAACCTTCGTTATTCCATGCAGTCGGAAAATTTGCTTTAGAAAGATATCAGCTATGTTTGCAGCTTTATGCGTAGTTTTAACAAGTATAAAGTGAGCTGCTTTACTTAATTTATCGACCACTACCATGATGGAGTCATTTAAATTCTGATTTTTAGGCAATCCAGTAACAAAATTGAGACTAATTATCTCCCATTTCCAGCTAGGAATGGGCAATGGTTGAAGTAATCCAGCTGGGTGTTGATGTTCAGTTTTCACCTGCTGACATTCAAAACACCTAGCAATATACTCTGCCAGTTCAATCTTCATGTTTGGCTAATAATATTTTCTCCTTAACATAGTTATAGTCTTTTGATAACCTGGATGACTTGAGTATGGAGTTTTATGGATTTCATCCAAAATTAATAACTTAACTTTAGGTACATTAGGTACATACATTCTGTCTTTATACAGTAAAAATCTTTTTTAATTCAAACTATACCCTTTACTTAAGCTTTCTGTTGGATTTTCTTTCGTTTTAGCTTGTAAGTTTTGGTAAATTTCATCTTGTTCTACCCTCACTTTAATTTGTTCATCAAGATCTGTTGTATAACTGCTAATAACTACTATAAATTTCATCCTTGCATTCCTACTTAATGCATCGGCAACTTTACTTTCTTTACCTTTAATGTGTTGAATTTTGAAATCATACTCACTTAGAAAAGCTAGCCACCTAGATTATTTGGAATTTAGATTAGGCTGATCTAACAGATATTTTAGTCCTTTATTATCAATCATTAGAATAAATTTTCTACCAATTAAGTGATGACGCCACGTCTTTAGAGCATGTATAACAACATCTAATTCCAGATCATAAGTTTCATAATTCTTTTCATGAATTTTTAATTTCCTAGACTCATAGGAAATAGCATGCCCTTCTTGATTCAAAACACCACCTAAACCATCATTGCAAGCGTCAGTACACACTTCAAATTCTTTATTTGGATCAGTTATTCTTAAAATAGGTGCGCTGGTTAATAATGTTTTTAACATTTTAAAGCTATCCTCGCATTTTTGGTTCCAATCAAATTTCTTTTCTTTCTTCTCCAAAGAAGTTATCGGATTCACGATTCTTGAAAAACCTTCAATGAGCCTTTGGTAATAATCGGTAATTCCCATGAAGCATCGAACATCAGTTACATCCTTAGGAACTGGCCAATCTTCGATCTCCTTTATCTTTTCGGGATCTACTGAAATCCCTTCCTTAGTCACCACATGACCTAAGTACTGAATCTTATCCTTAAAGAAATCGCATTTACTAAACTTTGCAAAGAGTTGATGATCTCGTAGCTCTTGCAAGACAATTTTTAAATGTTCTTTATGTTCTTCTTCCGTTTTTGAATAGATTAATATGTCTTTTATAAACACGACCACAAATTTATCTAGATACTTATGCATAACGTTGTTCATTAAATACATAAAAATAGCTGGGGCATTAGTAAGCCCGAATGGCATGACGACAAACTCGTAATGGCCATATCGAGTTCTAATAGTTGTTTTAAAGATGTATTCATCTTTAATCCTAACTTGATGATATCCAGACCTTAAATCAATTTTCGAGAACACTGTGGCTCCACGTAATTGGTCAAACAGATCATCTATGTGAGGTAACGGGTATTGATTTTTAATAGTCATCTTATTCAATTGATGGTAATCTATGCAAAGTCGCATGGTTCCGTCCTTTTTCTTAACGAAGATGACAGGTGCCCCCCAGGGAGACACACTAGGTCGAATATACTTTTTGTCAAGAAGTTCTTTTAATTGTGATTTTAGTTCATTAAGTTCAAGTATTTTCATTCGATAAGGGGCCTTTTAGCTGGGTATTGCACCAAGTACCAGCTCAATGGTAAAATCTAGTTCCCTTTTCGGAGGTAGTCCCAGAATTTCTTCCAGAAATACATCAACATATTCTCTTAAAACTGGTATGTCCTCAAATTTTAATTTGTCTATTTTATTTAGATTATCCTCATCAGTTATTGTTACTGCATAAGCTTTACAACCCTTCCTAACAGCCCTCTTAAGCTACAGAGCAGAGATCTGCCTTATGGTAGTTCTTCTAGGGATTCCCTTTACATTTATTGATTTTCCATCATTATTTATACACGTAAAGGTTTTATCATAACAATTTAAAATCACCCTATGTTGTTCTAACCAATCCATACCGATTACTAATTCATAAGAACGAAGAGGTAATACATTAATCTTTACAACAGTTTCAAATTGATCCATAACTACTGCACATTTCTTTACAAAACAAGTTACCTTCCTTTTTGCACCAGTGGCTAACTGAACCAACGAAGAATTTTCAAATTTTTCAACAAGAATATTACATTTTTCTACCAATTTAGGTGAAACATAACTGATACTAGCTCCTGGATCAATTAAAATAGCTATAGGGGTTTGGTTTATCATACCTTCTACTTCCACCATGGAATTTATATATTCTGCTTGTCGATCCTCCAAGGCTGCATTGATTTTGGGCATAGTCCTCACTAAATCTCCAACAGTCATTTCCTCCTATATGGTATGAATATTACTGACAGTATTTTTCCAATTAGGACAGACTGAGGCATAATGTGGGCCATTACACTCCTAGCACTTTATATGTTCTTTCATTTAAAGTTCTTTGTGTAATTACCATGGTTATTAGCAGATTCTTTACCCTTTGAATTGTTCTGATTGCTTGGTAAATTATTCTTATTCTCTTGGAAATTCTTGTTAGCAAAATTTCTGGCCTTATTGTTTTTAGAATCACTCTACAAGACACTTCTCAACATGAGAATGCAATTATTCTAATTTCTGCTACTATCTATATCTAGCGTAAGGACTAGAGTAACCTATTCATAAGAGACTTATAATACAATTATACATTTTCTCATTATCCTATTAGTAGGGAGAAGGTCGCCAACATGCAATTCCATTTCTTCTATTCTACTAATAGGGCTAATAGTGTCCAATTATAGTACTAGCTAGCATATGTGGCAATACGCAATGATATTTCTGGTATCCTATTAAATAGGACCTGAGGCAATCTGTAAAAGGTATTATTGTGCCTACCCATAGAGGCTAGTGATCTGAAATATCTTCCAACATATGCTTCTTATGAAGGAAAGATTCAATAATATATCTACTGTCCTACGAACAATTATCCTCGGTGGCAATGTAAAATATCTCTATAGTAAATTGGTTTGTGCTCAAATAGGAAGGCACAGGATGAATCAGTCATAGGACTTAGGTTCAAGGGATTTTCTGTACCATTAGGGTCATTGTTGTCAATTATTTTGCCTAGAAATATCCAGTAAAAATACCACAGATAATTAATAAACCCACATAAATCCTTAATAGACCCAAAATGGTTGCATGTATTTTTATTAGATTTATGGTTTCCAAAATTAAAAGAATTCTGCTTTTTAAGTGTAATGCCATCATTGGGAAATTTCGGCTTGTCATGAGATAATGTGCACCTAATTTGTTTTTCTTTTGTCATGACAACTTCCAATCATCACTGTGAATATTAGAACACCTTGGAGAGTCTCCTTCCTCTATCTGGGAGTATTACAATGAAATGTAGTGAGCTTCCAAAAATTCCCTTACTGAGGAAATATGTTGTCATCTGTTTTTTTTTTAAATATGCTTTCTTAATATCATCTATTTTTTTCAAAGATGCTTCCTTAAAAGTGCCCTTTGCCAATTTAGGAGTATGACAATGAAATGTAGCATTCAAATGATCCCTTATTGAGGAATATGTAGTTAGTTGTTTGTTTACCAAATATGTCTTCTTAATATCATGATCTGTTTTTTCCAAAATGATTCCTTAAAAGTACCGTTTCCCAAGATGAAAATGATGCCTTCTTAATATCATAATAACTAACCGTTTCTTCTAGAATGTTGGTTCATTTGTCAATCAATGTAGCCTTCAAATCACACAACTTGTGAACAATAAGAATCTCATCACGAACTTCTTCTTGGCCTTGGATTTTAAAAGAGCTAATGGTTGACTACGTTGCTAGTTTTGTGCTTCCTACTTAGATCCCATCAATCAAACCTTCACCCATTTGTTGTTATTCACACAAATATGCTTAATTGCAAGTTATGTATTCCGCTCAACACACACAATCAATGGAGAAAAGGATCGTATAGTGACTGTACAATATTAGTAGGACTGGCTCACAACAGTGAACATCAGTATTCAAGAATAAATAGCATAAGCATGGTAATTAAATGACTGATCTCCTGTAGGAACCAATCTCCAGAGAAGGCAAGACAACATCTAAACAGAATGCAGAGCACGATGTCTAGCCTCATAATATTAAAAAGTAGAGAAGCAGGATTCTTTGAAAGGATTTTATATAGATCACAAACCCTTGTATGCTAATGAGCTCACTAATAATACTACTTTATCACAGAGAATTCAATCTCATTTGAAGTCAAGGCAGTGCGGTCCTAAGAATATTTGAGAAATGTAGAGCTAAGGCTACTCTTTCATGAATCATCATTATCAGATACTGAGCCAATATTACAAATAAATTTTGATCATTTCTTGACAGAAAATTTCAAAACATGGACTACAAGAAATCCACTAGACAAGCACACAAAAGATGGCATAAGTGATTATCTAGATTCTAAACTTCGCAAATGGCCATTGCAGACCTTCCAAGCCACAGTGGGAATCAGTATGGAATTTTATTTGATCCCTTGGCTTGACCATCAAAAAATCAAATCAAAAGGAAAAGGGAGGAGAAGGTCAAACTTAGTAGAAAGTGTAATGCAAAAAATCATGCCATGCATATGTATTATGAAGGAGCATTTAAATTGGCATGAACATTTTATTTTGGAAAATTACAAACTAGCTCTTATTTCATTTTTATTATCAATAAACATGGCAATAAAAATATGTAACAATATACACATCAACATGGCCAAGAAAATGCCTGGATGGGGTAATAGGGACGCATGTCATGGCACCATTATGGGTGCAGTGGAGAAACGACAAATCACCAGCATGTAGAGAAAATGTGACAGGACAGAATGAGTCCAAACTCATGTATGTGGAGCCAATTCAGGAGGAAAACTGTACCACCACGCTGGAAGACAATGCACATGGTACATGCAGAATCCTGGGAGCTATCCTAGAAGAAAAATGGCTTGTTGGCATAGTAAAGAGATGAGTTTTACAGTTTACTTATAGCCGTGAAGGTAGTGAGCAGCTCTGTAGCTCTCTTCCTGCACTGTCACAACACCGAAAATCAGCAGTTCATGAAAAAGAGAGATGATGAACCAAACTCTGGTAGGGGACCCCAAAGAATTGTTGGTTCAAAAACTACAGGGATGGATTATGCTACAACTCTACTCATTTTTGAGGGAAATGGCCTCAAGCAAGAACATTAGGATGCAGGGGCAAACCCCAAAGCCAAAAGCAAAATGGGTTGCCCAATCTCACACTCGCAGGCATAAGTTAAGGATTTCGTTGCCAAACACAAGGCCTCCAACATCCAAAAGAAGATAAACTTCCTCAAAAGAGAAGGGGCAGTTGCAACCAAACAATTGATAAGAAGATGGAGAAGAGCATGTCAAATAAGGGAATCTCTCAAAGTAGGGTCACCATTATTCATTCACAATTGCCCTCGATCCAATAGATGACCACATGTCTCATGGACAGCCAACCAGAACAGAATAATCCTATCCTGGACCACATCTTGGACACTCTTCAACTATCAGATGGAAAATACAACTCCCTTCTAGGTGCAATTTTGGCCTCAACTATGGGAAAAGGGAGCTCAGAACAAAGACATGGTCATGAGGACTCAACCAGCTGCAGAGGACACCAAGATCCACGCTGGAAGCAATCTAAAGCACCCCATTTCTCTTGAGTATGAGGAGGATTAATATTAGGTTTTACTGGTCCCTGTCTCAAGCTTTATGTGTATATTTTCTAGTGCTTGTCATAGTAGCTTTCTACTTAATTTCATCGGGCAATTGGCTAGACCATGTGACCTCTTGGAAGACTGTTTATGCTTTTAAATTTCAGACATACCCAAACTGGATACTATTCTCAGCCTTTTTAATTTAAATCTAGCAAGTATCTGGGAGGTTGACTAAGTTTCACTTGGCTTAACCTCTCACCCTGAATGTGATTTCCACTGTATATATGAACAGACAGAAACACTCTTACTAAAAATACACAGGTAAAAGAAATATGTAAAATAAGTATATTTAGTAATGAGGGAAATAAAAACGGTAATGAAAACAAAATTATATTAAAAAAACAAGGACACCCTTGGCAGTGCTAGGGGATGAATTAGTAACATTTACAATGAAATGAAAATCACAATGATTTGGCACACCGACAATGGAATTGATTGGTTTAATGTCGTATGTGAAACTCGAGAAGAATCATTCTTTAAAAACTTGGGCTCACCATAAGGACTAATTAATCTTGTATCTTAATCAGCACTAATAAGCAAGTGGAAACTTCAAAATTCAATAATATGTAAACAGTAGCACCACTTGAACTGATGAACACGTTCAAAATGAAGAAGATAATTGAAAGTTGTGTATAGAATGCACCTAGAAAACTCAGCCATAAACAACCAATCATATGCAGGTAACATAAGGGCTGAAGCATCTAACATACTCAGGAAGGAAACAATATACCTCCACAATTAAATTGATTTCCACTTCGATATTGATACTTTGCAGCTTCATTCACAATCTATAGAAAGCAAGGGCAAGTGTTCAATGGAAACTATGCCAGTATTCCCTTACAGCAAATAGCATTAAAAAATTAGGTAAACAGTACACTATGCCTATAGTTATTATTTGCTTTCCATTTCCTTTCCACAATAGTTTGTGAATGAAGTTGCATACTATTAGTCACAGACCTTGGGAATGTTATGATTATGAATTTCAATTTTCAAATTTTACAATATCCTTTTCTTCCAGCTATTATCGGAAATGTCTTTTAATATAGTGATGGCATAAGAGTGAAATTAGTATGTCATACAGGGTATCAAGTGCCAACTCGCCTAGCCATGAGAGATATATCCCCGTGTTCATCAGGCCAAAGCGAGAGCTTCACCAAAATCCCAAACGCATTGAAATTAAATCCCTGAACCACCATATAACTAGAGCAAGGATCGAAGAACACCAAGACAAGGCCTCACAAGGCTTCCCAGTTGAAAGAAACAATACACTTCTGGCTCTACAACTCCGAGGATTTCCTTGACTTGCTTCATTAGATAAACATCCTGTACTAAATATGTCAGTCTGTGATGTCCCTATTTGTTTCAAGTTTATTTTTAGGAGTCTTCCTAATGACATTATAGATATACTCGATGAAAGAGAAACTTCCAAGGGAAAGTAAGCTTTATCCTCTAAAAGAGTGGCATTCCAGTCATCCAGAAATCTAAGTAACTACACTGGGAACAGCCTCATGTTTTGTTACAGCTACATATTCCATATAGTTCTTCAAAACTTCCATTAGATTTGCACCATCCCATCTACCTTTGCCTCCTATTATGGATAGATCTTCCTTCCATACCTCTTTAGTAAAGGGAGAGTCCATCAACATATCAATATGTTGAGCTTGATTCTTCATCATTTCTGTGAAGAACACAGAAGCTCAGCCTTTCAGTATATCTGAAGTTATGCTTAGAATTTTATTTGATATTTCTAACCAAAAGAATAATCTAGATTTTAGGGGTGCATTTAGTTTCCACAGCGGCTTTCACCACCTGCATGCTTCACCTTGCTCAATTCCCAAGAAATTGGCAGTATGACCTAGACTTGTGGTATAATTCCAAATGCAGGGCTTTTTGACCAAATCATAACATCTTCCAGGCTCAGTATGATATAATAGATTTGAAATTTTTGAATAAAGGAAGTCCACTGTTCTGTTTTATGACCATTTAATCCTAAATTTTTTAAAACTTTCCATCCATGTTGACACATTGAGTTTTGTTTTGGTGCAACTATATCAGCTAATGCCAATATCTTATGTTGTCTTAGGTCCTCAATAAACTCATCCGATAACCTATAGTTGGCTGCTTGCCCTCGTAGCCCAGCCATGGATAAATACCTATTGTTATGTGCCTTCCATTTTGTTCTGTGCCTTCCATTTCATGCTTTCCAATGTAGCTAGCTCCCTATGATACGAAAGGCTAGAGCCAGAGCCTTCCAAATAATTGAAACATTTGTTGTGGGTTTGATGAAACTTCTTATCCAATCTTCCAAAGAAAGAAGTAAAATATATATTTGTTTCTCATTACATGCTGCACCAAAGAAAGAGGTAAAATATAAACTCTTAGTTGCATTCCATAATTCATGAAATTTTTTTGTCCCCACCCTCCAAAGCCCTTAGGTTTGACTCACGGTACATAACTTTACAGTCAAGTTGACACACAGGACATAGGAGGTGAATGTAAATGTTAAAAGGGAAACTAAACCTCTATAATGAAACAAAATTTGGATTCATCACATGTCAATGGTCATACAACCCAATTCTAGAGATTGCCTATGACCCAATTTTGGAGATTGCCCTTGCCAGTTTAGATATAACAGTGATTGGAAATAGTTTCAAACATAAGAAATCAAAATAAACATCACTTCACTAGCATGCAAATGCTCAACCTCACTGTTTCTGGAATAGGAGGTTGTGCCCCATTATATGGTAAGCCCAAAGGCTATGAAGAGTGGCTGAAGAAAAACACTTATTATATTAAAACATAATCTTAGATTCTTGACATCATTAGCTCAATTCACACAAATAACTATACAATAAATGCATCTATAATGGTATTTACTCTGCCATGAAAGGGAATGAGAGAACCTATAGCGAATGTCTTGATCTCATATTTTGGATAGAACTACATATTTTCTGATCCATTCAGCTCTCCGGGGGGTTACTAGAAGAAATAAGGGGTAAAAAGGGATTTAAAGATAAAATTTCTACAGAAATGGGGTTCAAAGGGGTTTTAGATTGATTCCTAATGTACACGGAAGGACTTTAATAATTGTCTTTGCAAGCACATGTTTTGAGCGAATACATTTAGTAGACACCTTGTGTTCAGCTCCAGTATGGTAACATACTTATCAATAGATTAGATTTTCCACATCTAATGAAGACAACTTGTGACATGACAATATTCTCACATACTGACATCCTTCCATTTTGCACCATAATTCATCTCATTTGTTATTTTGATATTTGTACAAGCAGAATATGAGGTTGTTTTCTCATAAACCCAACATGATTGTTGGTACATATAGAAATTAGTGTTTAAAACTCGATGCCTAGATTAGAGATTCTCTAAGATTTAATCAATGAAAGAAGAGAGAACATTGAATAGAAAATATTACCAATGACAATACTCACTTCCCTTTCGAATAGTCTACAAACCCATTACAAGCCATCCAATGTAAATCTACTTGAATGCAAAGAACAATTTTTGAGATGAAGGAAGACACTAAATGGTGGTTGATATAAATTTCTTTACACATTTCATCCCGTTTCATATAATAGGATCAGTTTCATCCTTGGGAAGGTTCAAACTTCCAATTGGAATTCTTAAGAAAGACGGATTTCCACCATTTTAGTTAGTGACAACAAACAGGTAACCACTGCATATAAGCATATATATATATATATATATAAAGAGAAAAGTTATATTAAAGGAGGTCCCAATGTAGGGTGAAACATAACCCAACAGCCATGTACTTCGTCTTACTGAAATAGCATTCTAAGTTTCATTCTTTTAGATTATGGGGACCTTAGTTAAAGTCCAGCAACAGTGATTTAAACCTTTCACTCTTTTTTTGTGTGCCAAATTTAGTAATCCAAATGCACATATACAAATGAATAATTTACCTGGTCAAATGCAGGGTATATGTCATTTGCAAGTTGAATTTCCACTATTTCCCAATTTCCCTACACCAAAACACAAAAAGGTCAAAATCAGAAATCGGCATTTGCATAGCATATAGTTTAAAACATTGACAGTAACCAAAATCAGTATAGAAATTCATGACTAATCATCTCTGTTCATGCCTACATGTGACATACATCATGAATCATGGTGACACCTGAGGAAATTAATTAGTTTAATGAAGTAATCAAACTAGAGCATCTACATTGACATCATGAATCACTAAAAGAAGAATGTAGAGAAACATTAGAGCATCTACATTGACAACCTAGGTATGTTGTTACCCAGGAAGATTGTATGTCTTGACCTTGGTGCTTAAAAGAGAAGTTTGGGTTTCCTTTGAAGGCCTGGGTATCCACTTGTACGCATGTAGATGGACAGATGAATATGCACCATAAATTGCAGGCTTTAATCCAGGGTAGTGTCCTGGCAAGTTCCAGACCTGTGAAGAGGAGAAGAAAAAGATGAGGAAATGGCTGATAGGCTCAAAGAAGCTGAAGCAGAATGGCTACAAAATTAGAACTAGGTACTTTGGGACTTATGTATAGGCTCAAAGAAGCTGAAGCTCAATGGCTACAAAATGAGAACTGGGTACTTTGGGACTTCCAGCATATAAATGTTAAGATTATCACAATAAGTTGTTTGTTACTTAAATAAGTTGTTTTTCAAGGGTTATTCCCATGTATTGTTTCTAGTTCTCCATGTACATATAAAAATCAACAATGCCAAGAAACAATGCACATATCATATTTTGTGTGTGTACACCCATGCACATGATTTTCTTCCAGAACAGTTATGGCTATCAAATCAAAAGCAAGGTGGTGATTTGGAAAAGCATCAAGTTGCAGCTATGTCACCTGTACTGAGGGTGATCAACCATCTTTCTTATGAAAATCTTAATTGTGCCATACATCAACAACAATACTTCCTATTGAATAAATCTCCATCTTTCACTGCCAGATCCATTCCATTGGCATCCAAATAAACAGGGTAAACTTAAAATATAGGTATTTTCCAATAGGGTGTGTCGGTTCATTGGTGTGGATGACAGAGTGTCAAGTGTCCACCAGGTCTCCATTCTCGTAGTGGTATGCCCCACCCTTAGAGAGGAGTATTGAAGGGATGAAGCCAGTCGTATGTCTCAGGTGCAGCCGGTCAAGGTGTGCTTCTGGAAGTGCTTTCAAGTTTATGTTGTCATTTAGTTTAGGCCTTTGCGATGTGCATTGGGGTCCAAACAATTTGACCAATCGGCCCATGGGACGTTGGTTCATGGATGAGGTTGGTAAAATATTAAGCAATCTGGTAGGGTTTAATTCTTACGGTGAAATGTTCTACCCAAATAGTATTAATTTCAAAGGAATAAGTATTAGGGCCGAGAGCAATTTTTGTACAATTTCTCCAAAATAGTTACTTGTTTGACTTAGCACAAAGTCAGTGCCCTGCAGTGCAAATCCTAGAAACGTTTCCAATCAAGATAATAATAAAAATAAAATGGACATTCCAAATTGATGTTAATGGTGAGAATCAATGCTAAATGCTAAACTAAATGATGGAAAACTTGGCTCCCTAGGATGCTAGATACCCAATTCCTCCAAAAACGGTTATGGTCCACCGATAGCATTGGATTTGATAGTATCCAGTCGCAAGTGAAAAAAAACAAATGCTTTTCGATCCGGGGATCTCTGTGTAACAAATTGGAGATTGTAATTGAGTAAATTATTGTGATATACGTTTAATAAATCCACACCTGGCCAAAGTTCTTGGGATTAACTGTGGATGCTTTCCCTCCATAGCCTACAGCTCCAAATTTGTAAACATGTTGTGAAGAATCCTGCTGCTTTGACTTGACCTTTGAATTCATTGTCGCTCGCCACCAATGATCAAATTTGAAGGGGGCATCCTAATTTCAATTGGAAGGTTATTTATTCTAGGAGCACATGAAAAAATGATATATTTTCAATCAAAGGTATTTTGAACACATTAATTTGTCATATATATATCATTAATTTTATAGTTCACTAACATAACAACTATTTTATTGTATTTTTTCGAGTTGGAGCACACTTCATTATAAAAAAAACTACTTAGACTATGTGATAACCATATTGGGGCATCCGCTCGACCTTATGCATATTGCAAGACGTCGTAACTAAATATAGTCTTAAAGAATAACTAGAACCATGAGAGAATTACTTACTATTAACAATATACAAAATGAAGTCACTAAGCAAAATGAGGCTATAATATATATATATATAACCAAAAACTTAATTTAAACCAGAGAGAGGGAAACAATCCAAAATTGAGAGATGTAAGAATCATGGGGATTGGGAAACTAAGAAAAAATAATACACAACTCATAAAACATTAAAAAAACAAATCCTAGATACCAAGCAAGTTAGCAATGCTAGCATAACCAGGGTTGGGGCATCAAATTATGTTGTTCAACACTTGTCGTGAAAGCATACATGTATGAGATGGAGAGGCAATGGAATCAATCCTAAGTCAACTGAAGCCTTGCAACACATTGCATGTCTAAGCCTCAACAATCTGCCTTTTAAATTGAACCAAAATACCAAAATAAGTTTACTAATGGCTAGATTTGAGAAAGTTCTAGTTGTGAGTATTTAAGGGCTCACAGCTCTCAAATTTGCTATGTTTTGTACCAGTCCACGATTCAGTGAATCGATAGTCACAGGTAGGAAATTTAAGTTATTTAATGAAAACAATTAATGTGTATACCTCTATGTTGAAACCATTTTCCATGTTGTTGCAGGACACTCCCCTCCTTTTTGTCTTACAAAAAGTCATGATAATTAGGAAGAAGACCTAAAATTATAGACTTCACCTTCAAAGAATTCATTGGAATCACATTCGTAAGGAGTGATAAGAATATCACAATAATCCAACGTGTCAAATCTCAGTTGATAGTGTCAATTAAATTCTTATATGGTAAATTTAATATAATACTTACTTATAGTTGTCTCTTACTCTTTGCATCTTGACACATTTGATATTTCATGGTTGTGTTTGCACCTTGACCTAATTGATATTATAATGCGACGATGTGCATGCATAATAATCCTTAGTTATGACTATGAGATGAGAATTATAGAGAAGAGGATGTAAACATAGGTAATTTTAATATGTATTTTGGTGGTGACCGTTGAGGACAATTGTTGTGAGAAACCACAAATGTATAAAAGGACGGAGGGAGATTACATCATGATCATGCCACCCATCAAATTGAAAGACTATTCTTGAGCCAACAATTGTTTTTTTAATTATATTAATAACCATTGTGCAGGTGCTTTGGTCCAAATGTTTTTTCTAATTCATTGTTTCTCCATATCATGTGCCCAGTGACACCTCTCTATAGCTTTGCATAAATCGACCTATGTACAGTTTGTGATCTTAGCTACATGCCATTATTTGTATTTGCATGACATCGAGTGTTGTTTATAGTTGTCATGAGTCCATGATATTCATGCAAGAAATGAAGTCTTGTAGAGGACTCATCAAACTGGCCTTTTGAATTTCATTTTGATTAAAAAAAAGTGGACATTGGTAGCGAGGTTCACATCGGTAGTAGGAACAAAGTTTTGAGCTTGTTTTGGGCCTAGTAGTATACTAGTAGTTGCTATCTGTTGTTATATTCATAGTCGTTGACACATTGCCACACTTTAGATTGTAGCCCCCATTGGGAGTCAGAGTCACATCTTGATGGCGAGTGTCTCATAGTGATTAATCATTATTGGTCATCTTGCACAGCTAAGCAGTGAATGCATGACATGAGTGAGTGAGCTATTATAATTTATCAAATTTCCAATATTTTGAATGACGATTTGAAATTTATAGCATAGGAAATTCAATATCTTGAGAAATTTATATGGATGGGTAATTTCAAATGTTGCCCTTCTTTTGAAATGTTGACATAAATTTTGCCCTTCTTAATTAGAAGGGTAAATTTTAGATTTTAATTTTTTTTTAATGGAAATTTTAACTTTACACTTCTAGGAAGGGCTAGAACCCTTTGGAAGGGCTCGAAAGGGTTCAATTTTGAATGCTGCTCACCACTCCTTCATGCCTGCTTAATTCCAAAGAGGAACTTTCACATACCAAGTGAGTGTTTTCTCTGAATTTAAGTGGCCTGTATAATCTTATTTTCAATGAATTTCAAAGTAGATATCAAGAACTCAAGTCCTTTCCATGGATTTGTAAACTAAAACATTAATTTTTTTGGGGGGGGTGTAAATATAATTATTGTTGTTCTATGATAATAAAAATAATAATATTCATGGATTTGTAAACGAAAACAATAATTTTTTTGGGGGGTGTAATTATAATTATTGTTGTTCTATGATAATAAAAATAATAATAATGAATTTAAAGTTCCTAGTAATTAATTAGGTTTAAATTTATGTTAATCGTTCTAGTAGCTTATGATTTAGAGTCTGAAACTTATCTCCCAATCACTTGAGATGTTGATCTCTTAAGAATAATCTATGGTTTTGATTAGGTAGACCTATTTTGCTAAAGGTATTTTTTGTGTAGTTCCATTCCATTTGTGTTGAAGTTATTTCCTCATTTTCAAGAAATAATAATAATATATTTTTAAGATCACAGTCAAGCGAGACACCAATTTTGTTGTATGAGACCCCCTTATTTGTGGGACAAGGAACCTCCTATGTGCAACTATTTAACTGCTGAAGTCTACGTAGGTGTACATACCCTAACCCCCTCCGTATTTGAACATGTGACCTCCTAGGAGGAAACACATGATGTTCTTAACCATTAGACCCACTCAAGCTATTACTCTAACAACTAAAGTTGGGGCTTAAAGATTGATATATTCATTCATGATATTTAACTTTTCTATTTTTTTCAAATAAATATTGTGGGGAAATCCATTAGATGTGTCCCCACATTCATGAATGGCATCCCTAATAAAATTATCGACATATATTAGTGTGACTATTAACCCAAAAGGATTCAACTTACCAACACATAACTAGACAAATGCCCAACAACATTGACGACAATCAGTTGAACTAATTTTGAGTGTACAGGTTGACAACAATATTGCACTTAGAGAAGAGGCTTGATGCCAACAAACACATCCACTAACATCTAGAGTTGTAGAGACCTCATTGGATGTCTCTAGTTGTGCACATCGTGAATCAGGAGGGTGGTGACGTCAGATGTAAAATTTACCTTGCCAATAATGCATAAAGGAGTTTTAACTTGATAGTGATAAGGAGAGGTCATCACTGCATTATACATATCATATTCTGTGAGGTGAGGACTGTTAGAGATCGAGGAATCGAAATATTTACCTCAAACTTCGAGATGGGGTCGGGATTCTACCTTTACTGCATATGGATCTAAGACTGGTTCTGGGTCATCACCCCAATTTAATTATAATTGAGTCTTTGATTGGTTAAAATATTGTTCTTGGTGCTTCCATCAGTTTAATTATTATTGGATCAACTGCTACGATGTTTAAAGGAATTGATCCTTGTGAAGCTACGTCGATTGGTGCAGCTAGTTCGATGGTCACAAATCATGATAGTTATATTGAATTTAGAAAAACACCTCAGTATGGGACTTGGGAATATTACATTGAAGGATCAACAACTAGCTATGATGCTTCTAGGAATCGATATGGTACTAATTCTAGTACCTAATTCGTAACTATAGGAACCTAATTTCCTTTGGCACGCCCTTAATGGTTTACTTCAATGGTGCAGCAGGAATAAAGATGATCAAGAGAAAATTCATTCAATTTATTTATTGGATCTCTGAAGATCGAGGTGCATGGCACCAATATTACTACTAGAAGGTAGACAATTTACAAAATTTACTAAATTGTAACATTTCATTGTCACAATTGCAATTTTCCATGACACAATTAAAAATGACTAATTCATATTCTTCTAGTTAATCATTTTTTATGTCATGACTAAATTAGTCGTTTATATTAGTCATTTTTAACTCTATCACTTATTTTATAGTCATATTTGTTAACCAGTGACTAACTTAGTCGTTAATTTTAGTCATTTATAGTGTGGTCAATCAAAATTGCTCATATTTAGTAGTAAATCACTTGAAAAACCTGTGGTGACTAGAATTTTTAGTCACGTAGTAGCTAATTCCTCATTTTGTACTAGTGAGAAAACCCTGCAACTTCCTCAGAGATAGAATCAGCACCAAATAGAAAATCCCAAAACGGTAAGATGATCTCCTGACAGCAATAACCTCTTTCTTTCTTGCCCCAGTATCTTCTTCTTCCTCAGCTATGCGCTACAACTGAGTGTGATTGACTGTGTGATAAATAGAGAGGCTAGCTCTCTATTTATACTAATCCTTGACTTGACTAAACCCTACTAGGGCCTACTTCACTAGGTGAGTCTAACAACCCTAGTGCCCTGAAACTGCAAGGACTTTAACCCTTGACCAATAGGAGGGTTACCCACAATGACTTGACATGACTTGTTTACATTATAGAACATCCTGATAAAAACATCAGGGCATGACATGACTCAATTACATTACAAACACATCCTGGAATAAACATCAGGGTACAAGACATAAGATATATAAGCGAATACATTCTGAAGTTACAAATACATCAACACTCCCTCTTAAATAGGAAGGTATTCTTTCGACACAATTTTCAGCACTGATCTTCTTCTCTATATCGACTGGATCATCTCGTCATCCTCATATTCAAGTCTTCTTCATCTTCAAGTCACCTTCATCTTCAATTCATCTTCTAAGTCATATTCTTCTTCAAGTCTTCTTCATCACGGGATCTAAATCATCATGACTACTAGATCATCACTACTGGATCATCATCACTGTATCATCATTAAATCTGGATCATCACTTGATCTGGATCATCATCAAGTCTGGATCATCATCACATCTGGATCATCACTTGATCTAGATCATCATCAAGTATGGATCATCATCACATCTGGATCATCATCAAGTGCTATCTCGGAATGGTGCTATCTCTCAATTCTTCTCATCACAGGAAGTTCTACAGAGCCAGCCCTTTTTCATGTTGGTTGTAGGCCTACCCTTCATGTAGGTCTTCAGCACTTATATCTGACCCTAAGCCAGAATGGCCCACCCAACTCTTACATCTGACCTCATCTTATCAGAAAGGCACGCCCAGCACTCACATCTGACCTCATCTTGTCAAAAAGGCCCAGCACTCACATCTAACCATGTATAAACACATCACGCTAGAATGGCTCAACACTTACATATGACCTCATCTTGTTGGAAAGGATCTACAGTTACATCCGACCCCATCTTGTCAGAAAGGCACAGCACTCACATCTGACCATGTGTAAACACATCACACCAGAATGGCTCAGCACTTATATCTGACCTCATCTTTTCAGAAAGGCTCTACACTTACATTCAACCATGTGTAAACACATCCCATCGAAAGGGCTCTCAATCCCAAACTGAGGATTCCTGGTAACTGACCAGGTGCCTCCATTCTCCTAGAGAATGGCATCAGCCCTTAGATCTGATCAAGTGGGAACACATCCCTCAATCACATCAGAATGGACATGCACTCACATCTAATCATGTAATACTACATCCTACAGTCATATCAGAATGGCCCTCAGTCCCAAACTGAGTATTCCTGGTAACTGACTAGGTGCCTCCATTCCAAGAATGGCATTCAGCCCTTACATCTAATCATGTAGGAACCAATCCTACAATCACATCAAAATGGCTCAGCACTCACATCTGACATGGAAGGAACCAAATACTCTCACCATGATAGAATGGCTCAACCCTTACATCTGACCATGGAAGGAGCCTAATCCTCTCACCATGTCAGAATGGCTCTAGGTCTCATCATTTCCCCTTGGAGGGAACCTCGATCTAGAGAACACTAAGCTTCTCCCTGAAGTACTCAAAATTCACTCTAGCCAATGGCTTTGTCAACACATCAGCTATCTATTCATCCATCGCAACATACTGGAGCTTCACTGCTCCCCTCTGCATCATATCCCTGATATGGTGATACTTGATCTCGATATGTTTCGACTTGTCATGGAACACAGGGTTCTCTGACAACTTCACATAACTCTAGTTGTCGCAATAAATACAAGTAGCATCCAACTGGAGATCAAATAAATCAGACAGTATCTTCTTGAGCCATACTGCCTCACAACTAGCTGAACAAGTTACAACATACTCTGCTTCTGTTGTACTCAGTGCCACATAGGATTGCTTCCTGCTAAACCAAGAGAACACACCTGATCCCATACTGAAGCAACACCCTGAATTGTTCTTCCTATCAATGGCACTGCTTACCCAATCTGAATCAACATATCCCTCTAGGTTAATCCTCTGATTTTCCTCATACTTGAGCCCATAATCAACTATACCTTTCAGGTACCTCAGAATATGCTTTGCAGCAATCAAGTGAACATGTATCAGATCTGTCAGGAACTGGCTCAAGGTGTTCATAGCAAAGCAAATATCTAGTCTCGTGTTCGTCAGGTACATCAAGGACCCAATCATCTGATGATACATCATAGCATCAACCACTTCTGATGAAGCATCACTCAATAGCTTCAGGTTCGATGCCATAGGTGTGGTTATGGCCTTACAGTCCATCATCCCGAATCTTTTCAGAATCTCTACTGCATACTTCCCTTGTCCAAGGAAGATTCCATCTACATTCTGCCACACTTCCATGCCTAAGAAATAGTGCACCATACCCAAGTCTTTCATTTCAAACTTGGCAACAAGTTTCCTCTTTGTATCAGCAATCAACCCATCTATACCTATTACAAATAGATCATCCACATATAGTAGGAGTATCACTGGATTTCCACCTTCAACCTTGTAGTAAAGGTTGGAAACTACTTTAGTCTTGGTAAAGCCCAAACTAGATAGGAAACCATCAATTCCGTCGTACCATGTCATGGGTGTCTGTTTCAAACCGTAGAGGGATTTCTTCAATATACACACATGAGACTCCCTGTCATGTGTCTCAAAACCGAGTGGTTGTTCCACATACACTTCCTCTTCTACTACACCATTCAAGAAAGCAGTCTTGACATCCATCTGGTGTATCTTCCATTTCATCACTATAGCAAGAGCAAGAATTGATCTGATGGAAGTGTATCTAGCTACAGGTGCAAAGGTTTCTTCATAATCTATTCCTTCTTTCTGGGAGAAACCACGAGCCACGAATATTGCTTTATATTTCTCGATGTTGCCATCTGTAGCATGCTTAATCTTGTAGATCCATTTGGAAGTTACAATGGACTTCCCTTCTGGTCTTGGGACAACATCCCAAACATCATTCTTCATGATCGATTGATACTCTTCGATCATAGCCTCCTTCCATTCTTTCCTTTCTGCCACTTCTTCATAGTTGGAAGGTTTTTTATCAATAATGTCACATAGCAAGGCTACATAACTGGAGCAAGAACTAGTTCTCTTTCTTCCTCTAGGTGTTTCTTCTGAAGCTCCATATCTTTCTACACCTTGGATAATTTCACATACCCAAGAAGGTTTCCTCTTATGGGGATTCCTCTCTTGAGGTGGATCTATAGGTTCTTTAGGTTCTTCAAATTCTCGATCTTCTTCTTGAATTTCTGCTTTCATGGTTGTGTCATGAATTTTGGGTGCTCTTATTTCTTCAGGTTCTTCAACCGATCTCTTCCTAGATTTGATGTAGGCTGAATCTTTGTCAAATGTTACATCTCTACTCAGTGTCAATCTTCTTGAACCCTAGGAAATATATTCTGTAAGCCTTCGAGCTTTCAGAGTATCCCACAAATATACCCTTCTTTCCTGAAGGATCTAACTTTGTCCTCTTTTCTTTTGGAATGCGTATGTATATAGGACAGCCGAATATTCTGAGGTGGCTAACTTTTGGTTTCTTGTCGGAGAATACTTCTTCAGGAGTCTTGTTCTTGATTACTCTGTGTGGAGTATGGTTCTCTACATACATCATTGTTCTGGCAGCTTCTGCCCATAAATGCATAGGAAGATCTTGATCATGAAGCATAGCTCTTGCAGCTTCCATGATAGTTATGTTCTTCCTTTTTGCAATCCCATTTTGTTGTGGATTATATGGAGTGGATCACTCCTTCTCAATCCCTGAGTCTTTGCATAGCTCTTTGAATTCTCTGCCATTATCTGATCGAAAGGTCTTGATCTTCTTTTCTGTGTGATTCTCAATCAAGGCTTTGAATTCCTTGAACTTGCTAAATACTTCATCTTTGTTCTTCATGAATTCGATCCATGTCTTCCTAGAAAAATCATCAATAAAAGAAACATAGTATACATACCCTCTTAGTGAACTGGATGACATTGGACCGCATACATCAGAGTGGATGATTTCCAAGATTCCTTTTGCCTTGCTCTCGCTACTTGGAAATGTCTTCTTTGTGTTCTTTCCTTTCGCACATCCTTTGCATACACCTTCATGTTTTGCCTGCATTTCTGGGATACCTTCAATAGCTTTACTTGCAAGTGATAGTGCTCTGTAATGCACATGTGCAAGCCTTCTATGCCAAAGCTCATTTGCTTCTACCGAGCCATGAACCAAATCTTGTTCTGGTCGACCCTTCAATTTGTATAGTCCTCCTTCTTGTTCCCCAATCACTACTGCATCATCAAAATACTTTCCCTTTGGCCACATGAGGACTTGGCCATCTACAAATGCAACCCTCATTCCTTTTGCATCTAATTGTTAGATTTTTAACATTAAGCTAGCATAACATTAGGATCTTTAACTGAGAGAACAACAAGCACAGCAATCAAACACAAGAGACAATGAACATAGTGTTTTTCCTTAGGGAAACCATAAATGGAGAAAACCCTGCAACTTCCTCGGAGATAGAATCAGCACCAAAAGTAAAACCCCAAAACAGTAAGATGATCTCCCGACAGCAGTAACCTCTTTCTTCCTTGCCCTAATGTCTTTCTCTTCCTCATCTATGCGCTACAACTTAGTGTGGATGAGTGTGTGTTAAATAGAGAGGCTAGCTCTCTATTTATACTAATTCCCGAGATGACTAAACCCTACTAGGGCCGACCTCTCTAGGAGAGTCTAATAACCCTAGTGCCCCGGAACTGTGGGGACTTTAACCCTTGATCAATAGGAGGGTTACCCACAATAACTTGACATTACTTGTTTACATTATATATATTCCCGATAGGAACATTGAGGCATGACATGACTTAAGTACATTACAAATACATCCTGAAATAAACATCGGGTTACAATACATAAGAAATATAAGTGAATACATTCTGAAGTTGCATATACATCAACACTCACTCTTAACTAGGAAGGTATTTTATCGACACAATTTTCAGAATGAGTCTTCTTCTCTGTATCATCTGGGTCATCGTCAAGTTCTCGTCATCCTCATCTTCAAGTCATCTCTATCTTCAAGTCATCTTCATCTAGATTTGGATCATCACTCGATCTGGATCATCATCACTGGATCTGGATCATCACTTGATCTAGATCATCACTAGGTCATCATCACTGGATCTGGATCATCACTCGATTTGGATCATCACTACTAGATCTGAATCATCACTCGATCTAGATCATCTAGGAGACATCATAACTGGATCTAAATCATAACTCAATCTGGATCATCATTGGTTCATCATCATATGTTCTATCTCATGATTCTTCTCGTCACATGAAGTTTCACAGAGCCAACCCTTTTCATGCTGGTTGTAGGCCTCCCTCCTCGTAGGTCTTTGGTAGCCCTTATATCTTACCTACTCATTAGAATAGCTAGCACTCACATCTGACCTACTCATCAGAAAGGAACAGCACTTACATCTGACCTTGACTCATCAGAAAGGCACTCAGTCCTATACTGAGGGTTCCTGGTAACTGACCAGGTGCCTCCATTCAGAGAATGGCAGTAGCCCTTGCATCTAACCTACTCGTCAGAATGGCCAACACTCACATCTGATCTACTTGTCGGAAAAGCGATAGCCCTTACATATGATCATGTAGGAACTATTCCTACAGTCATGTTAGAATGGTCGGCACTCACATCTGACCTACTCGTTAGAAAGGCGGTAGCCCTTACATCTATGTAGGATCTCATCCTACATCAGAATGGTCAGCACTCACATCTGACCTACTCGTCAGAAAGGCAATAGCCATTAAATCTATGTAGGAACTAATCCTACATCAAAATGGTCGACACTCACATCTAACCTACTCGTCAGAAAGGCGGTAGCCCTTACATCTATGTAGGAACTAATCCTACATTAGAATGGCCAGCACTCACATCTGACATGGAAGGAAGCAATCCTCTCACCATGATAGAATGGAAACATCCCTTATATATGATCAAGTGGGAACACATCCCTCAATCACATCAAAATTTCCATTCATTCACATCTGATCATGTAAGACTACATCTTACAATCGTCTCAGAAAGGCCCTCAGTCCAAGACCACGTATTCCTGGTAACTCACTAGGCAGCTCCATTCCAAGAATGGCAATAGCCCTTATATCTGATCATGTAGGATCCAATCCTACAATCATATCAGAATGGATCAACACTCATATCTAACATGGAAAGAACCAATCCTCTCACCATGATAGAATGGCTCGGCCCTTACATCTGACGTACTCGTCAGAATGGCTTACGGACTCATCACTTCCCCTTGGAGGGAACCTCGATCTGGAGAACACCAAGCTTCTCCCTGAAGTACTCAAACTTCACTCTGGCTAATGGCTTTGTCAACACATCAGCTATCTGATCATTCATCACAACATATTGGAGCTTTATTGCTCCTCTCTACACCATATCCCTGATATAGTGATACTTGATCTCGATATGCTTCGACTTGTCATGGAACACTGGGCTCTCCGACAACTTCACACAACTCTAGTTGTCACAATGTATATAAATAGCATCCATCTGGAGATCAAATAAATCATACAGTAGCTTCCTGAGCCATACTTCCTCACAACTAGCTGAACAAGCTGCAACATACTCTGCTTCAGCTGTACTCAGTGCCACACAAGATTGCTTCCTGCTAAACCAAGAGATCACACCTAATCCCATACTGAAATAGCATCCTGAAGTGCTCTTCCTATCAATGGTACTGCCTGCCCAATCTGAATCAACATAACCCTCCAAGTTAATCTTCTGATTTGCATCATACTTGAGCCCATAATCAACCATACCTCTTAGGTATCTCAGAATATGCTATACATCAATCAAGTGAACATGTCTCGGATCTGTCAAGAACTGACTCAAGGTGTTCACAGCAAAGCAAATATCTGGTCTAGTGTTCATCAGGTACATCAAGGACCCAATCATCTGACAATACATCGTGGCATCAACTGTCTCTGATCAAGCATCACTCAATAGCTTCAGTTTCGATGCCATAGGTGTGGTCATGGCCTTGCAGTCCATCATCCCAAACCTCTTAAGGATCTCTACTGCATGCTTCCCTTATCTGAGGGAAATCCCATCTGCACTTTGCCACACCTCCATGCCTAGAAAGTAGTGCATCATTCCCAAGTTCTTCATTTCGAACTCAATAGCAGGCTTTCTCTTTGTATCAGTGATCAACCCATCCATACCTGTTACAAACAGATCATCTACATATAGTAGGAGCATCACTGGGTTGACATATTCAACCTTGTAGTAAAGGTTGGAATCTGCTTTACTCTTGGTAAAGCCCAAACTGGATGGAAAGCTGTCAATTCTATTGTACCATGTCTTGGATGCCTATTTCAAACCATACAGGGCTTTCTTCAATCTACATACATGAGACTCCATGTCATGTGTCTCAAAACTGAGTGGTTTTTCCACATACACTTCCTCTTCTACTACACCATTCAAGAAGGTAGTCTTGACATCTATCTGGTGTATCTTCCATTTCATCACTGCAGCCAGAGCAAGTACCAATCTGATGGAAGTGTATCTAGCTACAAATGCAAAGGTTTCTTCATAATCTATTCCTTCTTTCTATGAGAAACCATGAGCAACAAATCTTGCTTTATATTTCTCTATGATATCGTCTGCAGCATGCTTGATCTTGTAGATCCATTTGGAAGTTACAACCAATTTCCCTTCTGGTCTTGGGACAACATCCCAAACATCATTCTTCATGATCGATTGATACTCTTTGATCATAGCATCCTTCCATTCTTTCCATTCTACCATTTCTTCATAATTGGAAGGTTCTTTGTCGATGAAATCACATAGTAATGCTACATACCCGGAGCAATATCTGGTCCTCTTTATTTCTCTATGATTCTCTTCTGGAGCCCCATATCTTTCCGCACCTTGGATAGCTTCTCGTACCCAAGCAGGTTTCCTCTTATGAGGATTCTTCTCCAGAGGTGGATCTACAGGTCTTTGTGGTTCTTCAAATTCTCGATCTTCTTCTTTAGTTTCTTCATTCATGGTTGTATCATGAATTTTGGGTGCTTCTACTTCTTCAGGCTCTTCAGTAGGTTTCTTTCTGGATTTGTTGTAAGCTGTGTCTTCATCAAATTTCACATCCCTACTGATGTCAATCTTCTTGAATCTTGGGAAGTATATTCTGTGATGGCTAACTTCTGGTTTCTTGCCGAAGAAGACTTCTTCAGGAGTCTTGTTCTCGAGTACTCTGTGTGGAGTACAGTTATGTACATACACCATTTTTCTAGCAGCTTCTGCCCAAAGATGCATAGGAAGATATTGATCATGAAGAATAGCTCTTGCAGCTTCCATGATAGTTATGTTCTTCCATTCTACAATCCCATTCTGTTGTGGATTATAAGGAGTGGACAACTCCCTCTTAATCCCTGAGTCTTTGCATAACTCTTTGAATTCCTTTGATGTGAATTCTCCACCATTATCTGATCGAAAGGTCTTGATCTTCTTGTCTATGTGATTCTCGATCAAGGCTTTGAATTCATGAAGTAAATCCATGTCTTCCTAGAAAAGTCATCAATAAAAGAAACATAGTATACATACCCGCTTAGTGAGCTTGATGACATAGGAATGCATACATTGGAGTGGATGATTTCCAAGATTCCTTTTGCTTTTCTTTCACTACTTGGAAATGTCTTCTTTGTATTCTTTCCTTTCGAACATCCTTTGCAGACCCCATCATGTTTTCCTTGAATTTTTGGAAGACCTTCAACAGCTTTGCCTGCAATTGGTAATTATCTGTAATGCACATGTGCAAGCCTTCTATGCCAAAGCTCATTTGGATATACTATGTCATGAACCAAGGCTTGTTCTAGATGGCCCTTTAATTTGTACAATCCTCCTTCTTGTTCTCCAATCACTACCGCATCATCGATAGTATTTCCTTTTGGCCACATGATGACTTGACCATCTATAAATGCAACCCTCATTCCTTTTGCATCTAATGCAGATATGGTGAGAAGGTTCTTCTTGAGATTTAGTACAAACAATACATCTTGCATCTTCATAGACTTTCCAGAGTCTAGTTTGTAGGAGGATTCCCCACTACCTTTTATTGGATATTGGTAGTCATCTCCAAGCTTCACCTTGTGAGGTGATTCATGTTCTAAAAGTTTTACAAAGGACTCTTTGAATCCTATCATGTGTTTGGAAGCCCCACTTTCTATAAGCCAATCATTGCTTCCATGTGTGATGTTTCCCGTGAGAGAAGAAATCAAGACATATTCTTCTTCACTAGAAGAGTCTTCACTTTCATATTTGGTTCTCTTCTTGGATGGTTCATGATCCTCTGTAGCATGAGCATGATGTCTTCTCTTGTTTCCCTTTTTCTTATTTTGTCTTTTAGGACAATCTTTTGCAAAGTGTCCTACTCAATCACATGTATAACATCTGCTTCTAGATAAGTCTTTTCTAGAGTTAGTTTTAGAAAAATGCTTACCTCTGGAGTGATGAGAACTTCTTTTGGTTTTATTGGAATGTACTGTGAGATCTTGATCTTCACTTCCCACCTTTTCTTCTCGAGCTTCTATCCTAGCTTCTTCTTGAGAGCATTCTTCCCATAGTCTCTTGAACTTGACTAACTTCTTTCTGGCACATAACCCTTGAATAAAGGAGTCCCGTGATCTAAGGAGACCATTCAAGGTGGTCATTACAATCTCAGCATTCTCCACTTCTTCATCTACTGCTTCTAATTATTCCTTGATTTGAGAAACTCTTGTAAAGTAACACTGGATGGTTTCTGCATTTTGAATCTTCACATTCTTCAGTTGGGTTCTCAGAGTCATCTTTCAGTTTATTTTCTTCCCTTCAAACAATTTGGTTAGGGCATCAAACATGGATTTAGGTGTCTTGAGGGAGTACACCTATGGTATGAGGTGATCCTTGATAGAATCAGCAATGATCCTCTTTTCCATAACCATCTTCTTCTTATGTAAGGCCTTAGCATCATATCCCTATGGAACTGGAACCTCCTCATTGATATAGGAGTCCAACTCATTTTCTTCCAGGACTAGGGAGATCCTATACTTCCAGGCTCGGAAGTTATCAACTCCCTCAATATTTTCATCAAGCTTGGTATGATGAGACATCTTAACTAAGAACCTCAAATGGAAATACAAAAGATTTAGATCTTACCAGTTCAAGATGTCGGATTTGAATTTGGAGCTGAAATCCTGTAGTGCTGGTTCAGGAGTAGATTAGGGTTTTGCTTTTATGGATTTTTGTCCAACCAAATGCTTTGAATTTTATTCCTAACTTCAATTTTGAGGAGGAGATCGTATTGGAGACATTTTACCACCTTACACACTCAATTTGGTCAATTAGGCCTAGTTACACCACTATCCTAAGTATTATTAGCTTAATTAACATCAATGGAGCATTAAATGTCATCAGCTAGATCACATCCACGCCTACCTTCAATCAAGGAGGCTAACTTATCCTCCTCCTACATTTGGGGAGGCTAACTGGAGCACTCTGGGGGTGATCTGAGTGATATTAATGCACCTAATTGCTAGCCGATGGTTACAATCAATTAAACAGGGCAGTGAAGGTGCCTCCCTTCATTAAATTGATTATTTAATGATAAATAAATGAACTAGAGTCAACAGGGACACCTCCAACCACTTCTGATGTTCAGTTCCACTTCAGTTAACCCCATCGGGGTTCATTAGAGTAATTGAAGTGCTAGCACTTGATGGTTGGCTTGCTATGACATGTGTCTGATCTCTTTCAGTTAAGACTCAGTCATTTATTGCACTCTGACTTCAGTTAGGGCTCAGTGGAGGCAATTAGGGTTTTGATCAGTGGTTAACTTGAGTGTTGACCATGGCTTACATTCAGTTAAGCTAGACTCACTCATTCAATTTGAATGACCTCCTTAGGAATTCGAATTGCTTCTCATCCATGCTTGTAGCATGACAATGTAATGTAATTTCTCATTTCTTGTGTGAATATACAAAGAGGCTACTCATTCCGTAGCCCATTTACACCATTTCATGAGTTATTTGTTGATTAATATTTGATGAGACTGATGTTTAGTCCCTAGATAAATGTGCAAGATTAATATGGTATCAGATCTCATGGCAGGATGAAGCTCTATCTCTCAAAAACAAGATTTTTGACATATTTCTGCATGAAAATTGAGCAATAGCTCAAAAATCCGGCACTGCACCAGAAGCCAAGGCTTACCACTTAATACCCCAAGTAAAGAACTTGTTGATCAAGCTTGCTTGTTTGACTATGTTGGGTGTGATGAAAGCCTAAAATGTGCAAGTTTTCCGGCCTTACATTGCCCTTTATGTTGTGATTTTCAGGTTTTGTACAAGTGAAGCATTCGCTCCAGTAGATCCAGATGGCCTCCTCAGTAGATCTTTTGACTCCATACAATTTCCACTCATGGAAAGGTGACATGGAGATTCAGCTGTGCTCCAGAGGACTCTATAGAGTCACCATGGACATTGAAGATGATCCTGGTTCTGCCATAGAAAAATCAAGATTCTTGAACAAGAAGGATGAAGCCTTCGGTTTCTTGTGCCTCTCTATTTCCCGGGATCTTCTTTTCCACCTTGTGGGATTGAAGACTCCAAAAGAAATATGGGACAAATTGGAAACTCTATATGGAAATAAAGATGACTTGAGATTTTACCAGCTCAAAAATGAATTAATGTCTCTCCATCCCTCCAATTTCGAGACTCTAAATGACTTCTTCACAAGGTTCAAGCACACTGTTTTACTCTTGAAGCAATGCAAAGTGGAGAAGGTGGATGATCAGCTCATCCTCACCATAATCTCCAAAATTGGGGCTGATTATTCAGTTTGTGTTTCTACATTCCGTGTGGGGAAGCTCACAACCCCTAGAATGAAGATGCCTACACTCAATGCCTTCATTGAGTCCCTAACAAGTGAACATGACAAGCTTGTCCATATGGGGATCATTAGATATTCCCGTGATCAAGCCCTCCATGTCTCAGGGCCCAAATATCTGAATGGTAAAGGAAAGCAGCAAAAGAACCCAAAAACTAAATTTGATGCTCCTAAGCCTAGAGTTCAAAACCAGCAGCATGATGAGTCTTCCGGCTCAAGGAAGAACAAAGGAAAAGGGCACCATGGCAAGGAAAAAGTCAAGTGTTCATACTGCAGGAAGGGATTCCACCCTGAACATGCCTGCATGAAGAAGAATCTTGATGAATCTACCTCTCTCCTTGAGATAAATCACATCAATCTTCCAGAAAGCTTTCGGAGGAGAGATCAGCAAGATCGGGAACCACAACATGAAAAAGGTCATGCCCTCATGGCAAGCACTTCGAAGTCCAAAGAACTCTTGATTGATTATGGAGCTTAAAACCACATGATGGTTGAAAGAGACTCCTTTTCATCCTTGGAGATCAGCAAATCCATCCCCATCCACATACTCCACCATCATTTCAGAAGGACAAGGTACTGTTGATCTTGAAAATGGCTTTTTTTCAAATGTTTTGTATGTACCGTCTCTAGCATCAAATCTCCTTAGTGTCTATTAGATGAAACATACTGGAGAGCCTAAGAGAGTTTCTTTCAGCCCAAATTATGTTGAGATAATGGAGCTTGCATCCAGGAAATTTGTTTCTAAAGGTCTTGCAAACCATCATGCAAGAGCCTATGAGTTCTCTCACTTTGTGCCAGATGCAAAGCCCACCGCTCTGCTAACTCATGGAAATGAGTTTAGTAGGCTGTGGCATGGAAGCTTTGTCCATATTAATTTAAAATATTTGCAGAAATTACAGAAAAACTCCATGGTTGAAGGCCTCCCAGTCATCAAGGCAACCACTGGAAATTGCAAGGGCTGTGTGATTGGAAAACACCCTGAGCACAAGTTCGATCAGGGGAAGGCAAACTGAGCTACATGCATATTAGGGCTGATACATTCTGATATCAGCGTTCCAATTCCTGTCACATCCATGAATGGATCAAGGTATATTATTATTTTAATTGATGATTTTTCAAGGTACACATGGGTCTTCTTTCTCAAAAAGAAGTCTGAAGTATGTGAAAATTCTATGAATTGAAAGCCTTAATCGAAAATGCCTCTGGGATTAAGATCAAGATATTGAGATATGATAATGGAGGGGAGTATGTCAGTAATTATTTGCTGCACATATTCTCCCAAAGTGGTATTCATGTCCAACATTCAATTCCCTACACTCCCCAGCAGAACGGAGTAGTGGAAAGGAAGAATCGGTCTCTCAAGGAGATGACCACCTGTATGTTGGAATCCAAGAAGCTTGCTGCAAATTTGTGGGATGAATCCATGCATGCTGTAGCATACAATCAGAATAGGGTGCCACACTCAAATATGAAAGGAAATACCCCTTTCGAGGCATACTTCGGACACAAGCCGGATGTGTCGAACCTGCGAGTGTTTGGGTCCACTGCATGGCCCGGATTCCGCTTGATAAAAGAAGGGATTTGCAACCGCAAAGCATAGAATTTCTGTTTATTGGGTATCCTAATGAATCTAAAGGTTTCTAGCTGCTGTATATCAAAACCAAATAGATCATCATCGAGATAAGTGTCAAGTTTGATGAGCCTCTTCAGGAGGTGGAACTAGTGAAGGAGAAAACTGTTGTATTTCCTTCCTATTCTACTGAATATTTGGATGATGAAATTGGGGGTGATGACTCTGATTTGGATCCTATGATTTATGACATCAGTGTGCAGTAATAATCAGATTCTGAATCAGAACCTGAAGTGCAAAATCATCTTCTCACATGGCCCCGACAGACACTCTCCTCCGCAGGAAATAACATTGGAAATCCAGATGATCCAAGGAGAACCCGGTCTGATTTCCAAAGAGAAGGTATTGCGCTCTCTTGTCCTGATAATTTGCTGTCCGAAACTTGCTATTTGATTATCTGTTCAGATCCAAAATCCTACTACCATGCTCGGAAGGATCCGAGATGGCAAGTTGCCATGGATGAAGAGATGAATTCTCTTCAGAAAAACACTACTTGGAACCTAGTTTCTCTTCCTCCGGGAAGGAAATTGGTTCAATGCAAGTGTGTGTTTCGGACCAAGGTTGTTGCTGATGGAAGCACCTACAAATATAATTCAATTCTGGTGGAAAAAGTGTTCTCTTAGGTCCAAGGTGTGGACTACCATGAGACCTTTGCACCGGTTGCAAAAATGGACTCCATCTACCTAGTTTTTGCAATTTCAGCATCTAAGCACTGGGAAGTGCATCATATGGATATTAAGTCAGCCATTCTGCATGGATATATTCATGAGGAGATATACATGAAGCATCCTGACGGCTACATCACTAATCCTTCTTTTTTTTTCAAGCTAAAGAAGTTACTATACGGGTTAAAACAGGCCCCAAGAGAGTGGTATTCCAAGATGGATGCCTTCCTTCTCTCACAAAAATTTCAAAGGTGTAGATCAAATCCAAATGTGTATTTACAGAATTCTGATGGTCATTTTATTATCATGTTTTTATATATTTATGACTTACTTATCACAGGTAGCACCGTTGCCTCCATTTCAGCCATCAAAACTGCTCTCCACAATGCCTTTGAAATGAGTGATTTGGGGCTCCTAAAACAATTTTTGGGGCTCAAAATTGAGCAAAATTCTGATGGGATTATGGTCACTCAATCCAAATAAAATTCAAACATGTTAGTAAATTTTAACATGGCTGATTGTAGGCCTGCACCATTCCCTTTCCTTTCAGGGATCAGCCTTGAAGAAGGAAAAAGCACACCTCCCATGGACTGCACTATCTATCAACAACTGATTGGTAGCTTGTTGTACTTGACACATTCTCAAACTGATATCTGTTATGCCATGAATGTTGTATCAAGATATATGTAGTAGACTCATGATCTTCATTGGAAGGTAGCCAAGAGGATCCTCCAGTATATTCAGGGAACCAAGACCTACGGCATTCACTATGCTTGTAGACTCCGAGCTAGAGCTGGTTGGATACACAGATTCCAATTGGGTGGGTGATTCTATTGATCAAAATTATACTTCTGGATATGTATTCATGTTTTTTGGTGGCCCCATTTTCTGGTCTAGCAAAAAGTAGGCTGCCATAGCACTATCTTCAGCAGAGGCCGAGTATCGAGGAGCAATGAATGCTTGCATCCAAGCAGTTTGGTTGCAAGGCATTCTTTCAGAGTTTGATCTTGGTAATACTTTGTCCACTGTCCTCTTTTGTGACAGTGAAAGTGCTATTAATATTTCCACAGATCTAGTTACCAGGCAGAGAACCAAGCATGTAGAGATCCACATGCACTATATCAGGGAGCTAGTGCATGACAAGACCATCATTCTGCAATACTGCCTAACTGATGAGCAGATTGCAAACATCTTGACCAAGAGATT
>LPNX011182398.1:1212612-1410721 GCA_001517045.1 Pseudotsuga menziesii | reverse complement strand
AACCACTTTTGATGTTCAGTTCCACTTCAGTTAACCTCATCGGGGTTCATTGGAGTCATTGAAGTGCTAGCACTTGATGGTTGGCTTGCTATGACATGTGTGTGATCTCTCTCAGTTGATACTTAGTCATTTATTGCACTCCGACTTTAGTTAGGGCTCAGTGGAGTAAATTAGGGTTTTATCGGTGGTTAACTTGAGTGTTGACTACGGCTTACATTCAGTTAAGCTAGACTCACTCATTCAATTCGAATGACCTCGTAGGAATTCAAATTGCTTCTCATTCATGCTTGTAGCATGACATTGTAATGTAATTTCTCATTTCTTGTGTGAATATACAGAGTGACTACTCATTCCATAGCCCATTTACACCATTTCATGAGTTCTTTATTGATTAATCTTTGATGAGACTGATGTTTAGTCCCTAGATCAATGTGCAAGATTAATAGATCAATCCAGGCCTGGGCTCACTGAAACATTCCTCTTCTGTGAAAATCCCTAATTTTCGACTGTAGTTTCAGGTCCAAAACTGAAAAACCTCATAATTGGTTTCTGCTTCAACAGAAAGATGCACCCTAAGGAGGAGAGTTATTCCAACCTTATTTTTCTGAAAATCTGTGGAGAGAGATCCACAAAGTAGGAATCCCTAGTTCCCGCAGCTACACAGTGTCTTCTTCTCAGGTTAGCTCTGATACCATGTTATATTTTTAACATTAAGCTAGCATAACATTAGGATCTTTAATTGAGAGAACAACAAGCACAACAATCAAACACAAGAGACAATGAACATAGTGTTTTTCCTCAGGGAAACCATAAATGGAGAAAACCCCATAAATTCCTCAGAGATAGAATCAACACCAAAAGCAAAACCCCAAAACAGTAAGATGATCTCCCGGCAGCAGTAACATCTTTCTTCCTTGCCCCAGTTTCTTTCTCTTCCTCAGTTATGCGCTACAACTGAGTGTGGATTAGTGTGTGTTAAATAGAGAGGCTAGCTCTCTATTAATACTAATTCCTAACATGACTAAACCCTACTAGGGCCGACCTCTCTAGGAGAGTCTAATAACCCTAGTGCCCCGGAACTGCGGGGACTTTAACCCTTGATCAATAGGAGGGTTACCCACAATAACTTGACATGACTTGTTTACATTATAGATCTTCCTGCTAGGAACATCAGGGCATGACATAACTCAAGTACATTACAAATACATCCCAGAATAAACATCAGGCTACAATACATAAGAAATATAAGTGAATACATTCTGAAGTTACATATACATCAACACTAATGCAGATATGGAGAGGAGGTTCTTCTTTAGTCTAGGTACAAACAATACATCTTTCATCTTGATAGACTTTCCATAGTCTATCTTGTATGAGGATTCACCACTACCTTTTATTGGATACTGGTAATCATCTCCGAGTTTCACCTTGTGAGGTGATTCATGTTCAGATAATTTCACAAAGGATTCCTTGAATCCTGTCATATGTTTGGAAGCACCACTGTCTATAAGCTAATCATTTCTTCCATGTGTGATAGTTCCTGTGAGAGCAGAAATCAAAACATATTCTTCATCACTTGAAGAATCATCTCTGACTTATTTGTTTCTCTTTGTGGAAGGTTCATCATCCTCTGCAGCATGACCATGATGTCTTTTCTTGTTTCCCTTCTTCTTGTGAGAGCTACTTTTGTTCCTAGGACAATCTCTAGAAAAGTGTCCTCTTTCATCACATGTATAGCAAATGAACTTAGACTTATCTCTAGGCTTTCTAAAGTTATTCCTTTGATGAGAGTACTTACTTATGTGGTGGCTAGATCTAGTTTTCTTGGATTGTACTATGAGAGGTTGATCTTCACTTCCCATCTTCTCTTCTCAAGCTATTATCTGAGTTTCTTCTTGAGAGAATTCTTCCCATAGTCTTCTGAACTTGACTAACTTCTTTCTAGCACAGATACCTTGAATGAAAGAGTCTCATGTCCTAGGGAGGCCATTCAAGGTGGCCATCATAATCTCTGAATTCTCCACTTCTTCATCTACTGCTTCAAGTTGTTCTTTGATCTGGGAGACCCTTGTAAAGTAAGACTGGATGGTCTCTACATTCTATATCTTCACATTCTTCAACTGGTTCCTCAGGGTCATCTTCCGGTTTATGTTCTTTCCTTCAAACAATTTGGTTAGGGCACCAAACATAGCTTTAGGTGTGTCTTTAGGGAGTAAAGCTGTGGTATGAGGTGATCGTTGATTGAATCAGCAATAATCCTCTTTGCCATAACCAACTTCATCTTGTGTAAGGCCTTAGCCTCATCTCCCTCTGGAACTGGAACCTCCTCATTGATGTAGGAGTCCAACTCATTCTCTTCTAGGACCAGGGAGATCTTATACTTCCAGGCTCAGAAGTTATCAGCTCCCTCATGCTTTTCATCAAGCTTGGTATGATGAGACATCTTAACTGAGAACCTCAAATGGAAATACAAAATATTTAGATCTTACTAGGTCAAGATGTCAGATCTGAATCTGGAGCTGAATTTCTGCAATGCTGGATCAGGAGCAGATTAGGGTTTTTCTTTTCTGGAGTTCTGTCCAACCAAATGCTTTGATCTTGATCTCTAAACCTCAATTTTGGGGAGTATATCAATCCAGTCCTAGGCTCATAGAAAAATTCCACTTCTATGGAAAGCCCTGATTTTCAGCAGCAGTGCCGGGTCCAAAACTGAAAAACCTCATAATTGGATTCTGCTTCGACAGAAAGATGCGCCCTAGGGAGGAGAGTTAATCCAACCTTATTTTGCTGAAAATATGTGAAGAGAGATCCAAAAAATAGGAATACCTAGTTCCCACAGCTACACAGTGTCTTCTTCTCAGGTTAGCTCTGATACCATGTTAGATTTTTAACATTAAGCTAGCATTATATTAGGATCTTTAACTGAGAGAATAACAAGCACAACAATCAAACACAAGAGACAATGAACACAGTGTTTTTCCTTGGGGAAACCATAAATGGAGAAAACCCCGTAACTTCCTCAGAGATAGAATCAGCACCAAATAGAAAAGCCCAAAATAGTAAGATGATCTCCCGACAGTAGTAACCTCTTTCTTCCTAGCCCCAATGTCTTCTTCTTCCTCAGCTATGTGCTACAACTGAGTCTGAGTGAGTGTGTGATAAATAGAGAGGCTGGCTCTCTATTTATACTAATTCCTGACTTGACTAACCTCTACTAGGGCCGACTTCACTAGGTGAGTCTAACAACCCTAGTGCCCCGGAACTATGAGGACTTTAACCCTTGACCAATAGGAGGGTTACCCACAATGATTTGACATGACTTATTTACATTATAGAACATCCCGATCAGAACATCGGGGCATGACATGACTCAATTACATTACAGACACATCCTGGAATAAACATCGAGGTACAAGACATAAGATATATAAGTGAATACATTCCGAAGTTACAAATACATCAACAAAGATGATCTATCAAAAACCATAAATGGAGTATTTAGACACATAATCAACCTTTTTAAATACTTAAAAATCATTATTTTTGCTAGGGCATCCTTTTTTTGGGCATGCTTCACGGTACCGCTCCTGTCTCCTTGAGACAGAGTGGTGCCACCGCCTGTGTAGGCGTAAAAAACATGGTTTTCCATGGGCACCACTTCTCCCGCAAAGGAGAAGCGCGTTACCCAAGAAACGATTTTTACCCTTGTGTAAAAATCCCCAAAACTCCATGAAAATGCTTGGAAAGGAAAAATTACAACCATGGAAATGATGAGAAGGGTGTTAGCTCCTACCTGAGATAGATGGATCGGCAAATGGACAGGTAATGGCTCCGGAATTTCTAACTGAAATCTGCACACAATTGCTCCAAGTAGCTCTCCAAAACTTGATAAATGGTATATGAAATGTTTTTACTATTTCATTTGACTTGTATATGATATTTTTTAGGGTTTTTACATTATTTTAATATTTTTTAATTATTTCATTTAAAATGCACTTTCCTATAGTTAAAAAAGTTAATTTTTATATTTTTTGGAAAGCTAATAGTTTTCAAAGAGGTGCTTGCAAGGACGAAAGTGAATAATATTGGCTATGTGTAAGTTCATTTTATACTTTTTCATACTTCCATAAAATGGAAAAAATCGTCGAGCACTAATTTCGATACTTCGATCATGCTATTTAAACCTAGTATCAAAGTTTCGAGTCTTTTTCGCTTCTTTCCAGGCTCGTTAAACCCGCTCATCGCGAAAAGAAACCCTAATGGAGTCTTCTTTAAACTCTTTTCGAACTCCTTAAATGTGAAAAGATTGTCAAGAGAGCTTGTCTTCTTCATGCTTGTAAAAGTACTTGAAGAGTCATCTTTCCAACTGTAGTTTACCCCTTTTCGATTCAAATTGACTAGTTACGAAAAAAGAGCACTCCAGCCAATCATGACTGGAAGAGTTCTCTTGGGTATTATTTTATACTTTTTCGGGCCTTAGACTCTAAATTGTATGAAAAATGACCCTTTGGAGTCTTCTTTTTTCATTCAGACTCTCTAAACATGAACGATGTCGAGTTAACTTTCAATGGACTCGTTAAACTAAACACTAACAGCCCCTCTTTTGGGGAACGAACCCCTCCTTTCTCAAGTTCGTGAAATATATGAGAATGGACTTATCTCCAGATAAGTTACAACGAGTGTTTATTACCCTCTTTGGACTCGTAAAAACAAAAAGAGGCACTCATCAATCATGATGGGGAAATTAAGGGAAGGGAACTATTTCATTTTGTAAATAAATGGAATTTATTAGTCACCTTTGAACATGGCACTTGTCTGCATTTCATTCAATCAATTGGGTATTCAGCTTGCTTCCAAATCGATCCACTTTCATGAGTTGTGTCACTCCTTTAAGTCTTTTAAAGAATGCATCATCTACCATCGCATTATGTCTTGTTATCCTTCTAATCTAAGTCAATGCTACCAAGTCTCTGGTCATGTTGCCTGATGTTCAAAGGAAAATTGAAAGTTTACCTCTGCAAGTCAAAATAGCCTTTATGTCAGTACCTTTTGAGTCAGTCCTATGGTTACATCATACTCAAAATTCTAGAACTTTATTCCATGTTTTGTGTCGTTTATGTGGGATTCATCATGGCCCTCCTTCGACGGGACTATTCCTGTTGACATCAGATCATCATCTAGGAATTAGTCTTAGAAACAAAAATATAGTGCCTTGAGATCTGTATGCATTGATGACAGTTTCTCTCACTCTCGTTATAGGTTCACATCATTGACCTTTGATCGAAAGATTAGACTGAGTGTTCAACATCAAATCATCTATTCACACTTAGGATATTGTATTAGGGTACCTTGGGAATCATTGACATCAATGGTGATCTCCCTTGCACTTGTTAATGGTTCTCATCATTGACCAGTAATCAAGTGGTTTCTACCATATTCGACATCAAAATATTGTAATCACATGGATAGAATCGTACTTTGTGGAACACGAGACGAAGACCTTGGGAGTTGGTTGAGTGCTCATTTCTTCCCCAGGTTGCGATGGAGTATTTTGTATGAGTCCTATCATGGATCCACATTTGTATGGTCCTGGTTGTGCTCAAATTTGCATCTATTTGACATAGATATACATTGTATGTCTGGTAGCTATGTCTAAGTTCGAGTCTTCTTCACATGGATCTACGTTGTATTCTAGTAGCCATGTTTATTCGTTTCCTTCATGGATCTACCTTGTATTGGTCTGTAGCCATGATGAGGAATCATTTGGTTATGAGTCAAAAGGATTGATGTATTGTGGAATATTGGTTGATGATTATCTCTGATCAAGCAATTTCTTGCCTCGAAGTGATAACTTTCTCTTTCAAAGATCTCACCTATCGTATCCCTCTAGCCTCATGCTTTGGGGGGCATTATGTTACACATAAATATCGTCACCATCATGTGTTGAGGCCTAAAACATTAGAATTTTCCCTCTAATCCAAAATTGTGAAGTTGGACAGTGGCCTAGACTCCTATTGTCCATATTTGAGCCCAGCACTGCCTTTTCCCTTAATGCAAAAGGTGTTACCCTCTTCGGTAACTCCCACTATCTCTTGTCAATGAGCGGTGCCACCTCTTCCTTCCTTTAATCAAAGAGCAGTTCCATCCTGGTAAAGCTTTGTCTGCATGGAAGAAAAGTGGTGCTCGATTCAAAAAGAGAAAAAGAGAAGATTCATGAAGCTTCTCGAATGAAGACTTCATGGCACCCTCATCCCCACTCCTGTGGACCACCTGGACTCGAGATCCCCCCTGGTAGGATCTCCCTTCCACCTCACCCACCATTTTCTCAACCATCCCTATCCTCCCAAGGCCTATAGACCTGGTTCATACTTCTTGGTTAAGGGAGAGAAAATTTATGCTACATTGATATTCTGGCCAAATCTAGGGTGAGCATAGGAGGAGCAAGTTGGATCTTTTGAGGACAAGGCATGGCATGTGAAGGAGCATCACAACACTAAGGCAATGGTTGTAAGCTTTCTTCTTCATTTTTAATACAAAGTTGGTTCCTTTCCCATAAAATGTGTTATGTTTCAATCATTCATTTTATTACTGGATTCCTTAGTCACTAGTATAGAAATGTAGATTATGTTCTGGTACCTTTGATTTCACTTGTCTATTTTATGTGTTTGTGCAGGTACATCCATGGAGATTCGTCACCATAGGAGACACTTACATCATACTACAGAACAACCAAATGATTCATCCCAGATATCTACAAGCTCTAGGGGAAGTCTTACATCCTTGTTGTTTACTCATTTGTTTTAGATCTGAACCATTCAGACCTAGAGGAAAAACTCTTGTCCAAAAGAGGTGCATTTTTCCTAGTAATAAGAACTATGGTGTACAAGATGTAGAACAGATGGACACCATAAAGATAATTACCCGGCATTGATGAACTATGTCACAGTAGGTGTGTTGAACTCATTAAACACCAAAGGAATGCCTTGGTGTAGAACATGTCAGACTAGAGGTCACAAGTTTGAGGAATGTATGTACTTACAGAATATTGTAAGTGCACCCGCTAGTCTGTATTGTAAATTTTGTAGATCAGTAGGTCATGATGAGAAATACTGCAAAGCACTTTAGCTGCTACAAGAAAAAATTATGGATACCTACTTAATGAAAAATGATGAGAAAATGTAAGCTAAATGACCACGGCCTTAGTATCTGCCTGCGCAATATCAACAACAACAATATCCTCAACTACAATACCAACAGAATCAGTATCCTCAACAACAACAATACCCTCTGCAAAGGTGGGGTGGAAATTTTAGAGGTCGAGAACAGCAACAAGGAGAAGGATTTGGTCGAGGAAGAGGCCAAATCGTATGTTATAATTGTGGGAATCCGGGAAATATTTCTCGAGATTGTCAAAGTCCTGCGAAAAATTGTACATATTGTAAAGCATTTGATCACACTTTCGAACAGTGTTTGCAGCTTATTCTGAAATGGAAGGCTAGAACTGTCGTTAACCCCAACCCGATGCAGAATATGAATCCAAACCCCAATCTGAATATTTATATGATTTCTATTGAGATAAGACAACCCAACATTGTCATAGTGACAAGAGAAGGTGTTGCGACGGGAGCAGACCAAAATACGCAGCAAGGAAAACCACAAGTAAGACCTGTGGTGCAAAAGAAATATCTGCTAGATGTTCAACATGAGAAAGAAGTCTTCTTGGAGGCATGACAAGAATTTGTTGATACCAATCAGTCATCAACATCTGGACAAGTTAGAGCTATGCCCGAAATATTTGAACAACTAATCAGGAAGCTACCAATGAAAAAGGTTAGTAAGATGAAAGAATTTTTCAAAAGTTGTTTAGCACTAATCCATGATAAATATTTTGTCGCAGAATTGACAGCACTCATAGAAGAAACCACAGAAGACCTGCGATGTAAGAAAAGCGTTAATCATATCGGGATAAAAGTGAAGACAGGATGAAAAGTGCGGATGACTGTGCAGATAGGAAAATATGATAGGGACTATATCATATTAGACTTGGGCTCAAATGTTAATATATTGACAAGACAAACATGGGAGAGCATGAATAAGCTGCGACTGATTGGTCTCCTATTCAGCTAAGGCTTGCAAACTCTACCAATCGGTAGACTAACCCCAAGTACCCGTGGAAGTTGAATGCTTAAGAACATATGCAAACTTTTAAGTTATTGACATTGTCGATGACACAAACCCATATCCTCAAATTCTAGGAATTGATTGGGCAATAGACAACCAAACTATTATAAACTTCAAGAAAAGGATCTTGTCTTTCGAAAATTCTGAAATAAGAGTGGTTGTTCCCATTGATTTGCTTGAAGAACAGCGATATGTCAATCCTGTGCATAGTGAAGGGAAAGACAATTATCTAGACCAGCTGTAAAACATAATGTCTTTGAAGGAAGACTATATTAACCCAATAGCTGATGGAAACCTGAGTTGGCAGAGTGTAAGTTCATGCACATCCAAATCAGGCGATGCTCTGGAAAATCGGCAAAACAGACTGCATGAAGTCTCCATGTGCAGATCTGCAAGAGTCACAAGATTCATTCGAAGGGTAGGATCCGAAGAAAACGCATTTCCTATATATGAAGGATTACCTAACCTTGCATATTTCTTGGAACAATTTGAAGAGAAAGTCACAGAATCACAGCGATTGTCCGCTTTGGACTATGTGCCGAAAGATACGCCTGCTAGATGGCGGGGTACACACAAGAAATCTATCTCTGAATGGCCACAATGTAAGACATTGATGGAGATTATATTTGGCAAAGATATCAGCTTCCCTGATCTAAAATATACAAGTTTGATAGATTCTGGTAAGCATATTGAGAATTGTCGCACGGTTTGGCAATAATATCCATGACAAGAATGGGTTTGCCGATTCATCCACACTTTGGAAATGGTCCCAAGAAGTTGGTACACTTCAAAAGAGCTGCAAAGTGGAACCACTGAATGGGAAATATTAGTTGTAATATTTACCCATACTTTTGATTTCACAAGTGAACATCCAATAGTTGATCTTGCGCTACAGGTAATAAAGGAGAATATCTTTGAAGAGATACCTATTATGGACACAAAAAAATTTCAATGCAGCATAAAATAACTGCATGACGTGTTATACTATCACGAAGGATCTAAATGATAGTGACCCATTTGCCATAATCTCTAGGTTTTAGAAGGAATGTGCAAAGTGGAAAGAGATCACACGTATGAAAATACACGGCACCCTGTTAGACATGGTGTCNACATTGTCACATAACATTGAGAGATAGAAAACCAAGTCGCAAGGAGTGCGACAACAAGATGGGAGAGACCCAAAGAAAAGCGTAAGTTTCAAATGAAATGACACTGTCATAAATCAATGCCATGATTGGCACAGTAATTAAGTAAAGTATTGACATCTCATTTTTCAATCGTTAATTTGGAAATGTCAAACAGAATCGAGCGGCATACCTTGGGACCATGTCCACCATAAATAACAATAACCGTATGTATAAATTCCAACTAAGTGACCGCGTGCCGAAAAAGTTTCCTTAAATAACCCACGCTGCCACACTGGGTCATTCAAAAAAGGGAGTGCTTTCTAAGTACAGAATTCTCATGTGGGAGACAACTGTCAAGAAGCTAATGTTTCATAATATGCATGTTACCATATCCATAATCATTGTGTTTAGAACCAAAAGGAGTGAGTATTGTAGGTAACTCAATGAACAAAAACACGTTTATCTCTATTACAATAAAAAGTGTTAAATCCCCTATGAGACATATATCCAATACTCTTATGCAACACAGTACTGGACATAGAACCTAAAAGAACCAGCCCCGACCAACTGCGGGCTAGGCTCCACCTAGGTCTTCAGAAAAACGTAGAATGTAGGAGCACAAATCACTACCATTTCCTAAAGGGAAGGATCCGAGGAATGAGAAAGCTTCGGCAACCCCACCGGCCCAGGAAGAGCAAGAGGAATTTGAAACCAAGAATTTATTTTCATCGTGCATTCCATCAAGAAGGATAGATGCACCACCGGTTAACATCCCTTCCAAGGGCCATGCTACACTGGTAGCACCTAAAACACCAAAAGATATGAAAGTATTGCAGGATATCCTGCCTTAGATGGAAAAACTGCCCTTTCAAGATTCAGACACCAATAAACTCTGTGACCTAGATAGGAATAATTATATGAAGATGGTCCGAGATATGCTAGAATTACCAAACCAGTTTGTTCCAATGCAATGGGCAAGCGGACTAGAATAGTCTTGGATCCTGTCACTTCTCTTCATGCCACACTTTGGACAGACCAGAGAGGTGGATATTTATGTAAAACAGTTGCTGGTAGTCATTCACGTAGGTTTCCTTTGGTTATAAAAGCCACATTCAATTGATTTTGATCTTATCTCAACAATCACAGGACTCCCGAGAGTTGGGTGGGACCCAATAGAAACCTTTGAGGAAGGCAAACACCCAACCAATATTGCACAGGTCCAAGAAAAGTATGGCCTGGTCAGCTCTGGAGAAGAGTTTCTAATATCATCCATCAATGACCTTGCTACTTGTATGACAACCACGATATGACACATAAACTATTGTGTGTCTCGAGGCCAAAGCAATGTACTGTAGACATAGTAATGCTAGTTGCACCTTGTGTAGAAGGAGTTCAAATCAATTTGTCCCAATTCTTGCTTAATGAATTGCTCTGAGATGTCGCTTCAGCACATGAAGAAGGTACTCCTTTCCATTATGCTTGGTTGATAATTTTAATTTTGTTTAATGTGTGGTTTGAGGCAGCAGATTATGAGGTGGTAGACTTACCTGTCCCCTATAGAGGAGTGAGATACCAGAACTTGTGGTTCTCGCCTAACAAAGACCGACAGCTCAGTAGCAACACTGAATTATTTGTCCATAATGAAGCTTTGAGGAACTTGGTAAAGCAGCAGGTAAGTCTTAGTGCAAGTACCATGTTCAGATTTCAACATACTAATCATTTTCAATTAGCATCACACTATGTATACATCCAACCACCTGAGATCCTCGAGGAAAGTGGTTTCTAGAACAATATGTGTTCACAGAGGAATATCTAGATACCATTATCAGTGATTGACCAGAAGAATGGAAATAGGAGGGATCACCAACTCGAGGAGAGAAGAATACCCAACAAATAGATGCAACAATTCTAGGTCAATCTTATCCCAATCAGCCTCAAAATGAGTCACTGCAAGAGAACCAACAGAAGGATGCATAGAACGAAGAAGCACAAAGAGAACCTCAATGCAAGAAATGAAAGGCTAACAAAGACGCTAATACTTCTCGTATGGATGATAAGGAATTCACAGCCTTGGAATAGGCCCTACAAAAAGCTGTGTAGAAACAGTTCAACGACCTTGGACGGCAGCAGCATCATTTCACTAATACCATCACAAATAGGTTGAATGATCTTGGAAGAATAATCGAAGCAATCAAACTTGTATTAGAGCATATGCCGCAGGAACCTCAGTCACGGGATGTACCTAGCCCGTCGGAAGCACGGGAAACCTTGTGACCCAAAGAAGATCACCCCAACAAAGTACAACTTAGTAGAGATGTGCTAGAATTAGAAAACCTGGACCCCAACGTGGTGGGTAGCACTACTGGCCAGATATTTTTAGTTTTTTCAAAAATACAATTGAAGGATGTGCACGCTTTACAGAAAGCAGTAGTTGCAGAGATTCGGGTAATGGGAAATACCCTTGAAAGGTAGGTGAAACACTCAGCAAAGACTATCAGCAAACTCAATGCCAACATGCAAAGAACCACATAAGAAGCAAGGAAAGAAGAAGTAAGTAAGCATATGCTTACAAATGTCATTAATCTTGTTTGTTCAAATTTGGATGATGTTGAAATATCACACGATATGCCATTAGAAGAAAAGGTCCTCAGGATAGGTAAGATAGCATCTGACCTTAAGAAAAAAGTGATAGAGTTAGAAGAGCAAAAGATTCCTAGCACACCAACTAAAGTACTGGAAAGCAAAGTGACGTAGCCACTCAGGCTGCTAAAAGAAAAGAGGAAGCAGAGCAAATATGTGCTAAGGTTATAGGCCAAGTCTCCTAGACATGGGAAGCCCTAATGGACGACGAGAAATCATAGAATATTGCAAGTGATCTCACTACAGTTGAACCAAATATCACGCACATAAGAAATGAGATGAAGCAGCTACCCTTGGAGTAGAAAAAGGTCAAGACAGCATAAGTGCGTAGACTGTATCAGCAAATGACTGCGTTGCATGCACAGCAGCAGCAGCGCAAGCAAAATGTAGAGGAATTGCAAGTAGAAGCAAAGAAAGTCACATGCATAATTGATCATGTGCACCAGAAGGTGTGTGATGTAGCAGCATTTATAGAAAGAGTCATCCCGGAGCATGTCTTCCGACCTGGTGGAGCACATGCAGAAAATAGAAGAAGAAGTGAGCACAGAGACAGAGAAGTTGGTGAAAATCATTGAGTATTTTCATAACAAAATCAATGCAAGTCAGTTTATGGAGCACTAGCTCACGTGGCATGGGACGAACTACAGGTGAGTGTTGGGGGCATGTTGGGCCTCAAGACAGAAGGGCAGAATTTGTGTAGAATTATTCCTAAGTATGGAAGAAGAGTGTAAAGGAGAAGAGGAAGGAGCTACAATAGAGGGAAGCAACATCAAGGAAAAGGGAAGGATGCTGCAATAGAAGAAGGAAAGAGAAGAAGAAGAAGAAGAAAAGGTGTGAGACGAGGAAGCTACACTAGATAAGAAAGTCGCGACTGAAGGACAGAACAAGATACAAGATGACATGACATAATATCGACAAAAGTAGGCGTGTAGATAATGTAATGGCTAGAAAGTGAAAAGAAGGAATAACATTGAGAAAGCAACAGTCCTTAATGATCGTGGGTACGAGCTTGGTTGGAGCCGGCGGAAGCCACACACATGAAGGCATATTTGTAATTCATACCGATAGTGCCTTTCGTTATGTGTTACTAAAATAGGAAACACATCATGTTGGTTGAATATAGTAATTCGGTTGAGAAAGCGACAGAAAAGGAGTCTGTAATGAGTCAGTTAGAGTCTATATCGAGTCGATATTGAGTATGTAAAAAGCATGTATGGGATCTGTATTGAGTCTATAATGAGGCTATAAAAGACGGAACCCAAGTTGTAGTTGGGTTAGATAATTAGCCAGTTATACAAATAGCCATCCTGGTAGCTATTAAGTTGAATTAAGCTAGAAGTAATGGGTTTGGGTAGAATAACTTTGTATCGTTGAGTGCATCAGAGTAGAGGTTCTGTAGCTGAGTGTGCAGACAAGTAGAGACGGTTGATTTGATCCAAGCTGTGTGTGGATCGCTAGTAGGAGTAGAATAGGAAGATAATAAGAGAGAATATCAGAGAGCATGAGAGGGAGGAAAATTCTGTAAAGAGAGAAGAGAAGATCTAGAGTAGATTCTGCAGCTTTGTGCACAAACAAAAGGTACATTTATTTCCTGATGCTAGATGAAGAGCACCTTGTGGTTTTTTCCCGGATGGGTTTCCACTTTACATGATGTGTATGTGTGTGAATGTTAAAATAGCTCAGTGTATGTGTGAATGGTATGTTGAATGACTGGTTGATTATTTCATTACAAATAGATAATTGTATGACTCATATTATATTAATGAATATGCTTATGATGTTTGTTCATTGCTTGTTTACGTGAATCACATATAGAAGGGTTGGATCATAACTTGGCATTGAAGTATTGTGCAAACTAGTAACCCACCTTCTTGGTCTTCGTTGGAAACTTTGGCACATATCCAAGGTACTAAAACACCCTCCCTCACAAACTGCGGAAGGGGGTTCTGGCAGTTACCCATAGAACTGAGATATCTCAGGTGAGACGGCATTTGTGTCGTAGGTGCTGGCGGCTGAGCTCCACTCCGTCGGGCTGATATCTTGGGCTTTGTTGTACTGACCAAGAAGGGACTAAACCTGGGTCCAACATGAGAGAGGGGCAGGAAATCCAACACGTAACCATAGTTTCTTTTCCTAGGGCATCACATAGGCTGTTGTGAGTGGGAGACACTTGCAATACTTGAGACAGACACAAGGTTGTTTCAGCTCCTTGGGAGGGTGAATAGCCTAGAGCTAACACTTGGACCCCTAGCGATTGAAGAATAGTGTAAATATTTCTCATACCTTCACTATTTAGTAATTTTTGAGGCGTAATGTCCCTCGGGAGATACTAGTTTTGGAAGGCCCTCTAAATATATTAAGAACCCATGTCAACCCCCCTCTTTATTTTGTTGGTATATTTTTCCAGACGCATATGCTTTGTAAGTCATCCAATTAGTATGATGTATTATCCCACATTCATGGGGAGTAAGTAATAGTTGTTAAGTCGTCTAGTTAATAGGTTGCATTATCCCACATTCATGTGGAGTAATAGTTGTTTATATTAGACTTAGTATATAAGTATGTGTTGAGGCTATTGAAAGCAGCGAAGAGTTATTTTGTATTGAGCTTACTCAAAGGAGGTTGCCCCCTCGAAGTGGCCCACAATAGATAGCATATATTTTGTGCTCCAATATTTTTGCATTCTCATTGTTTATTGCAGGAGGTTCTCCATATCTGGTATCAGAGCACTTTCCTTGGCACAAGTGGGAATTTTTTTTTCTTTTCAAAAAAAGAGGGCAAAACTGGGTGGCAAATTTTAGATCACTTTCTAAACATTTTTGCACATAATCAAAAGAAATAGGTTGCGTATCTGAATTCCTCTTTCAAAAATATGTAGTTTCAAAAAAAAAATCATCTAATTTGGAGTTCTAAAAGTGGAGATATCGCAGATTTAAAATCAGCAATTTTTCAGAATTTCGGTGATGGCCGCGGAAATTGTAGAGCGAAAATATTTTGACCGAGTGCCCAGATCTCTATTCCAATCCTGTGGGTAGATGCATAGTGGTTGTTCCAGTTCTAGAAACAGGCTATAATAGCAATTCTAAGTAATCTAGATCGGGTTATGCTCATTTTAAAAGTTTTCGTCTCAAAACCCTAGCTTTAATTACGGGTTTTTGAGCATTGGGTGTAATTTCTGCCACATTTTTTCTTGCACTGTGATTATTGCAGTAGTTCTTCTTCTTGCAGTATTATTTTTCATTCAGATCAGGGAATACACCCTATCTGCTTAATTGTGGGAAGTACTTGGGCATATCCCTAAAACTCATTATGAGAAGTACCACAAGAACCCCGAAGTAGCTGGCCATTGAGAGGACCTGCCAAGCGAAAAGAGCAACAACCCCCACCAAATTGACTAGATTCCCATACGTGAGGAAAACCAAAGAGTTGTCTTTTTTTTCCAAACGGTTAGCAGTTTTACCTGCGCCGTGAAGTGAGGGGTACTGCCCCAATACTCAAGCTTGAGACAGCCTTGGTGGCCGAGTGACTACCTTTGAACCAATAGGAAGCCGATTATACCTAGGGTCCATCTCTATTTACACTTGATAACGTGTAGAAATTCAGAATTGTCACATATCATTTACTCCATTTCCTGTTGATAAAATGTAGCTTCTAACACCGCCACAGATCAGTTCTTCAGAGAGAAGAAAAAAAAAGGTATAAATTTCTGTTTTTCAGCCATATCTTCCTTGATTTAGCTTTGTTTTCCTTGAAATTTTACTGTCACCCCCATACTACCATTCTTCATATTCCTTCATTGAGGCCCTTATCCCCAATTTCGCTTCCTCAAGGCCGAAATCCCACATTTGTCAATTTTTAAAGTTTGTCGTAACTTCTCTGATTCTCACCCAATCGCCTTCAAATTTTTCCAGGGTGTTTTTTTTCCAATTCTGCTTCATTGTCGCTCTTTGACAAATTTTCCAATTCCTTCATCCTACCTCTGAAATTCACATTTTATGCTTCTTGTCCCTAAAAAAGTGTCCAAAACCCCGTAAAACCCCAATTACCCCCCAAATTTTTTCCAAATCAAAAATATCCTTTTTTGTTTTTCTACCCATTATCTTATAAAAAAATATAAAATATAAAATATAAAAAATAAAAATAAAAACTGCTTATGGTTGTTACCCGCACCGGAGCAAATAAAAAAATGGAAGAAGAAATTGCCGCCATCAGGTCCAAACTTGAGGATCTAGATCAAAAATTTCTCGGCCTCAATCATCAGCATTCACCAGTGGACAACCGCCACTAGCTTGAGTCTCCTGCAGACACTGGGTTGTCATTGTTTAGCCACTACCGCAGGCCAAAACTGGATTTTCCTCGCTTCAATGGTGATGATCTAACTAGATGGATTTATAGGGAAGAACAATATTTTAGTCTGCATAACACTTTTGATTTCAATAAAGTCCTCCTTGCATCCTTTCATTTGGAACATGAAGCACTTCAATGGTTCTGTTGGTACATCAATGCTCATGCCGAGCCAAACTGGACAGATTTTTCCCAACTCCTCTTGCAGCGATTTGGTCCTAGTGCTTTTGATGACTTCACAGGAGCACTCACCAAGCTTTGCCAAACTGGCCTTGTGTGGGAGTATCAGACAGAATTTGAGAAACTCACCAATTGCACCGAGGGATTTCCTTATGCATTCTACCTTAGTTGTTTTATCAGTGGTCTAAAGGATGCAATACGCTCTGAGGTTAAAATGTTCTGCCCCCACACAATGATGGAAGCCCTCAAGTTGGCTAAGCTAGCAGAGGACAAGATCTGGGCTCAACAACGCTCCAAATCCACTCTTGTTCCATTCAGACCTATGGTTCCTCAAAGAACCCAAAATCTGCTAGCTCCTAGAACCACTCCTATCAAGCATTTGTCTGAAGCAAAGATGCGGGAACGTCGGGAAAAAGGGCTTTGTTATAATTGTGATGAGAAATTCACTCGGGGATATAGATGTGTTGAGCAAAAGCTCTATCTCCTGGATGTGGATTCTCCACCTGCACTTGAAATTTGTGAAGTTGCTCAGGATCCAGTATACGCTCAGGTTGACATTTAGCAATCACCTATTGACCCTCATTCTCATGACGAACACCGCAAGATATCTCTCCATGCATTAGTTGGAGTCACCGCCCCACAAACCATGCAGGTCAAGGGTTTCTTTAAGAAGATTCCTCTTACAATACTCATTGATTCTGGTAGCACCCATAACTTCATTGACCCTCGGATTGCCAAACAAGCTGATAGTTTTGTCCATCCTTGCTCCATCTTTAAATTCATGATTCCAATGGGAGCACCTTACCTTGCAAAGGAAAGTGCCGCAATGTGTGTATCTCAATTGGATATTATAACTTGCACTCTAACATGTTTGCCATGTCTCTAGGAGGATGTGATGTGATTTTGGGAACTCAATGGTTACACACACTTGGACCCATCTTATGGGATTTTGTTGAACTATGGATGCAATTTTCAATCAATGGGAACAAACACAAATTCAATGGCTTCCAACCAGGTTCTCTCAGCATCATCTATTCCCATCGCATGGAAAATATCCTAAGACGAATTCACATGGTGTCATTGCTCAGCTCCATTTCATTCAGATGCAACCTTCAGCGGTCTCAACTACTCCCTTGGATCTTTCATTCCAATGCACCTTTCAGATGCCTTATTTTTCCAAGCTCTTCACTCTTGAGCATGATGCTTACGACAATGGACTTGGGGTTGTCCTCTTTCAAGATGAAACATCCCATTTCCTTCACTGACAAATGCAATTCTAGAAATAATTTACCCACCTCTACATATGAGAAGGAAATGATGACTATTTTTCACACAGTACAGAAATGGTGGCCATCCCTCTTAGAGAATCCTTTCTGCATCAAGACTGATCACAAGAGTTTGAAATATTTCCTGGAACAATGGGTCTCATCCCCAACACAACAGAAATGGGTTTTCAAACTCAAGGATTATGACTATAAGAAGGCTCAGGACAATCTTGCAGTGGATGCTCTTTTCCACACATTTGATGCCCATGTTTCTCTTTCAGTTATTTCTATGCCTCTTCCAACTTGGTTACACTCTCTTCAGCAAGGCTATGTCAATGAATCCTCATTATCTGAATTCATCCAACAGTTGGCCAGTAACCCTTCTATGGTACCGTATTCCTCTTAGGATGGATTTTCTTTGAGATATAAGGATCGTTTGTTGCTTCCCTAGAGCACAGATTTTAAACATGCGGTCTTTTATGAACTCCATGCTTCTCCATCGGCAGCGCACTCTGGGTTCATCAAAACATATGAGTTGGCACGCCATAACTTCTTTTGGAAGGGGGTGCAATGCGAAATTCAACATATGGTTGTCGAATGTGTCCCTTTGTCACCACCACAAGGGTGAAACTACACTTCATCCATATATCACCTCTTCAATCGCACAAATTTTCATGGCCCGGATATTCCTTCTTCATTGAATCCCTTATTCCATTGTCTCAGACCGCAACACAACTTTCATAAGTCATCTTCACATCCCTAACACAAAACTGCATATGAGTTCAGTTTATCACCCACCAATAGAGGGTCCAACTACAATCGTCAACAAATATTGGGAAACTTATTTTCGTTGTTTCACCTCTGAAGAACAACATCATTGGGAACAGTGGCTCCCTCTTGCTGAATGGTGGTACAATAATTCCTACCATACTGCATCTAAAATGACTCCATATGAAGCAGTCTATGGTCACACACCTCCAGTACTCCGCCCACCCACCCTTAGAAGTTCACCAGTTCAAGTAATTGACATGGTTCTTCGAAACGAACATCATATTGTTCACCACCTACAGGACAATCTTCACCTGACAAGAGCCCACATGAAACAACAGGCTGATCAACACTATTCTAAGTGCACTTTTCAAGTTGGTGATATGGTTTTTCTTCATCTGCAGCGTTACAAGCAATCCTCCGTGAAAGACAAAGGGCATCAAACACTGGCTCCAAAGATCTCTGGCCCATATCTAGTTCTTCAATAGATTGGGTATGTTGCTTATAAATTGGCACTTCCTCCTTGTCTTATTCATCCAGTGGTCGGCGCCAACATCAGTGCACAAATTGTTTTACCAGAATGGGTTACTGAAGGATCCATCATTTCTAAGTCGGAGGTCATCCTCAATAAGCGCACTTGTTAGCTTCTCTCTCGGTCCATCACAAAGGTATTCAATTCAGTGGCCCAGCATGCAACCAGAGGATGCTACATGGGAACCCCTCCTTCATATTCAGCAGTTGTTTCTAGATCTAAAGCTTTGAGGACAAAGATTTTTCTAAGAGGGAGGGGATGTTAAGAACCTGTGTCAATCCCCCTCTTTATTTTGTTGGTATATTTTGTCGGACGCATATGCTTTGTAATTCGTCCAATTAGTATGATGTATTATCCCACTTCATGGGGAGTAAGTAATAGTTGTTAAGTCGTCCAGTTAATAGGTTGCATTATCCCACATTCATGTGGAGTATTAGTTGTTTAGATTAGACTCAATATATAAGTATGTGCTGAGGCTATTGAAAGCACCAAAGAGTTATTTTGTATTGAGCTTGCTCAAAGGAGGTTGCCCCCTCGAAGTGGCCCGCAATCAATAAAATATCTTTTGTGCTCCAATATTTTTGCATTCTCATTGTTTATTGCAAGAGTTTCTCCACATAATCCATCTTTTCACTGAACTCTAGTTATTTGGAAAGAATTTTGCTTGTTTATTATCTTAGGACATTGTTATATGTGTGGACACTTTTATTTTTGTTGAGTCTAGTTTCCTTTAGGATTGTTTGACTGAATTTTGATATACACTAATAAACAATTCCTTTTATTAAACTTCGGAGAGACAAGTCTCTCAATCAACTCTTCAAGGCGGTAGCGAGGCAAGTTACCCAAGTTTGAGGGCCCCGCTACATTATGGAGGCATACACATGAACCACATATTTGTGAATTTGAAACTGAACTACTTATAAACCCAATCAAATATTACTAGAGAAGAAGAACGTCAAATCAATTCTTAAAATTTGTCACATCATGGACGAAACATAGATATAATTGATGATCTTACTTTAGTTGAAATTGAAAAATAGAATATCACACATTTGCTCACGTAAATCCACCCTTAGCACATCCTTTAAACTCAATCATACTTACAGAAAGTGAGTCATTGGTTAGTCTTTTTGAAAGTTAGGATAATATGTAGAACATTACACTTGACCCTTTGTCTTTATCGGGAGTTGAAGGAACCATGTCAATGCATCCTCAAATGGTTGCGGGAGGTTATCAAAATCCTCATGGCACACACAATAGTTTTCTAGGTTCTACTTCTGGGGGCAACCCTTTACCTTGGAATGTTCATATTCCTGGCGGAAATAATGCATCCTAGAACACAAATTCCAATTGGAATTATCCTTCACCGATTGGAGGAAATGCCCCAGAGGGTCATCCTTTGATTTATCCTAACATTATTCCAAAGGGAAATCCACCTATCAACCCCATTCCACAATGGAGTGGTCATGTTTTAGAAAGTAACCAATCTTTTTGGATCCAACCTCTTAAAGGAGCAAACATACCTTGGAATTCCAATCAAAATCAAGGAAAGAGTCAATGGAATGGTCGGGTTCTAGTAAGTAACCAATCTTCTTAGGACCCAACTCCATCAGGAGACAATCCACCCATTGATCATGTTTCGAGAAGTACCCAATCTTCTTGGGGGAAACCTTCGCAAGTGGGAAGCCCACCTTGGAATACTAGTCAAATCCAGGGACCACCTAAATGGAGTGGTCAAATTCTAGGAAATAACCAATCTCACTAGAATCTAACCCCACAAGGGGGAAATCCACCCATTCATCAATGGTGTGGTCAAATTCTAGGAAATAACCAATCTCACTAGAGTCTAACCCTGCAAGGGGGAATCCACCCATTCATCAATGGTGTGGTCAGATTCTAGGAAATATCCAATCTCCTTGGAGTCTAACCCCGCAAGGGGGAAATCTACCCATGAGTCCCATTCCACAATGGAGTGGTGAGGTTCCAGAAGGTAACCAATATTTTTGGAACCATCCTACAATACCTGTGTTTATCCATCTAGGGAACCACATGGAGCTCATGCCAATGATATGATTGGTTTTGTCAACAACCTTGAGCAGATCACCCAACAAATGGGACAAATGTTTGTTCAAACCTCAAAGCCTACAGTTGGTCAGGATATGCAGCAACATGCTAAGCCTTCCCCAACTTGTGAAATCCTCATAGTTCAATCCATAGACCTTATGGGGAAGAAGAATAAGTACAAGGGTAATCATAGTGTTAAATCTTCCCAAACTCTTGAAAAACTCATAGTTCAATCCATGGAACTTAGAGGAAATAAGAAGAAATACAAGAGTAAGCATAATGCTAACTTTGGGAAGGGAGATGCACTAAATCCAGCTCAAGACAGTGGGAAACAACAATCTGTTGTATTAATGCAACCTTTTCTGTAGCACCATCATCAAATGGTTGCTACAATGTTGGTACCTCTATCAGGAGGAAACCAGTCAAAATCCCCGCAAGAGGGAAATTATCCTAATGCCAATGTATTCATGTGTGATCATGAGGTGAACATTAAAATGATATCTCATTCTTATGATGTCCCTCCTAGTACATTCGATCAATCGAAATCACAACCAAATGGCTCTCTCACCATTGAGAAACCAACCATAGACATAGTACCACACCCCCCCAATGGTGATCTATGTAGAACAATGCATAATCCTAATGCATGAGTTGCTCATAATGAAAATGTTGTGGATGAAATAGCTCAAGCACCATGTGACATGTCCGTCATGGAGATGTTTCAATATTTTCATATGTACAAAGAAAGGAATCGTTGTCTTCAAATAGAGTTTTGGATCCATCCGATGCGACGTTGATCACATTAGACCTAGACCAATCAACCTGTAGGATTCCTTCCAAAGTTGATTTTCATATTAAAGTAAAATCTCATGGCAAGAATATCTTTCAAACCATAGTTGATGAAGGGACCTCAACCTGTGTAATGTCATTTAAATGTTGGCAAGAATTTGGATCACCCACCTTAGTTAAATCCTGTACTGTGTGAAAAGGATTTGATGGACATTCATTCTCTCCTCACGGACTCATTGTAGCCTGCCCTATTGAATAGGGTGGCAAAACAGTCACAGTGGATGTTGAGGTAGTAGATGCACCTATAGATTACAGTTTTCTATTAGAACGTAGTTGGATACATGTGATGATGGCTATAGTGTCTTCAGAGTCCCGAGTGATTCAGTTCCCTCATTAGGGGAATATTTTCATGCTCAACCAATTAGATTATTGCATGCTTGAAATTGCTATCCAATCGAATGTTCCTCTCATTAAGGGATGCTCTAAAGGAGGCTCAAGACATTAGGGTAGGATCATTAAAAAATGATTCCTGCGTGGGAAATTTTGTGATCCAACAACCCTTATCTGCTATAGAAATGTCATACCTAGCGATTCAAATGGCTTCAACAAATTTGGATCAAAATCTTCCCTTGATGGAGGAATATGATCCATTTGCTTTGCCCATTTCAGTTGTGAGATCTCCCAACTCACTTGATTTCTTGCACGGAATTTTATCATCAGATGAAGCTATCCTTGAAATAGTAAACATTTGGTTGTACCCACCTAAGGACATCTTTTGTGGTACCACTAGGAGCATATTTGGTTTAAATCCACCCAAGTATAGGAGCATCCTTCGTATGCTCCTCAATATTATCAGGTATATTTGGAAGCATGCATATAGGTTTAGGTTGTCCCTCTATGAAGATGCATTTGAACCTTTTACAATCCAAAATTTCCATAGGGTCAAACCTGTTGGAAATTGGTGGGTCAGCCTATCATATCTATATTTTCCACCATTCCAACAGAAGAGCCTACCAAACATGGAACACCCTAGTCATCACCCCATTTCTATTTTGGTGCCCATGCTAAGTTATTCTCATAGGCCTGGGAGCCCAATTAGTCCCATCATGACCTGGAGTTTGAGACCACATACTTCTCTTCCATACAGTTCTAAAAATTTCTTGATGGGATCCCTATTTCATAAGCATGTGTTAAAATATCTTCATTAACATTTGTGCTTACTGCTTCAATGCTTATGTTGCATATATGCCTTTGCAATCACTTTTTGCTCAAAATGCCTATAAACCATTGCTTCTATTTAAGTTGACCTATACATGTGAGAACTATTTGATTCAGGTAGTTGATGGACCATGATTCATTGTGATTTATGATTTTGGTGTTTTTCGCAAGAATTAGTATGAAGTAAACCACATTTTCCCCTTCCTACTTGTTCATCGCATCAAATTGGATAATTTCAGTTACTTGGTTCTATTTCACCGTCCATCGACACATAATCCTACTTCATATGGCCAACCGATGGAGGGAACATCTGTAAGAGTGTGCATAACTAGATCAACCCTTGTTTGCAATATGTACATTTTCCTTGGCCTGACCCGTTCTCTTGAAAAACAAAGTATTCCCATGCAACACTCGTTCCCTCCCATGTACCATAACATTCTTTTTTATTTTTTCAAGCTAATAAATGAAAAAAGTACTAAAAATTAAAAAACACAAAATCAAAAAAAAAGGGGAAACTTGAACTGTGTCATATTGAATCTTTGAGATAAAGGAAATAGTCAGTAATAGTCACCCTTTGAACACGACACATAATTTTATATCCGCTGTCAGTACACCATTTACATTTGCCTTAGGAAGTTGCACCAGTAATCTGAACATATCTCCACCGATAGGTTATCCTTCCTGTCATCTATGGAGCTTTCGTTAATTAGTTTGGAAATGATGAATTTCACAATGGCTGGTTACTCGAGTCTTATGTTGCCAAGTGTCCATTTTGCGTCATGTTATGTGTTCAAGGGAATTCAGACTAGTGTCGGCCATTCCTCAAATGTTCCTGACCAATCATGTCGGCCTTCCTTGTGTCAGTATACAGTGTTGGATCTTGCAAATATACCAAATTATATCAGCCTATTGATCTCAGTTTCATGTCAGTTGATGTGGAATGCATTAATGCCCTCCTTCTGATGGGTCCATTCCTATTGACGCCAAATCATCATCTAGGAAATGAATCTAGGAACCCCGGTGAGTACCTTGGATCTTGTAGTCATTAGTGGTAGGATTCCTCACAAAAGACAGTGGGTATACACCAATGACCCCTGATTATTTGATTCTACAAGTGTTCAGCTTCAAAACATCTATTCACACTTGTCAGTTTGTACTCAAGTACGTTCGAGTCCATCATTATTATCGATGGACCTCCTCGCATCTGTTAACGGTATACATCAATGACCAGTAATAAGATGGTGTTTTATTATGCTCGACATCAACTCATTTATTTGCATGATATAGACTCATACTATCATTGGTTTATTTGAAGACCTTGGAAAAATGGTCGTATCACTCATCAATGCACTGCCCGAGTTGCGCAAGATTAGACTGGCATGTCAAAGCACCATAAAGACATGGATATTTTGCACTCATCAAAAAGTGTTTGTATACATTATTTTCTTTTTGACATGGATCCACTATGTATTGTTCATGGATATGCTTGTTTATTGTTGAGCATGGGTATACTCACCTGAGGAAGATATCATATATATGGGAAATTTCTTATTTGACTTGCAAGTGTTTCTCCAACTCCTGTTTTCATAAACCATCATTTTCCATCATGCCTTGATCACTAAAGAGTATCAGCACAAAGAGTATCAGAATGAAAGAGAAATCAATGTATTTTATCCCTTAGCATGGCTTCAAACCTCACACATTAGGGGGCATCTGTTAACAATAAAATTAACACCCTTGAGAGTGTTGGTCTGAAAACATATTTCTACTTTGCCCGCAACATGAAGATCAGATTTTTGAACAAATTGACCACTGCTTTAACAAAGTAATAAATGTTTGAAGACAAGGTGGCTCTAAAGAGACCAAGTCCGTGACCACTTAAGGGCCAAAGCCTAGTTCCTCTAACTCACACAATGGAAAAATGCCTAACATGGGCATTAATTGTCCTAGAAATATTGAAAGTCAAGTTGAAATGCCTAAAAACTAAGGAAAGTGGGTTTTTTGAAGGAAATAATCAAAACCTTCAAAAATCCTAATCCCACATTCATTAGCAAAATATGGGATGCTCAAATCTCAATCGTATAAATGGAAGTAATATGAGGTGACTTAGAGAGGACAAGAGTGAAAAGCAAAAAAAGCATGCTGCATGAATTAGAGGATAGATAGAGTCTTTTTCACATTATAGTTTCTTTGGTGATCATTGGAATTGATGGAGAAGTATATTTTAGAGAAAGGGAGAAAGGGATTCACCTATTATTGGGATGTAATCACTTTCATCCCATTTTAATATGATGCAATTTGATTTTCCCCCAAATATTGTGTTTTAACTATGCATTTTTATGTGTTCTTTGTCAATATTTGGTTGATAGATTTCAAGCTTTTTTAAAGTTTTCAAAAGCTAGAGGTAAGGAACTAGAAAGCAAGGTGATAATGGAGTCCAAAAGGCTAAGGAGGCCGGAGAAAAAATATATTCCATGAACAGTATGCTTCAAGAGGTGATCTCCTTCCTTCCCTCCCTATCTCTTCTTTGAAAAAGTTTAGAAATCTCAAAAAGCTTTAATTTATTGCATGTATTTCTCTCAATGGGATTCACCCCCCCTGTAGTTAAGGATAGATATCCTCTAGACATGTCCCTATGGTCAAATCTAAAAACACCCCTCCCTCTCGGTATTTTCCAATATTCCAATAATTGGTATTAGAGCAGGTTCCTTCACCATAGTTTAACCACTGGAAGGAAGATCCAACTTAAAAGCCACTATGGATCAACAAGAAGGGTTAGCCACCAACATACCACCATTATTCACGGGATAAAATTATGCATACTGGAGTGTTAGAATGAAGTGTCGTCTAATGTCTCTTGGATGGAAGGTTTGGGAAGCAACTGAAAAGGACTATAAAATAGCAGACGGCCTACCTACATACAGATTGTAACTAGACCAATATGAGGGTAATGCAAAAGCCCTAAATTTCATCTTGAGTGGATTGACAAACTCTGTGTTTGTAAAAGTCACGCAATGCAAGACTGCCAAACAAGCTTGGGATAAGTTAAATATTTTCTATGAAGGGGTATCCAAAGTCAAAGAATCCAAGCTTCAAACATATAAGGGACAATTTGAAAGCCTAAAAATGAAAGAAGAAGAAAATATTGGAGAATACCTTCTAAGAGTGTATGAAGTTGTAAACGCTATTAGAGGCCTTGGAGGAGAATTAAAAGAAAGAGAAGTAGTCAACAAGGTACTAAGAAAATTTCCAATGAAGTATGACCCAAAGGTGTCCACTCTATAAGAACGAGATGACATTGATACCCTAGCAGTGGATGAACTACATGGGATCTTCACTGCATATGAGATGAGAACGAGACAAAATAATCCTTCAAGAAAAGAGGCAACATTCAAATCCATAACTGAATAAAAGAAGTCTGAAGCCCCATCCAAAAACCATTCAGATATTTCAAATGATGAATAAGCCCTTTTTATTAAAAAACTTGAGAGAGGTACTGGAAAATACAAAGGAAATCTACCCCTAAAGTGTTTTAAATGTGGAAGAATTGGACACTTTGCTTCAAAATATCCTTACTCTAAACATGATGATAGTGATGAGAAAGAATCCTCAAGGAAGTTAAAAAAGGGTAAAATGGGAACCAAAAAGAAGTACTATGAGAAAAGAAAATTCTTTACACTATGGAAGATAGTGAAGATGAAGAAATGGAAATTCTATTCATGGGAGTAGAAGCTCATAATGTTGAATCAGACGAGGAAGTTGAAGTAGACTTAAAATCTGAACTCATTAGTGCTCTGGAAGAACTTGAAAAATGTAGGAGAAAGAACAAAAAGTCCAACCATGTCATTAACAAGTTGGGAACTCAACTTCTAGAAGCAAAAGGAATTGAAGAGGACCTAAATTTGCAGCTCAAAAGAAGAATACAAGAATATGAAAGGCTTGAAGAAGAGATCATGCAGTTTAGGAAAAAGCTTGATGAAGAAGCTATGAAATCAAAATTTGAGGGAAGCTCAAATATCAGATGATATCCTAAATAGCCAAACACCTTCAAATGATAAATCTGGACTAGGATATAGGCCAAAATGTTTTTCTTTCACAAACCAAGGTGGAAATAGAAAAGGATATGTTGTTGCACTAAAGAGTCCAGTTAAGAAGGAAGAAAGCAAGAAATCTACTCCAATCTTTCATGACAAAAACAGGATTAATATGATGCCTAAGAAACCAATGACAAATAGATATCAGTAGATATTCCTTGATCATTGTTACTCTTGTAATAACTTTGGTCACAAACCCACAAATTACATAGCCTATGGAAAGTTTTGTAAATACAAGAAGAATTCACCTAGTGACAAACCAAAAGGAAGGAATCATAATCGTTTTACACTCCTTCAAATATATGACCGTGTTACAAATGTAATAACCATGGACATATGGCAAGAGATTGTAAACTGATGAATCCTACAAATAATATTGTTGCAAATGAGTTTCAAGATAAAACCAAAAGAAGGATTGGAAGAAACGGGAAGAAAATGAGAGATCCATGATTTCCCTATGCACAAGAGAGAAACAAAATCTATGGCATATGGATAGTGGGTGTTCAAAACATATGACAAGTGACCAAACAAATTCATAAAACTAAAAAAGGATAATATGGGTAGAGTCACATTTGGAGATAATATGTCTTCCAAAATAATTAGCAAAGGTACAGCTATTGTCAACAATAAGATCAAAGCAGAAAATGTGTTGTTGGTGGAAAACCTTAAGCCTAATCTCCTCAGTGTAAGTCAAACATGTGACTAAGGGAACATCTATATTTTTTACTCTAAGAAATGTGAAATCAGAAAAAGGAACTCAGGAAGAATTGTTGGTACTAATGTAAGGAATTCAAGCAATGGATAGATCCTAGAAAATGAAAATCAATGTTACTTGAGTATAGTTGATGAAATTTGGTTATGGCACAGAAGGATGGGACACTTAAAGTTTGATAACCTTGTCAAGGTAAGTAAGAAAGAAGTTGTGAGAGACTTGCCTAAAATTGCGAAACCTCTCAACTTAGTTTGTAGATATTGTCAACATGGGAAGCAAACTAAAGTCAGTTTCAAAAGAAAAGAACATATGACCTCACACCCTCTGGAAATAGTTCACACTAACCTTTGTGGACCAACAATGACTAAAATTCGACAAGGAGAATACTATTTTATGTTGCTCATTGATGACTACACAAGGATGACTTGGGTAACTTTTCTCAAAGAAAAATCAAAAGCTTTTGAAAAGTTTAAAATCTTCAAAGAAATGGTTGAAAATGAGACAAATAAGAAAATAAAGTGTCTTAGATCAAACAATGGGGGAGATTTTACCTCGAACGATTTCAAAGAGTTTTGTGAGATACATGGGATTAAAAGACAATTTTCAGCTGCAAAGACTCCTCAGCGGAATGGTGTTGTTGAAGGAAGAATAGAACAGTCCAAGAAACTGTAAGAACAATGCTCAATGAAGCAAAGTTGTCAGATGCAAATTGGAGAGAAGCAGTATACACAGTTGTCTATATACTTAATAGAGGACAACTCAAAGTGAATAACGACATGACTCCTTATGAACTTATTGATGCTTGGAAATTCATAGGTAACAACAGTTAGGGATTCTCCCCAGTAAACATTCCCAACTAGCCCGTTACTGTTTGGTATGGGGAATCTTTCTGGTTTACGGTCCGACTACCGTAGGTCAAGTAACAAAATAAAAGGTTTTACCGGTTATGGCCCGGTCCACCGTGTATATTTTAGTTTTTTGAATTTAATTATGATATGCAAGTGCCTATCTAAGAATGCAGATTGATAGAGAATATGAGGAGCGGTCACAATGTGATGCGCAGGTTCTTACCTCTCGTCTTAACTCATTCACATCTAAATCACACACAGCAAGAAACTAAAACTAACTATCTAACCTATCCCTAGGGAGCAAGATTATCATTTATCAATGAGTAATTTATTTCTGCGCATGCATTAAGAAAAATCATAGATAGTTGTTATTTAATTCAAAACACATGAACATTAATAGATATATGAATAACAAGATAGCTCATTGTTTATGAAAAGCCTTCATTACTCATAGTGGAAATTTCATAGAATAAACTAGAGCGCATTCATAACAAGAACATAGGTTCAAAGAGTTAGAACGATCTCACAGTTAATGGACAACAGCTGAAAATGAAATAGTTCACATTCATCAAATCCTTAGTATAGCATTTCAAACCTTCCACCAAGCTTTCTCCAACAGGAAACTTGTAATTTATTTATTGCAAAAGTAAATAGTTCTTCTTACAACATACTCTCACAAATCTATCTGGAAAAAGTCCTTTATTACATCTAACTCTCCTATATTTATACAAAACAGCAAAACCTTTGGGCTGCCCCTTGTGACCTTTGGGCTCCCCCTGAACCGTTTAATCTCACAAATTTGTCTTTTAGTGAGTGATGTACAATACCTTATATTAAATTAAAATTTAATAGCACTTTTATAAAGAGATACCAGCTTGGTTGCTGATGAACTTTTCCCAATCCTGGGCCTCTGTTGCTATCGATCTGTTGAGATCTCAGACCCTTATTTTCTTCTTCTCTTTCTTCATCTCTGCTTCTTCATTTTCTTTCTCTTTCTTCCTTGCTGCCTTATTTCTTCTGCTTTTTCTTCTAGACATATCTTCTCTACAGCAGCAATCACCGTATCATGAATAACTAAAAAACTGTATCAATCCATTTACCTTCTCCATATGCATTCTGTAAAATAAACTATATACAGTGCTACTGCATGAAAAATGACAAAACAAAGAAATCCTATGAGTTTGTGTCTTGAAATCCGCTAAATCCATTGTCCAAACTAAAATCACAAGCTCAATAAAAATATTCTTTACCTCAATCCAGGCCACATCTGGACTAACTCGAAATCATGAAAGCATGAATCATAACAATGTAACTGCCAAATCTGAACCCTAACATGTTCTCTTCATCTCGGAGAAACTCTGACTCAACCAAAAATAGAAACCTTCGTCGCCTATGAAAAAAGCAGGAAGACCCTATCGACAGTTTTGAACACTAAGCATCGGACAATTAGTTCTCTAAGGAGCCGCAACGGCGAAAGACATACAAACTACGGCTTTCGCGATCAAATGAAAACCATCAGCGATCGGAAGAACTAAAGACTACGGAAGAATAGTCCTATTCATAGCCGTAATGGTGGACAGCGAACAGACTACGGGTCCCGCGAGACTATTAATTCAATCGATGTCGAAGACCTTTAATGCTAAGTGTCAGGGCTATAATATTTAACATCTCCGTAGTGTCGGCGATTCCAACAAATAAAAACTACCGATAGTTAAGCGTCAGAGATCGAAACCACTAATGAATCGGCATGTTAGTTCACCACGCCTCCGCAACGGCGGAAAACAGACTGACTATGGCTTCTGAAACAACTGAAAACATCAATGATCGGAAGAACAAAGGCTAAAGGTCAAAGCTCAAAACCACTAATCATCGGTGAGATAGTTCACTAAAAAGCCGCAACAACGGAAGTCATATAGACTAAGGCTTCCATGACAATAAAAAATCATCGGCGATCGGAGCAACTAATGACTAACTCATCAGAACCTCGAGACACAAAATACTCTGTAGTGTCGGCGAGACAAACAACAAGGCCTCCAAAATGGCGGCGTCATTAAAGACTAAAACTCTGACCGCTGATAAAACAAAAACACCGAAATTCAAAAAGTAAAGTTTTTTGAAAAATAAACAAAGGAGATAAAAGCTCATCGGTGAAAAACATGACTTTCCATCAGCGGCACAGAGGACTAATGCCTCGATTCAAAATTTAATAAACTTTCGACAGCAAAAACAACAAAAAAATCATCGCAAAGCAAAAAGGTTTGAACAAATCGGTGAAAGTAAAACTATCCATCGGCGGCATAGAGAACTAATGCCCCGATTCGTTGTTCAACTAACTTTCGACAGCGATCATCGGCAAAATCAAAACAAAAGTTAAGTGTTCAAAGACTTTAAAGTTGTGCAGCGATAAAATTAGTTTGTTTCATCTTCGAAACAGCAGTGACACAAAGAACTAAAACCTCAAGTCAATCTTCAACAAACCTCCGACACCAATAAAACCAAACCATTTGAAATTAAAAAATGTTAATTTCCATAGTCAAAAGCATTGGCAAATTTAGATCATTCTACTTCTGAAATGAAGGAAACAATTGACCTCAATTCAAACTCAAGAAAATCCAAATTTGTAGCAGAGGGAAAAAACAGAGTTCAGAAATAAAATAAATCCAAGCAAGATAAAATCAAAAGGAGGGTCCAAAATTTGGGAAAAAGTTGCAGCTGCAACAATTGGCGACTACCTAGTGAGCCCAGATCTCTGGACAATTCCTTCCTTAAGTAACAGACTGTTTGACAATAAAACCAACATGTTGAATTCTTCTAGATGTCTGGATTTCTCAAATGGCAAATGTATGTACTTTTAATCATTGATGATAGTCCAATTTAGGAAAATGGAAACCAAGATTCAAAGTCAAGATAACTCTTTTGAGGCTAGGAATATGAGTTTCATTTTTTACCTCTATCTTCGGGTAGCTCCCGGCTTGGACACCACAGGATTGTAACATATGGTAAACATAAATATTCATTTGTTCCTCATTTCCATGCCATTCTGCACTTTTGTGCTTTTGGACTTTTTTGTCCTTTTTGAGTCCTCCTACATGCCTTTCTTTCTTAATTTTTATTCAGGATCCTCTATCCATAGTGTCCTTTTGTGTGAGAGATGTATTGATTTTTCAGTTCACGTACAGAGAAGAACTTTGGCAATCGTGTACTCATATGGTTTAGTACTTTTGTTTTTGATACATATTTATTTCTTAGGAGATTTTTTTTACTTTTATATGTCTTTTTGGCTTTCAAATCTTGGAATGGGATCATTTATATATAATATACTGTTTACCCTACTTCCTTTCCATGGGTCTTTTGCTGTCAGCCCCTAAGACATTTTTAAATGTGAGATGGATGGAGCCTCGAAATAGTATTCCAGACATTTTGATCCTGAGTTATTTTACAAGGATTAAGTAGGACTTCAATGTGTTCATAGCCATTTAGGAAAACTACTAAACTAGAAGAATTATTTCAGATAAATCAATAATACGCAGTCTTATAATCAAGGATTTTAGTTAATCCATAATTCTGATGTTCTCCATGCAACCAAAAGTTTGCTTCTTTTATTGAAATCAATCAAAATCCAACTAAAACAAACAGAAATAAATCAAAAATAAACAACCAAATCAATTTATTTATGTACAAGATAATCAAGAAATAAAAAACCAAGAAAAATAAAGTTTGAGAACTAAACCACTAACTGGTCAGTTCTCTGCCCACCCCTATAAATATGGCAACTTGTAAGTTGAGGGGCTAGGCTTGACTGCAAATTGGAAAAGGCCTACCCATTATCTAATTCTACTGGTCTTGAATTAAAAACTATATCTGAAACTATATCTACTATTTTACAATCAATCTCATCAGCCCGTGAAAATCGAAAGAGATCAGGCTGGGTGTCTAGTGTACTGCTAGCTTCTTTTGCTTGGTAGTTTCCCGGTTCTAGCTAAATTAGATAATTTCCCAATACAGAATTCATTGGTTCATTTTTTTCTTCCAATTGAGTAACATTGTGCTTCATGTGGGGCTCTCTTAATATTTCTATCTGATTTGGACTTCCCTTATAAGGCAACCACAGATGTGACCAGTCTGATGCGAAATACCCATTTATCCTTATTGACCAGTCTCGATTCAAAACAAGTCCATAAACATCAGGTGCGTCTGCTACTACAATATCAATGTACTAACATATCTTTTCATTTGCAGATAAGTGAATCAGAACATCTTCCATTTCCCCGACTACTTTCACATTGGTCATGTCTAGCTGAGTAACCTACCAAGTAGTTGGTTTAGGTTGTCCATTGATCTTCTTGCAGATTGACAGTGGCATAACATTGACTACTGACCCTGATTCCACTAAACAATTGTGCACATTATGGTTCAAAATCTCAAAAGTCAAAAGGAATGGTGGAGTTTTAAACCTAGCCTTACCTCCCACACTTGCTTCAACAATTTCTTCTACAGGCTAGTTGTTAGTGGGAAGCTCTTCCTCTGGTACTTCAAGTGATTTTAACATTTTTTCTTTCTGTTGAGGTACATTACACATTTCAAATAATGAAATATTTGCATTAGCCCTTTTAAGGTCCTCCACAATATTGTACCCCATCTCAGGTGCTTTGAGATTTTCCTTGACATTATCAACTTTGTCTTCAATAGGCTTAACAAGCATGTTGATTTTCTTTGCATTTGGACTCGTAATGGTGAATTCAGGTACTTTATCAGTTGTGGTGCTCTTCTGAATTTTCTTTACATTCTCTTGAAGTCTCCTAATTTTTGGGAGTATCGAATTGTCTTTATTTATCAAACCCTGACTTCTTGTTGTCACGTTTGTTTCTGATGTTTCTTCCTATTTCCATGAACCTTCCTCTTCTGTATCAAAAAGTGAGACACATTCCCATAAAAACAAAGCATCCTCTTCTTGTTTTTCTATGGGTTGGTTATTTTTTTCTTCCTCATTATCAGTTTCTGTTAGTTTAGAGTCCAGTAGCTTATTCATTACTAATGTCATCGAATTTATCCATTGAGGGCAATTTTTTTCAGAATGAGGTTGCTGATGAAAGGTGAAAAAATTATCCATACCTACCTCAGTTAAATTCATTGATGCAGGGAGGTTTAGATTTATTGTTTTCTTCTCTCCTTTTATAGTAAGGCTCATATGCTTTATGAGCCTCCTTTTATTCTTCCAAATATATCACTTTGTTAGATAGGTTCTGCATCATTTTCAACATTCCTTCAAAGTCATTTGATTGCTCATCCTTAGTCAGTAATAAATCTATTTTACCAAAAGTTTTTTCTCCCGACTACTCAAAATAATCTTCTATGCTCTCTTTTTCAGCTTCTACCCTCTCGGCTTCTTCATAAGTTTCTGACAATGTAGGTTTAACTGCCATCTTGGAAAACATGGCCAATTCAAGCCCTAGAGCTGAAGTATAGTATTCACTCAGAAATTTATCAAATGGTTTATTAGTTGCAAAAAAATTCTTTAGATAAGTAGCAAACCTTTGAGTGAAACTATGCACTTTTTCCTTTCTTTCTTTCTTTAAAGCGCATAACCCTTTCATCAGAGTTGCATGAGTTTTTTGGACTGCATATTTACTTCTAAATATTCTTTCAAATGTATCTCAGTCTGTGATTGAGTTTGCAAGTAGAGCAAAATACCATGAGGCTGCTTCTCCTTTCAGGGTATGTGGAAACAATCTGCAGACTACATCTTCATGTTCTCCATCCCGTAGTCCTTCTATAGCCAAGTAAAATCTTTGCAAATGATCATCTACCAAAACCTTTTCACTTGGGTCAAAATTAGGCAACATTTTCTCAAAATCCTGAGGTAAGTCATGTAAAGAAGGTGTTAAGTTTAATGGTGATCTAGCCCTCCACACAGGTGGTGGATTTGGTGGGTTAGGTGGCTGATTTTCATTTACATTTGCCATGATTTTAAGTGGAGAGTGAGGTGGCGAATGAACAGGGGTATGAACAGGTGAACAGTAAGGTGTATCTAGGTTCAACTGATTCAGAGGTTGAACAACTTCCTGTAAGGTTGTCTCTATGAGTTCTTCAAATTCTTCAACCAACACTGCGTCTTCCAATATAGGACAGTCTTTCTTCTGATATTCTCTTCTAGGTAAGGCAGGGATAATCGATAATCCTCCAATCTTCTTCATATAAGCCCTAGTAAATATGCCCAAATCATTGACTACTTCATTATCGACTGAATACAGATGCTCTTTACCCTTTTCTTTAGGAATTGGATTGGGAAACAAACTGCTCTCAGAACTGTTACCGGTGGAATAATTTCGAGGAAATGGGTTTCCTCAGCCAGCCATGCATTGGTTTCCCTCCTTCTAGCACCAAAAATTTTTTATGCCTAGAAATTTGTAGGTAACAACAGTTAGGGATTATCCCCAGTAAACGTTCCCAACTAGCCCGTTACTATTTGGTATGGGGAATCTGTCCAGTTTACGGTTCAGCTACCATAGGTCAAGTAAAAAAATAAAAGGTTTTACAGGTTACGGCCCGGTCCACCGTGTATATTTTATTTTTTTGAATTTAAGTATGATATGCAAGTGCCTATCTAAGAATGCATATTTATAGAGAATACAAGGAGCGGTCACAATGTGATGAGCAAGTTCTTACCTCTCGTCTTAACTTAGTCGCATCTAAATCACACACAGCAAGAAACTAAAACTAACTATCTAACCTATCCCTAGGGGGAAAGATTATCATTTATCAATGAGTAATGTATTTCTGCGCATGCATTAATAAAAATCACAGAGAGTTGTTATTTAATTAAAAACACATGAACATTAATAGATATATGAACAACAAGATAGCTCATTGTTTATGAAAATCCTTCATTACTCATAGTGGAAATTTCATAGAATAAACTAGAGCGCATGCATAACAAGAACATAGGTTCAAAGAGTTAGAACGATCTCAGATTTAGTGGACAACAGCTGAAAATGAAATAGTTCACATTCAATAAATCCATAGTACAGCATTTGAAACCTTCCACCAAGCTTTCTCCAACAGGAAACTTGTAATTTCTTTATTGCAAAAGGAAATAGTTCTTCTTACAACATACTCTCACAAATCTATCTGGGAAAAAATCCTTTATTACATCTAACTCTCCTATATTTATACAAAACAGCAAAACCTTTGGGCTGCCCCTTGTGACCTTTGGGCTCCCCCTGAACCGTTTAATCTCACAAATTTGTCTTTTAGTGAGTGTTGTACAATACGTTATATTAAATTAAAATTTAATAGCACTTTTATAAACAGAGACCGGCTTGGTTGCTGATGAACTTCTCCCAAGCCTGGGCCTCTGTTGCTATCGATATGTTGAGATCTCAGAACCTTACTTTATTCTTCTCTTTCTTCATCTTTGCTTCTTCATTTTCTTTCTATTTCCTCCTTGCTACCTTCCTTCTTCTGCTTTGTCTTCTAGACATATCTTCTCTATAGCAGCAATCACCCTGTCATGAATAACCAAAAAATTGTATCAGTCCATTTACCTTCTCTGTATGCATTCTATAAAATAAACTAGATACAGTGTTATTGCATGAAAAATGACAAAACAAAGAAATCCTGTGAGTTTGTCTCTTGAAATCTGCTAAATCCATTGTCCAAACTGAAATCACAATCTCAATAAAAAGATTCTTTACCTCAATCCGGGCCACATCTGGACTAACTCGAAATCATGAAAGCATGAATCATAACAATGTAACCGCCAAATTTGAACCCTAACCTGTGCTCTTCATCTCAGAGAAACCCCGACTTGACCAAAAATAGAAACCTCTGTCGCCTATGAAAACAGCGGGAAGACCCTATCAGCAGTTTTAAACACTAAGCATCGGACAATTAGTTCGCTAAGGAGCCGCAATGGTGGAAGACATACAAACTACGGCTTTCGTGATCAAATGAAAACCATCGGCGATCAGAAGAACTAAAGACTACGAAAGAATAGTCCTATTCATAGCCGCAATGACAGACAGCAAACAAACTACGAGTCCTGCGAGACTATCAAGTCAATCGGCATCGGATACCTTTAATGCTAAGTGTCAGGGCTATAATCTTTAACATCTACGCAGTGTCAGCAATTCCAACGACTAAAAACCGTTGATAGTTAAGCATCGGAGATCGGAACCACTAATGAATCGGCAGGTTAGTTCACTACGCCACCGCAACGATGGAAAACAGACTTACTATGGCTTCTGGAACAACTGAAAACATCGATGATCAGAAGAACTAAGGCTAAAGGTTGGAGCTCAGAACCACTAATCATCGGTGAGATAGTTCACTAAAAAGCCGCAACGATGGAAGTCATATAGACTAAGGATTCTGCGACAATAGAAAATTGTTGGCAATCGGAGCAACTAATGACTAACTCATCGAAACCTTGAGATGCAAAATACTCTGTAGTGTCGGTGAGACAAACAACAAGGCCTCTGAAATGGTGGTGTCGTTAAAGACTAAAACTCTGACCGCTGATAAAACAAAAATGTTGAAAGTCAAAAAATAAAGTTCTTTTAAAAATAAACAAAGGAGATAAAAACACATCGGCGAAAAACATGACTTTCCATCGGCGGCACAGAGGACTAATTCCCCGATTCAAACTTTAATAAACTTTCGACAGCAAAAACAACAAAAAAAATAATCGCAAAGCAAAAAGGTTTGAATGAATCGGCGAAAGTAAAACTATCCATCGGCGGCATAGAAAACTAATGCCCCTGATTCTTTGTTCAACTGACTTCTGATAGCGATCATCAGCAAAATCAAAACAAACGTTAAGTGTTCAAAGACTTTAAAGTTGTGCAGCAGTAAAATTAGTTTGTTTCATCTCCAAAACAACGGCGGCACAAAGAACTAAAACCCCGACTCAATCTTCAACAAACCTCCGACAGCGATAAAACCAAACCATTCAAAAATCAAAAAATGTTAATTTCCACAGTCAAAAGCATTGTCAGTTTTAGATCATTCTACTTCCAAAACGAAGGAAACAATTGACCTCAATTCAAACTCAAGAAAATCCAAATTTGTACCAGAGGGAAAAAACAAAGTTCAAAAAACAAAATAAATCCAGGCAAGATAAAATCAAAAGGAGAGTCCAAAATTTTTCAAAAAAATTGGGAAAAAGTTGCAACTGCAACAGAACTATGGTATGGAAGACCAACCTCAGAAAAAAAATTCAGAGTATTTGGGAGTAATTGCTACATTAAAAGGAACGAGGATGATCTTGTCAAGTTTGATTCTAGGTCTGATGAAGGAATATTTTTAGGATATTCATCCACCAATAAGGCGTATAGATGTTACAATAAAATGTTACACAAGATAGTAGAAAGTGCAGATGTAAGAATATATGACATAAAACCAAGAAGAATAAGAACTCATGATGGTGATGTAAGTACAAGTGATGAAGAAAAGGAAGACTTGCAAGAAGATGAAAGTATTCATGATGAAGAAGAATAATTAGAGGAGGAAGATACACAGGAAAGTCAAGAAGGTTCTCCAAGATCTTATACAAAATCTCCATCTAGAAGAGTACAAAAGGATCATCTTGAGACACAAATCATCGGTGACAAAGATGTTGGAGTCCATACAAGGAGACAACTACTATTTAATGAACAAGTCATACTCTCAGTGGTGGAACCTAAGAATTTTACAGAAACCAAGAATAATGTTGAATGGATCAAAGCCATGAATGAATAATTGGATCAGATTGAGAAGAACGAAACTTGGTAACTTGTCCCACCCAAAGACAAAAATATTATAGGGACCAAATGGATTTTCAAGAACAAATTCAATCAAGATGGTCAATTGATAATGAACAAGGAAAGATTATTATGTAAAGGGTATGTTCAAGTGGAACGGATTGATTTTGAAGAAACTTATGCCCCTGTAGCAAGACTTGAACCAATCAGAATGTTTTTAGCACATTCATGCCATACAAATTTTAAAGTATATCAAATGGATGTCAAGTCTGCATTTCTGAATGGAAAACTAGAACAAGAGGTTTATATTGAACAACCTAAAGGTTTTCTCTTATCAAAAAATAGAGACCATGTTTGTAAATTGAAAAAGGCACTCTATGGCCTCAAACAAGCTCCAAGGGCATGGTTTTCAAGGCTGGACAGCTACTTAAAGTAGCAAGGATTTAAGAGAAGGGCCATTGAAAGTAATCTCTACTTAAAATCGAAGATGAAAGTATGGTCATTGTTGTTGTTTATGTAAGTGGCATCATATTTGGAATCAATTTACAAATACTAAGTGTAAACTTTGCTTCTGAAATGAAGAAGGAATTTGAAATGTCAATGTTGGGTGAGCTAACATTCTTTTTGGGATTACAAGTTTACCAAATAGACAAAGGAATCTTTATCTCTCAAACCGAGTACATCAAAGACATGCTTAAAATATTTAAGATGGAAGACTCCAAACCTGTTAGTACTCCTATGATCACAGGTTGTAAATTAAGTAAGGATGGCGAGTCTTTGGAAGTATACCATACCATGTACAGATCCATGATAGCCATCCTGCTATATGTGACAGCTACAAGACCAGATGTGATGCAATTTGTAGGTTTGGTTGCTAGGTTCTAGTCAAGTCCAAAAGAAACACATGTAATGGCAGTAAAAAGAATCTTCAAATCTTTGAAAGGTAGCATGGAGTATGGGATATGGTATCCAAAAAGTCAAGAATTCATATTGAAATAATTTACTGATGCGGATTGGGCAGGAAGTGTTAATGATCGAAAAATCACCAATGGAGCAACATTCTTCTTGGGAAATTGTTTGGTATCTTGGTCAAGCAAAAACAATCCTCCATTTCACTCTCCATAGCAAAATCCAAATACATTGTTGTTGTGTCATGTTGCACTCAAGTCATTTGGATGAAGCAGACACTAGAAGACTTACTTGTGAAGTATGAGCACCCAATAGAAATAAATTGTGATAACACCGATGCCATAAATATGTTAAAAATCTTGTCATGCACTCCAAGACAAAGCACATACCAATAAAGTATCACTTCCTAAGATAACAAGTAATCCCATAATGCTATCAAGCTATAGTATGATGACACAAAAGAATAGATCGTCGATATCTTTACCAAGTCAATACCCAAGGAAGCTTTTGAGCATCTTAGATAGAAGTTGGGATTAATCTCCTTACAATATTTGTAGAAGTACAAGCATAATCTCAGGGGAATATATGATGACAAGGGGAGCTATCAAAAGGAATCCTTTGTCATTGCTTTACAAATAAATAACCAGTAAACAAGATGATAGGGAAAAATCAGTATAAGATAAAGGAATTACAATTCAGATGGTAGATCGATGACAAGGTCGATAACAAGAGAAAAGATCCACAAAATAAGTGTGGAAAATAAAATTACTGAACACGGGAGTGAAGTGAAGAGTTGGATGGCCCAGATCAGTAGAGAGAAATCATGGAATCCATTTTTGAGAAGATCGACGGTGGTGAATGATTTCCGCACAAGAAAAGTGAAGTTACGCAATTCGTACTTGATCGTAAATCAACGGTCAAGAATGAACCCGCAAGGAAATCAACAATCTTGATTGAATGATTTCCACACAAGAAAAGTGAAGTTACACAATCCTTACTTGATCGTAGATCAATGGTCAAGAGTGAACCCGCAAGGAAATCAACGGTCCTAATTGATTGATTTCCGCACAAGAAAAGTGAAATTCCGCAATCCATACTTAATCATATATCAATAGTCAGGAGTCAACCTGCAAGGAAATCAATGGTCCTGAAAAATTATGGAAACAAACTTGCGAAAGAAAAATTGTGGATTTCTTGTAGCAGTTGTAACCACCTCCACAAAAAATTTCACTTTTTTGGACCCCTCCTTAGAATTTTTAGTTTTTAGCCTTTCCTAGACTACTTTTACTCCTTGGATTCTCATTCCATCACTTAGTTTTATTTCAACAAGTCATAAAATCCTTTTTTATGCTAAGTTAAAACTAATCCTTTTCTTCTGACGTGTTGGGTGAACTCACCGAGTTAAGCTGACACATCGGGAGGACTCGGCTTTTCCATCCAATGTTTTTATGCTTTCAAAAGCCTAAGTCTTCCGGAAGAATTTGATGAGTTTTACCAACTTCGTCGATAAAACTTAGAGTTTCAACCCAACATTATCAGTGGTACTTGTGTTTCCTTACCGACGCATTTGATCAGAGACTTTTCATTGGACTCAACATTTGAAGCCGACACTATCGATAGGAACTCATGTTTTCTGCCCGACAGCTTTTCCTCGAAGTTTCTTTTAAAAGTTTGTCGGTAGCCTTTTTCTCAAAATTACCCAGCGACTTTTGTTGGAAATGTCAGCATAACTCGGGGTTTTATGCTGATGTGTTCAATGGAACTGAGAGTTTGTGACTGATGTTTGCCCACGAAACTTTTCCACGAACCGTGTCAATGATGCATTTTTCGGAAGCTTTTGGTGAGTTTCTGCGACAATGTTGGAAGAACTCATACTGTGGAGTCGACATTGTCATGGAAGACGTGTTTGTTCACGCCGATTCAGTAAAGATTGCCGATGAAGTTCAAGTTTTGAACGCCAAAGTGGAATTTTCACCCACGCAAAGTTTATTACCCTAGTGGCTGCATTTAATGTTGTTTCAATGTGTTTGTTTATATAAGTTCGAGGAGGTTTTACAGATTGTTACGGTTTCTCCATTTTAGATGCGTCCAGTCAACTTTAGCCACTTGGAACCTATGGATTGTTGCGCCAAGCACAACATCCTCGCCATCATTTGCTAGGTAGGCCTCAAACATTATCATTGTGTTATTTGTGTTAAGAAGGGTTTGCAAGAATGCGTTTTGGGTTGTAGGGTTACGATGTTAGGTTTTTGTTTCACCATCATTGTATACGACCACATTTAAAAGGCCAGCCCCAAGCTCCATAAGGTTTTCATTTTGAATTGTTGACCGTTGGAGGTTTTTCAAGTAAGGTTGCATTAGAACCCTTAGCCTCATTGAGCTTGCTAGCCTGGCCTTGTTGGTTTTATTTTCACCTTCATCCTAACGTTTGTTTTGTCCTTCCAAGCCATAGAGATGGGTCGGTCATACCTCTGGGATTTTATTGATGAGGTTGCGCCAGGTCGAGTGTTTCATCCAATGTGACTTATCTGGTTTACCTTTATATGCAGTGATAAGGGACAATCATTGGATTCACACTTAGAGGAACGCCATGTTTCAAAATTTGGCCTAGATTTTTGGTTCAGGGAGTATACATTTTCCTTGTGGCCAACAATGGGTTTTTAAGAGGTTTTTTGGGTTGTTAGGTCAATCTAGGTTTCTAAGTTTCCCTCGGTTTTGAAGTTATGAAGCCTTCATCATGGTTTTTGTTTGCTTTCTTACCTTTGAAAAAGGGAGAAGTTCATGTGTTTAATGTTTAAAGCCAAACCTTGTAAGTAAAAGCACAGGACAGTTAGCATGTAGGCTAGATCTTGACCTGAAGCACAAAATGAATGGTTCAAAGAATTGGAGACCTAAATACCAAAACAACATTTAGAGCTTACACCTAAACTAATGATTTTCATTCCAGTTTTTATACCTTGCCACAAGTTTAAAATGTCTGGATAACCTACAGGAATGATTTCTCTACATCCCAGGGTTACTTTTAGATGGCCAAGGATGAATCAGTAAAAAACATCTTTATTATCCTCCATCATGTTAAGCATTAAATGTAATCTTATTTTTTGAAAGAAAACATGATTTGTTATCTAATTTTTCATTGATATCTTGCAATCTTAATAGTATCTTTTCATTTCAATATATCATGATGATATGAATGCATTTTGTTTGATCACAGCGACACTAAGTTATTTCTTACTATGGTCATGTTACAGCTTCAATATTCACATCACAACATGCCAAAGAAAGGTGGAAAGAAGAAGGCCAAGGCCACCGAGGAGGACTCATATTTGGAGGTCTTTCCCAAAATGGAAATCATTTATGAAGATACGAAAGTTGTCATAGGAGCCAAGCAGGATTTCAAATGGGGACAGATATACCATATGATCAAGGACCAGAATATACCGGATGCAAGTGTAAAAGATATACCTTTATATGTAAACATAAGAAAATCAAGAATCATAAAGGTACCCACGTGCCCTGAGCTCTTCCCTTGTGCTAAGGTGATCAGTTGGATCATACCTCGAGCAAATGCATGTGTTATGATTATTTCAAACACCGAAGGACAAGCCTTTGCTTCCTTCACCCCTGATTATTTAACCAAGGATTGGAAACTACCTTCTCCATAAATCATGATGACAGATGACTGGATAAATAGTTTGAGTTTAGACTTCTTTGAATGTGTGAAGTGGATGATGATAGCAGGGAAGCAATTTCGCCAGAAAGCCTCTGGCTAGTACGATACTGCCAGCTTGGGCACCCCCTACAAGCTCATAACCCTCATGCTAAACAAAATTTTTGGCCGGGAGAATGGAAATTTCTACAAATTAAGTTGGATTCCCTTGATATACCATGTGGCTATGCAAGGCACCATATTTAAGTAGGCAGATATCGTAGCAAACAGCTTGTCATCATGCATAACTGCTACACAAGGAGGTCTACCTCAAAGGAAGTTATAATTTTATATGGGATTGTATTTGATCAATTGTATCTTATGCATACACCCATTTGAAAAGCTCAAGTGATTGCGATCATACCAAGACTCCTGTGTATTCCGCATTTCAGATTCTATGGGCTCACAAGTACGCAAGTTACTACAAGATGATATGCAAATAATTTTTCATGCCTCTGCACCAGCTGATTTTTCTCAAAGAATGAAATTATATGTTTGAAGGTGCAATGGAAGTCATAGGGGTGTACAGGGACTATTGTTTTTCCAAGGGCACCTATCTCAGGATGTATGGAGGATCCCAAGCTCCATCATTGTTGTCGAATACGCCACGGACTATGTAGTCCACAAGGAGGCAGTGAGACAATTGTTTATAGATGGGTTCAGAAATTTCTTGTTTGACATGAAAAAATTAGTCTTCCCACCATTTCCATTCTGTATTGGTAGCTATAAATTCACAAAGGTAAAAAGTGCAACAGAAATTGTGAAGGATCTAGGAAGTTTCCACTTCAGGGAAAAGAATTTCCGTAGGAACGATGCTTATGACAAAGTTGCGAAACATTGGGCATTTGTAGGAGTACATTTTGAATACTCCCATCACTGGGACAAATATGTAGAGGTATATAGAAATGTGTGTAACATAACTGCCTTGAATAAGCAATTCAAAAGGAAGATCACAACCACATGAGGCAAAGGTAGCAACAGCACCACAGAGCAGTAGAAACAGTAGGAAGAAGCTGCTAAGAAATGAGAAGAGGATGCCCGAAAGCTAGTGGAAGAAGCTGAGAAACTACTAGCTGAGGAGGCCCAAAGGAAAAAAGGAAAAAGAAGAATGACTTCGACGGGAAGAGGAAGAAAGGATACAGAGAAAATCAGAAGAAAGATTGCAAAAGGAAGTTGAAAAAGAAGCTAAAGAGTTAAGAAAGAAGGAAAAAGAAGATAAAGACAGGGAGAGTCTGGAATAGGATACTGCTCAGGATAATCCAATAGATCCTCCCTCTACATCGGGTGACACAATAACAGGAGGTCACCTCCCTCTTGCACATTTTGTATTAGTGCATTTTACTATGTCCAAGCATCATGCAATGGCATGCCTGGATACGATATTCTTCGACCGGAAGAAGAAATCCATTGTTCGGAGATCGAAAAAAAAAAGATTAAAGGTTGGTACCCAACCTGATGTAGTCACGGTGACTGAGAAACCCATCATGCAAGGCACCAACCAAGATCCTGTACTTTTAGCATCAGTAAAAATTGCAGTTGCTCAAGCTAATGTTGATAACGTTGGAAAACTGGTAGAAGATGTTGAACACTATAAAGAAAGAATGTGTAAGATTAATAACAGTCTGGTTAAAGAAAGAGGAGAGGGAGGATAATTAAAGAGAAAACATGAGGCTTACTAGAGTTACCAATATTTAGAAAGAGAAAAGTATGCATTGGTGCTTTCAGTTACAATCACTGAAGGAGAGAAGAAGGATCTTGAAAGCAATATTTTGGAATTAGAAGCTCAGAGATCTGCAGTGAAAAAGCAAACATAAGAGCTCAGAACTAAAGTAGAAGAGCCATAGGAACAAAACAGAACATTGGAGAATCAACTTAAAATAGCTAATGAAAGGCGACTTGATATTATTCCCTTTCATGATCAAGCTTGCCTAATCCAAAGGAATATGCATCAAGTGCAATTGAAACTCACGGATGAAATATATAAGATCAAGTAGGCAGAGGCGAGGTTGAAGGAAATTTCAGTAGTATCTATTGATTTCAAAGAAGGGCTATTAAAATTTGCGAAAAAGGTTCAAGGAAAGCTGACTTGGATAGAAGATAATGCAGCATTTCCTGAGAACTTACCACAAAAGACAGTAGAATGATTGAGAATAGAATTAGAGCTCCTAGAGAACTGCATCAAATTCGCGTTCAGATTGACCACTGGGGTCGAAAAGAGTTTAGAAAGATGCACAGGTTTCTCCAAGAAAATGTGCATAGTGCATAATAAATGTCAGACCTCTTCAGCGGCAAAGATCAAGGAGTTTCTGGACAAAGATGTAAATCTGAAATATCTCCAGGATAGATTGCATGAGGATGAACTAAGCATACAAAAAATTGAAGGCATCACTGAAGAAGCGGTAAAAAACTGGATTACACAAGACTCAGTTGGTAATTACCTCTTGGAAGACCTGTACAAGGTAACTCCACCCAAAATAGCAGAAATAAATTCACAAATGGTTCTACACCAAGTGACTGTAAAATTACTGGAGCTTGTAGACTACAAAACTATTGCTGCAAAAGCTAATGCGTGGGGTGAATCCATTGAGAGACCAGCTGGGCCCACTTGAGATTTTGTTTTATCTACATTTGGCACTTTATCTAATTTATTTTATTTTATTTCCATTTTCCTAGTGAAAGACACTAGAGGACAAATTTTGGAAGTTGAGAGGTCAGGGAAGTCCAAAATGCTAGGGTAGTCAAAGAGTCATTTGTAAAAGTGTATAAATAGGAGTAGAGGATAGATTAAGAAGGAATTTTCACTAGCGCACACATGCGGAGTTATTTGTATGAAGAATTACTTTTTCTATGAATAAAGAGAACCAATTTTGTTGGGGGAAGGACTGTACAATTTTTCACATGGATTGTGTGGATTGCTAATGTTGAACTACTTCTTATTTAGTTGCTATGCAACTATGAGATCATTCTAACTTAATGAAATATTTCTGCAATGATGAATGATTTTGCTTTCTATTTGAAATCTTGTGCATATATTTAGTAATGAATGTTTTACCATTACAAATCTCTCTTTGTTTCTTTTTCTGTTGTAACTATGTATGTGGAATTTGAACATCTACCTTTAGGATTCAATATGTAGCATTACAGTACATTACTCTTTTCTATTTAAATTATGCTCCCCTTGGGGATAGATTATATTAGTTTAGAATAGAATAGACTAGTATAATTTAGATTTGCTTAATTTATAAGTTATTGAGGAGCAAGAGCGGTAAGACGAAAGGTAAGAACATGCGCATATCTAGTGAGGTTCTTGTTCATTGGTCACTTTCATTTAGTTTTGGCACTTGCATTTCACCCTTAAACATAAAATCACATAAACGGTGGACCGGGTTGCAACCAGTAAAATAGACTTAAACACTTTAATTCTATGGTAGCTAGGCTACTAACCGAACCAGTTCTCCACACCAAACGGTGAGGGATCTAGTTGGGATAGCTTATTGGGGAGAATCCCTACTGTCGGTACCTAGGAATTTTCTAGGCATCAACAAGTGAAAAATAGGAAAGTGTGGTTTCACATTCTGTAATCTGCAATCCGAAGATCTATGGTAAGGAAAGTATCTGCAAAATATCGACGGCTCAGAGAATTGTAGAAAATGAGTTATGAAAAAGAGATTTGTTGAAGCCCATTTAGAAAATATTAGAAGGCACATCCATAATCCACAATCTGTAAGATCGACGATCATGAAAGACTCAGCATGAGATCAATGATGCGGAAGAAAATTTGCAGAAACGAATTGCACAAGGACCTTTTGAGAAAATTCAAAACGTGTGTCCGCAATGGCGGAAAAGTCATTATGGAAAGGCAATTGCGGAAGGATTTTTGTTGCAAAAAAAGGTGAATCTGGAAGGAATTCTGGTACAGAATTATCAGTGCGGAGAGGCAATTTTGAAAAGATTTTTGCTGTGGATAATCATGACTGATAAACCTAAATAAAGTTAAAATATCATTAAAATGGAGAATTTGTTTTTCATGAAGAGGTGCAACTTTGAGGAGACGTATTCGTAGAAAACGTGTTAGAAGGTATTTATAGACATAGAGTTGAGTGAAAGAAAAAGTCTTTGTGATTTATGTAGTAGCAGTAGTAGACAGAGACCAAACAAAAACCAGTGATAGGGTTGAAAACATAAAGAATATCTGGAAATCTGATGAAATCAAATTAGGGTGGTAGGGTTGTGCAAGGACAAGCTACAGACCTATAAGGGGGTTGTAGCCTCCTTCTAGTAGTAGCTGGTAAATAGGGTGTAGTAGAATCCTTTCAGTAGCAGCTGATAAAACCAGGGGGTCGTAGCCTCCTTCCAGTAATTGTTGGTAAATAGGGTGTATTACCATCCTTATGTATAGAAGCAGGTAGGAACTATTTGTAAATACAATTTTGCAGTAATAGGAAGTATTGGTGGTTTACCCAATTAGGATTCCACGATAAATTTGTGTTCTTGTTGATCATGTGTGTTAATAAATAATTTAAAATTTGTTTAAATTGTTAAAAGTTATCAATATTGATTCAACCCTCCCCCTCTCAGTATTGTCTAATATTCCAATAGATGGCTTGGGGACACCTCTCGTGGCTAGTCTTTCTTAACCACAAGTGAGACTAGGTCCTAGGAATACAAAAGAGAGAGGAACCTACTCAATGTGACACCATTTTGGGGGTAGTATTCCTTAGCTATCACAAACCTTGTGGTTATAGCTCCTTTCCATCCTGGATAGAATTACACACACTAAGGGTCCCTACATATTTTGTGATGACATTGGCCTCTTTTTGGGGAGGCAGAAACTACCTTGGTCAAATTTTGTGAATTTTCCTTTTACATCTTTCACTAAGATTTTCACATCTAGAAACTTGAATATTTATAGTAATTTGGCTTTCATTTCATTTATTTTTCTACCATCATGGTTTGGAATCTCTATCTCCCTGATATCTAAGAACAAATCATTCAATTAATACTAACTTTTGTTCACCTGACAAGTCCATAAATCCCCTCTGCTGACAAACCCACATAGAGACTCCATTGGGGAAAATTTTGATCAGAGATTCACAATGAAATCATATGTATATATCTATATTATACAATCCATAAAAGACTCAACAATAAATAATCCCAAATAATTAAGAAGGGTAGATTATGAGTAGGAATCACCATCGCAATACGAGGATGACTTTGATTATGATTATGGGTATGAACCTGAATATAAGGAATCTTATGATACCCATGTTTTTCCTCACCAGTGGGATCTGGAACCTTCTAAAGTAGTTGTCCAAGACTCCCTGTGCAAGCTAGGAAATAAGCATGAATCTAGATATCAAACTCAACCAAGGCTTTCTAGAAAATACAAAAGGTTGAATGAACCTGTTGAATTATTGAAAATAGTTGGATATCCAAATAAAATCCCAGAATATGAAGGATTACATATTTTTAGAGGGGATAAGGGAGAATCCATTGTTGGGCACCTAGATCAATTTTGGGATGTCGTCTATCGATTTCATATAGAGCATGAGCATGTTTGTATGAAATCGCTTGTTGTTATTTTAGATGGGAAAGCTCGTGACTCATGACTGGTTGATCTGGATTTATATGAGAATGAAATGAAAGAATAGATATAAATCATAAACACATACATATTGAAAATAAAGAAGAGATATAGTAAACACATATTCTATTAAATGGCAGAAATAGAACAGATTCTACAATAAAACAGCTAGAATGGTGGTAGTTATCTCTGAGAAGAGATGTGGCTACTACGCTCATCTGTGTCAAGATGAATAAAAAATGAGGTCAAAAGGGCCTATTTATAATAATCATGAGAGTGAGAACCCAAAAATTCCAAAACATAACCCTAGAATATGAATCGTTATAAAGTTTTCGGCCCCAAGATGGTTAGTTGAATAGTCAACTTCCCGGGCTCATACCTTTTGCATGCAATCTCTAATTTGGGCGCTCGATATCCCATTGGAAAGTTCTATTTGAGATTTACATATTTCAGCCCCCCAGATTGCCAAAAACATCTTTTAGGGCCTCAAAACGGGTCCGAAAGTTTGGGACCCGAAAAAAAGGTAGAAAATAACTAGGAAATTGCCACAATGGACAAATGTTTTGAGCCAGTGGAATAGGTGGGTGGCCACTGATCTCCATCTGGATCAATTCTCCCCCCTTAGGAATAAATGGTCTCCATTGCATCAAATATTGTATCATATCTCAAATTGTGTGTTGAGTTTATCTCTTGGTGTGACATTTTCTAAAGTGAAGAGGATGCCTTTATTTGACATCCCGAGAGGGTTGTAATTGTTGATCATGGATGCGTTGGAGTTGTTGCATAATTCTAGTTTTTGTGTTATCCTTTATATGAACTGGTATGCATGGTTTGTTTCTGGACGAGCATATTGAATGTGTAGCCTTGCACTGTAGATGTACTTGAATGGATGAGGGAACACTGACTGTGTGTTCTTCCTCTTTCTGTTGAGCAAAGGGACCCTCTGGATAGGGTGTGGAGGTCTCTATGATACGATGTTCTCCTTTAGAGACAATTGTGAAGAGGGATAATTTCCTAGTGTGGGAGCTTATCTTCCTACCCTGCGAGACTGTGGTAGGTGTAACTATCTCTGGTATCCAATAGAGTTGTCCCCCCAAAGTGATAAATGACACTAAGAGGTCGTGATTCATATATAACATGACGCTTCCACATATATGGTTGTCCTAAAAGAACATAACAGACTTGAAGTGGGGCCATATCACACAGTGCCTCATATTTGAAAGGATTGATGTCGTATTGTAGGTGACATTGTTGAGTAATGCAGATACCTTGTCCTTGGATTAGCCAACCGATGTTGTAGGGTTATGGGTGTGGTCTTGTCGTAAGATCCAATCTCTTGAAGACTTCTGTCGAGATCAAGTTCTTTTGGATGTCGTTGTCAACAACAAAATGTAGTGGGATTCCCTTTACCCACGTCTACAAGTGGACGAGGCGCTCCTCTGCATCTGAATCTTCAAGATCCTCTCATTGAATCTATGTGGTAGCAATAGTGACAGTGGGTTATGCATCAGTGATCTACTTCCCATGGTCTGCAGTTGTGACATTGGGTTCTGAATCAGAATCGGGATCTGATTCTGAAGATTTGATCTCAACCACCAATGACTGCTTTGATAAATATTCATTAGTGTTGTGCCAGGGGATTTTATGGAACTCGCACCACTTCTCGATGTCCTTATTTTTCTTTCCATTACCCTTCTTTGCTGGTAGCGGGGACTTCTTGTCCTTTCCCTGTCTTGTGTTTTACGGGCCAATATTTTCCTTTCCTTGTTTTTGTGGAGGTTTCATAGTTCCAAAGTCTAGCTTGTTATTTTGCCGAAATTTCTCCTCGATTTGGACAACATACAGATAGGAAGTTCCAAGTGAAGAGATGTCCAGGAATTCAATCTGGATTTGGATGTACCATTGTAGGCCACTGTGATATTTTCGTATCAGGTGTCGCTCGGAGTCCTTAATACCTAGCTTTGTATGCAAGGTATGAAAGTTGTTGGTGTACTCTAACATCGTCTAGTCCCTCTCTTGATGCAAAATGGTCCATTTTGTGTACTGGTCATCATAGTTTCCCACAGGGTAATATTTTTCCTTAACAACATCTATGAAATAGGCCCAAGTAGGATTTGTCTCAAACATTACAGACTCGTCTGATAATTTTTTCTCCCATTAAGTTTCCCACTATTTTTTTACATGGGGGACAACCTTGAGGAGTGCAAAGGTGATCCTTTCCCTGTTGGACAAATTGTGGACGGAGAAATACCCTTCTATAACATGCAACCACTTATCTAGGGAATCAACATCGATTTCACCTTCAAATAAAGGAATATGAAACATAACTTGTACCTTGATTGGGGTTTCATCTATGACGGTTTCTCATTGAAGGTGCATTCACCACTATCAAAGTTCGTAGAAGTATCTAGGCAAAACTATACCTCATCTCATTCCTCTATTGCGTGAGGGATTCCTTGAGAAATGATTTGATAGGATCTACTGCTCTGTCTGTTGTTCAGGACAATGCACCCTTGTAACCTAGGGTATCTAGGGTTATCAATTTACTAAGACACTTGCAGACAATCAACTTATGTAGAAAATTAAATAGGAATAGGAAGGAGGCTTAGCATACCCGGTTTATGATGGTTGATCCAAGCTTGGTCTTCTCCTCTTTCAGTCTCTTCCAAAGCTTTCAGGACTTCTCCAATTCACCTGCAAAAGAAAAATTCTTCCAGCAATATCTTGTGTGTGTGTGTGTGTGTGTGTATATATATCAATGATTAATGAGATACATGTTCATAATAAAATAATTAAACAATTCATAATTCATCATATACAAGAATGCAATAATACCAAGATTGGAAGAAGAACTTTCTTTATTAATCAACAGAGAATGGTGAGATTACAACCCAGCTTCTGAAACAAGGACTCCTCTGCAAACCAAGGACACTGAGTTCTGCTGCTCCAAGATGTCTGAAGGCATACCACCAGCATAATTTTTCTCTTCTTAGAATGATTCATTATCCCATCCCAAGGCCTCTATTTATACATGAGTAAATAGAGTGGTTTGGAAGGTTAGGATGGTTGAGACAGTTGAGATAGTTATGGATTAGGGCTCAACTGATCTTGACTAATCCTGATTTATATTTTTAACATTGAATTAAGGTACACTCAAGTATGTATATAGGAAAGATGCGTATGAGGAAGTACCTGAAACAAATATATATCAATGTCATATACAAAATCATATCTCAGGATTCCATGTTCAATATAATGGAACACTATTCCATTTCCAATATTTAAGTACATCATGTGATATGGGTACAAGACCACGTATATTACAAAGGTGGATCGAAGCCACAAAATACAATGATGACTCTTCAAAATGTTAAATCTATGTAACTGAACATAACATGATCTTGCGCAACTTAGGTTATAGATGTGAACCTAAGGTCTTCATCGAAATCCAAAGGAACCAATACAATCGTTACCATGTGAATAGTTGTGCTAAAGTCGAACATGGAAAGAACTCAACGGAATGTCATAAAATTAGGGAAACTGACAACTGAAGCAAAGTAATTCACCAGTAATGATAGTGAATCCTAAGGTACCATCGTCAAAGCTCTAGGTCTTTGTCTTCAGAAAGTACTGATGAGAAACCATACTGTGATGAGGAAGGCAATGGATCCTCCAACATATCACAAGAGTGACTAGGAACTAGATACGTGAAGGTAGACACAAGTAATACTCAGATAGGATAATGATGGAATCAGGATAATAATCAGATGAAGGGATAGATCCTTGAACAGTGAGCACGACACAAAGATGACCCAAGGCAGATTTTAACTTGCAAATAGGACAACTAGACTTATATGTCATGTAGGAGACATTATCAGATTCCCCATGTATATAGGACAAGTGGAGGAGTAAGAAACTCGAAGTAATAGTTGAGCTGAAAGTATAAAATGAAACATGAGTATTGAAAAGTTTAGAGAGTGCTATGTTCAAGGACGACATGCCGCCACTGTTTATAACCGAAAGAGAGTACTTCTTCCTTATCTTTCCTGTTAAATTTTAACAAGTCCAGGAAAGTCAACTCATGTCTCTCTTCATTTTTAACAAGCTTGAAGAGGGGAGAGAATAATGCTTGATAATGCTACTTATTCATGGATTTTACGAGCCTGAACTAGTACATGCTCGTTGGTGTTTTCATATTTTGAGAATCTGATAACTTCTAAGAAGACTCTAAGGGGGTGCTTTTTCGTACAATTTAGTCTCCCGAGGCTGGAAAAGTATAAAACAATCTATAGAAGAAATCTCTTAGCTTTCGAAGAATTAAGGCACACCTTTTTCATACTTAGTCAAGAAGGTCTGAAAAAAGGTTAAATTACCACCTACCCAACACCCCTTCAAAAGCAGCATATAGCCTGAGTTTTACGAGTGTGAAGGAAATCAAGATCACTCAGAAAGATCCATTTGATTACGAGAAATGGGGCTTACAACAATAAACTCGATGCTTTGTTATTTAGGGTTTAACGAGCATGAAAAAGACATAAAATACACTCGAAATATTTTCTCATATTTAGGTCCAGAGCATGAAAAAGAGAAAACTAAGCTCATACCAGGGGTTCCTTTTTCGTAAACTTAGTCCCTTTGGTCTGGAAAAGTGATAAGCCTATGCCTGAGAATACTCTTCTCAATTCTGAAGAAAAGAGAGTGTTTCTTTTTTGTATTATTCCACATGGTCCAAAAAAGTGATAACCTACCTCCAATGTGGATGCCCATTCACATATTCTTAACGAGCCTGAATGGACAAGCTTACTCGGTAGTCAAGTCTGTTTTGAGGAGTTGGACCTAGGCCTAAAGAAACTCCATAAGGGAGGGGAGCCTTATAAAAAGGAGATCTTGTAAACTGAAACCAATAATGAGGCTCAATTTGTCGTGAAAAATAGCTAAGAAGGCTCCCCAAAACCTATGAAAAATGTGGCATCGATACCAAAAGACAACAAAGTGATCTAAACTATGGTACTCATGGAAAGGAGGCCCTGTCCATGGAAGAACAATGATGTAGATGAGGTAAAAATGGTTAAACACCATATTTCGTGGTCAAATAGGTAATCCTAGGGTCACAAATGGATAACGTATAGATGCATAACGAGATATGAAAGACCCAAATCCTACCCTATATGTGCGGATAACAACTTTTGAAAGACTTCAAACCTATTGCATTAGGAAAAAGGACATGGAATTAGTTCAATTATAAAAATAATTTTCAAACTATAAGCTAGAAACCCAAAAATTGAAATTTTTTCTATATATAGTTCAAAAATAGAATTAAAACATACCATTTGACATTTTTACCCAATTTGGAAATATTTCACCTCTGACTTGGATTGCTCACCGAGGACAAACCGGTGGACGATCTCAAATTCCGCAAGTGTCATGCTAGCTAGCTTTCCCTTCTCTTTCATTCCAACTGTTCTAAAATTCAATTTTATGCAAATTTTCAATGTTTTGGGCCTGCCCTAGGGAGGTTGCATAGTACACACTGGTAGGTGATTTATATAGTCACATGCATGCATTGTACACGTGACCTGCATGAAGGCAACTCACGTGTGACACAGGACCTATCTAAAATACAGTCGCATGTACTGCGTAACATAGAAGATTTTAAAATATGGCCAAAATTAAAGGAATTTGATAGATTCTAATACTTAATGGTGCTCAATTGGGAAGGTTCAATCATGGTTTTAGAATGGAGGGAACGAGAACACGAGGATATGTCCTGAGATGCCCTCCGCGATGCCCCCACTGTGCATGCACTATGGTAAAGTGGGCTACTAAAGTTCTTCTGCACTTCTCCAATGCAGGCCAATGTCTGCTTACTTGAACATTTGATTAGCTATTGGGATAATGACCTCAGAGCTTTTGATCTTCAAGGTGAGATATTGGAGATAGCTGTAGAAGACATTTATTTCATCACGGCGTTGTCTCGTAGGGGTATTCCTGTGAACCTCGAAGGTACTGGTAGGGGTGGTGAGCCCATGAGTGTCCAAGACTATGTGGACACCTACTGCATGCTAGGGAGTCTGAAAAAGGGATCATGCATCTCGATTGTTCATATCGCCAACTTCCCACTACATGTAGTGGTAAGAACAATAGTGTGGTTTGCAAGATCTTTGTCATTACATCTTGCCACTCGGACCCAAATGAGAGTTCCAGTGGAGTGTTTACAGGGAAATGTGTTTGATTATTGTTCGGGCATGATCTCGATCATGAGGAAGAAACTCTCTGGTTGTAAGAGAGGACGCCGCAAGAATTTTGGGTATTCTAGTATATTGGTAGCATTCTTCTTTGAGAGAGTTCCCACTATCATCCTTGCAGTACCACTTCCATCTTTCTCTCCTCTCCGGCCTTGACTGACCAGGTGGGGAAAAGTCTTCCTTCGCCAAGGTGGCGAAGGATCAGTCCAGGGTGTATACGATGATGACTTCTATGTGTGGTGGGGACGGAAGTTACCATCACTTGGGAAATTTCTTTACTCAGGTTTATATTTTTTAGGAGACAATGATCTCGTCCTCCCGCTAGGAGGCATGTGGGGAGAGCTAAGTATTTTACTTTTATGTTTTTTAATTTTTTATGAATTTTTATCATAAAGTTATATACATATGTATAAGATTTTTTAATCCATTTTAATGTTGTTAAAATGCAGATGTTGGACCTATGCGCCCTGATGTGAATCCCATGATGTATGTGTGGCCTGTACCAGGTGGAGACCAAGGTTTACTGAGAGTACTCAAGGGAAATCTGGCTAGGCTGACCAAAAGAGTTTTGACTATATGGATTGAGCATATTCTTGACGTTATGCAAGAACTTGTATTAGGAATTCCACCTATCTGGATACGCCTCACGAGGAGGGTAGCTAAGGTCGTTCTAGTTTACATAGAAGCCGAAGAGGCTGCTGCAGCTGAAGAAGCTGGTGATGTTGATGATGCGGGTGATTAGGCCTAGATCTATAGGCATTTTATGTATTATGATCCAATTTTTTTGTATATTTATACAATTGTGACTGGATCTTAGGATCAAAACTCGACCTAATGGACAGATTTTTACATATATATATATATTGCCTAGTTATTTACATTTGTTCCAAATGTATCTGTTGTGTATATTTTACAAAATGTGTGTTAAATGCCAATCTAGAATATAGTTCGCATATGCATCAGTTAATGTATTTTCATTACATGGAAAGTGATTAAAAGAAATATAATCGAAATTTGTTTCAAGTAATCTAACCTACAAAAACTAACGTAACAAGGTAGGGTTTCACACCTCATAAGCTCCATTGAGCTGGGAAACCACCAGTTGAGAGTCAAGTCTTACTTCCAATTGGGTGATGCCACATGACAAGGCATCCCATAAAAACTCAATAAAATCCCTATACTCAGCCACATTATTGGTAGAAAAACCTAGGCAATTGCCTCGAGAGGCAACTAGTTGTCTTGGGGGTGAATATATAACCCATGCGGCTAAATCCAGGTTACAAGTATGATGACTAGTGCCATCCACAAAACCTATGAACCACTCAACTGACATCTGTACCAATCACCAGATGGTATAAGAACACTAACCAGATAACTAGTGTACATAAAATTACATACAATAAAAATACAAGAAAAACCATCGAGCCTAAGCATAATACTTCTTTAGGTAGATCCAATTTCTAGGCTCAGGAAGCTTATTTCCATCAAAATTAGTTAACTCATATGCCCCTTTTTTCAAGACCTTCGACATGATGTAGGGTCCTAACCACATGGACTTGAACTTGCATGCCCCCATGGGTTCTTTGTCCTGATCCCAGAGCAAGACAAGCTCCCCTTCAGAGAAAATTCTAGGCTTGATCGATTTATCATATTGGTTTTTAACCCTATTCTTATGAGCTTCGTTTGTCGTTAACACATCTTTGCATCGTTCATCTAGATTTTCCAAGTTTGGAAAACTTTCTTCTAATTTAGTCATGTTAGGGAGTACATGGATGGCAATTTTAAGTGATGGAATTTCACACTCAATCGGAGTGACTGCTTCAACCCCGTGAACAAGTTGGAAAGGTGAAAACCTCATGGCAGTCTTAACATTATTCTAGCATGCCCAAAGTGCAGGATACAGCATAATGTACCAATTTTACTGGGTTTTGTTAATAGTACACTTAAGAATGGTCTTCAAGGTCTTATTGACTGCCTCGACTTGACCATTCGCTTGCGGGTAGAAGGAAGATGAGTGATCTTGCTTGAACCCTAGTATAGTAGCCAATTCGGTCATCATGCTATTATGGAAATGACTGCCATGGTCAGTGATAATCTCCTTTGGAATTTCGAAGCGAGTAATGATCTGGTTGAATACGAAGAAAGCTGCAGTTTCACTGTCAGCTCTGAAGGTAGGCATTTCCCAAAACACTTTAAATAGGATCCTCGTAGAAGGAGAAAGGGTTGGTTGGTTTTGAATTTGCAATACTATTGTGTTTGTAATACTTTTTTATTAATATACAGAGCTGAATGTTGGTTATATGCATTTTACAGGAATTCCTATGTGTTTCCAAATTACAGTTTGTACTTTTCATTTCTCATGTACATGTTATTTCTAGTGTTTCTTTACATTATGTTTCCCTTCATGTCGTAGACTTAGTGTATAATGGATAGGAATTCATACCCATATGCTTCTGCCATTGTCTCTGATATCCACTAAACTTTTCTTCCAAAACTGGCGTGGAATTCATCCCTGCGATGCTCTACGCTGGTGGGTTTTCATATTTCTGTTATTACCACCAGAACCCAACTACAACGACAGTGATTGAGGCACTACCTTTCTCCTGTAAGAATTTTCCTATGCAAACTGCTATGTTCTCCTGTTATTTTTTACTCCATAGCCCAATAGCTCTTTCTTTTTTTCCAACCACCAATCTTTGATACTTATCTTGTGACAATATAAATCTGGCCTTGTTATGTATGTGTAAGAGATCCCTCTCTGGAATCGGAGGAGGCAGCTCCCTTTCCTAAAGTGGTTATGTTATTACCTCGGGATCCGCCTTCCTGCAACCTTGGGTGCAATTCTGGGTGCTAAAAAACTAGCGTTGTTGTCGGGGACGAAATTGAAGATCATTCGTGGGAAGAACAACAAAGATTCAAAGGATAAATGGTTTCTACGGGAAAACAGAGACTCCTGCAAGTGAATAAGGTTGTATATTTTCCCTGGCGACTGCACGTTGTTTCTCAGCTACATACAGACGTCATCCTAGCTTACCAGCGCCCACATACCAGAGGTAATCCTAACACCCAGGTTTTTCAAAGTTTGGATAATCCGAATAAGCCATTTAGGAATAAGGGAAAAGATCATTTAATTGTTCCTTAGTTTGAAAATTCCTCCACCCAAGAATTTCATAGCATCCCTGATTCTGCGGAGGAGGCTTCCTTTAAAGGTACCCTTCCGAAAGCCAAGTCAGAGTCAGATCTGAAAAATACTAGGGTGAATCCTGATCACTTGGAAGCCTACTTGTTGGACTCTCTCCAGCAAAACCTTCAAAGACCTGTGAACCCTATTGTCCAGAATTTTCAACCCCATACCCCCTTAGGAGTGCGAAATCAATTTGTCTTCCAAGTCTTGCTTGCAATCTCGTACCCGCCTGTACCAATGGTTGGCATATTTTCCCCACAAGAGCCTCCTGTCATGTTGCATGACCTCCCCCAAGGTTATGCCCAAAGAGTCACCTTCTATGACGGGGAAGGAAATTTCACTGCCCAGTAGCATGTTGACATATTTGAAGACTTCTTGGATCTGGAATTGGTAGATTATGATGATGTGAATATGAGGTTTTCATGTTGAGCCTCTCGGGGGAGGCTAAGAAGTGGTTTAAATATCTACCCGCTAGGTCCATCTGCACATTCGCAACCTTCCAGACTGCGTTCTTGGAAAGATGGGATGATAAAAGAAACCCCCTAAAACTCCTGTCCCAGGACAACGGTTTGAAGAAAGGTGGTTTTGAGTCAGTGCATGAATTCTCCAGAAGGTTTATGAGGACGTACAATTCCATTCCTGCCGACATCAAACCGCTAGTGGGTGCTGCGAAGCTACACTATGCTAATTCTTTTGATAGCGACTTCGCTCTGCTATTAAGGGAGATGAAGTTAGCCAATCTCCCTATGATGTTTCAAGATGCCCTAGAAGTGGAAGCTAACATGATAGCGAGCGGGAAGATCAGGAAAAAAATGGAAACAAGGAAAGTTCGGGAATATGGGTCGTTTATCTTTGTTTCTTCTGCTAACGACGTAAAGTTTGAAATGATGTTGAAAACGATGGAGAATATGATAAAAAAGTTGTCCATAGAAAATGGGTCCTTAAATAGGAAACAAAATGAACCCCAAATCAAAAACCCAAACTTTAGGAGGCAAAATCCTCCTCAACCTCCACAGATTAGACAAAGGGAGGCCAGAAACCCCAAGAAACTGAATGATAAACAGATACAACCACCTTTTCCCGAGAATTATATCGATGGTGGAGGTCCGTTGAAGATCAAATCCACCATTTCGGAGATCTGGATTCTGATATATGCCTCACAAAGGTGAAACACAACCTGTATACCTAGGAAGAAGATCCAAAATACCTTGAAGAGGAATCAAAACAGTATCAGCAGGGATACATGCATGCCATAGATGAAGTCAAGAGAAAAATCTATCTGAGGAGTAGATACATCGTGTTCAACAAAGGTAAGTCAAACTCGAATTAGCCCTCCTCTAGTCTACAAACTGAAGATAGAAGCAAGGAGAAACCAAAAGAACAAATTTCTTGCAAAGAACCCATGGAAAGAGGTGAAAAGGTAAAAGAAGTTAGACTTCCCACACCTGTTGAAGTGGAAAAGGTCATCCCTATCTTCAATCTGTAGACCGAACTCTCCAAGGTAAAAATATCTATCCCCTTCAGTGAATTGCTGAGAAATAAAGAATACAGAGATAAGATAATTGGGATGATTAAAGGCCAGGGGTATTTTTCAGCCCGACATCCTGGAGGTAAATGATGACTCCCCCACCATTATTTTTGGGACCAGGCTCGATAATGAAGATGAAGAGGAGGTTCCTCCTTTTTATTTAAGCTTGAATGTACACGACATGGTCGTACATAACACTACGCTGGATTTAGGAGCGTCACATAATCTGATGTCAAAAGGGGTGGTAGAAAGTCTGGGATTAGAGGTCACTAGACCCTACAAAGATTTATATTCTTTTGATTCCAAAAAGGTGAAATGTGTCGGGCTAATCAAAGATATGGTAGTGACTCTAATAGAACTGCCTTCCAAAACTGTAGTGATGGATGTGGTCATGGCATACATTCTTGCCAAGTTTGGTGTGTTACTGTCTAGGTCCTGGACCTCCAAATTAAAAGGGAGCATGCAAATGGATATGTCTTATGCCACCATTGCTATGATCGGAGGTAGTAAGAGGTTATATAGCAAGAAGTGATCCCCATACGTGCTCAGCAGCCAAAACCAGTCGAACAATCACTCTATATACGTTGTCAACATTGACCTAGGGTCATCCATATTCTTCAATGATGTTTCCCTTGGTGCTCTCGAAATATCAGTGTCCGTCGAAGAGGAACAAGAAGAGCTTACCAAGGAACAAGACGCTTTAGCAGTGAAATAAAGGGAAGAAGGTCTTTGGACCTTATACTTTAATGGTTCAGTCACTAAAAGTGGAGCTGGCGCAGGTGTGTATATTATTTCTCCCATCAAAGAATTTGAGAGCTTATCTTACCAATTAAATTTTGAATGTACTAACAATGTACTATAGTACGAGGCTTTATTGTTGGGACTGCATGCCTTAAAGGACATGAAATTTAAGCGGGTACTGATCATTGGGGATTCAAAATTGGTTATAAATCAAATTAATGACATATATCAAACGAGGCATCCTAGAATGAGAACCTACAGAAATGAAGTATGGGACATGTTCGGAAATTTTTTCACCGAATACACGGTCAAGGTTGTTACGGAGAGAAATTCCTATGGCTTGGGGTACCACAACAGACAGCTTGACTCCAGAAATCAATCTTTCCCAATATGCAATAGAAATAAAACATCTAACACTAAAGGATCAGACCTCGTACCTTATTCCGGACAATTGAAGTAGATCCCCATTGAGCTTTCCAATCTTCAGCTTGAATTGATAGAATACTTCCTCAACAACAAGTAAACAATACAAGCATACTATATATCATGGTGTTAGATCTATTCTAGCATATATAATCAATAATGTAAAATCATTTGACATATTCCCATGGATAAAATATTCAATCAAATACACATCATTGGACAGGAAAAGATATTTCTATTAATATGAATCAGAGATTACAAGATAGATACAACCTCTGACGACACGTCTGCAAACCGGAGAAATTGAATCCCCCACTTGGGCCTCCACCACTTCAATCCTCCATCTCTCGATAGCAAGCTCACAAGCAAAAGGCAAGCTTGGGAAGAACACAAAAGTGCTCCAAGGGACAAAGGGATGCAGACTCAAGTATAAGTTCTGGCAACAATGGACTATAGTTTCTTTGCTCTCAATTCTCTCTATCTGCCTTCAATGTACCAAGGGGTTCCTTATATAGCTTTCAAAGGGATAATGAAAGGTCGAATCCATGTGATCTCAAGGCATATGGAAGGCCAGGAGTCATATGAGTCGGATCCATGTCAAGGAAAACTCCAAAAGGATTTGGATTATGCACACATCCCGATGTACGCGGTTATAGGGGTCAAACTCGTGTATGTACGCGGTTATCGGGTTAAAATCCGCGTATATCATTTTTCATATGGTTTTAGGGATGATCAAGGAAACATCAAAGGACAAAAGATGGTCCATTGGGTCTAAAGAGTCTACAACGGGACAGGGGAAGGCCATACAAAGTGTGATTCACCTAGAGTGGTGAAATCCGCTATATCAGATGCCCCCTAATGTGTGAGGTCAGAGGGATCATACGATGGCCGAAATACATTATACGTCCATCCCATAAGTGGAGTGATGAAGGATCCCAAATGGAAGACCAGCCACCCAATCAGCATAGTACAATGATACAACTCTGCAGATAACTGCAAGTACATATAGCAGTCCCGGATACATAAGAGTACAATGGCCATGAATAGGCATAATACATGATATCACATATGAGGTCATCGGCACATACAATATACATATATCAGAATCTCCATGATGAAGATATACAAAAGGACCATGATCTCCAAAATGGATGAAGATATATAATAGATCAAGATCTCCATAGTGGTTGGAAATGTCTGACATACACTGGAATCAAGTCACGAGAGCTGAAATCTCATGAACACTGGCACGATCAAGAAGGTAGCATATAAGAGATGCCACCAATCTGGAAAGTCTTCCTACACAAACCGCTACGAGTACATGTCCTACTATGCGAATAGAGGTGTCGAGGTCGAACATAGTAGTCCATCATCTGATTATCGGTCATTGATGTATACCGTTAATAGACGCGAGATCACCCACCAATAATGAAAATGGGAATCAAGGTACTAGAGTGCAAACTAACAAGTGTGAATCAATGTGTTGAGGTCAAACACTTGAGAGGATCCATCGATCAGGGACATTGATGTATTCCCAAGAAACTGTCGATGGCGAGAGAACCTACCACTGATGACTGCAAGTCTCAAGGCACTCAAAAGGACTCTAGATTCCAATCCCATAATAAATGATCTGTAGTCAATGGGATGAAATCCGTTGGAAGGAGGGCATTAAGGCATCCCCCATCATCCAACATGAGGTACTCAGCAAAGCCGTATAATGTGGAAGGACTCGATCATAAGGTGCACAAACCAGTAACTGTATCGGGAATGGCCGACATGCAAAGTCAAGATAACTGAGGAATGGCCAACACAGGTTTCAACTTCCTTCGAAGAAGAGCATAATGGCGTATGGTGACTGAATGAAGGTAGCATAGACTCGATATACAAATTGGGACATCTATGTGACACAGGAGGCATCAACAAAGGCTCCATAGGGACTAGAAGCTTAACCAGTCAGTGGAGATAAACTCAGATAAACGAGTACAACTCCTAAAGTAAAACTATAACCCAACCAATGGATGTGATATACAGTGCTCTATTCGAAGGCGACATGACTCGACAGCTGCCAAAGATAACATCTTTCCTTGTCCGGCTTTTTGGTTTTTTTATTTTTTTTTGACTTTTTCAGTTATTTGAAAAGCTTAAAAAAAATAAACTAGCTTTATAGTTACAAACTAGGAGGAGATGAGTGTCATAAGGGAAAACAAACTAGTTCCAAGCAGTGGAACATGCCTATGCTCAATGCAAGGATACATGTGTAGGATATTGACACTCGGGGGAACATCCCCTCCCGGTAAAAAAGGGAAATCAAGCTGCGAAGGATATAAAAAATGGCTCTGCATGGCTAGACATGAGACAAGCTCGGGCTATATGGCTGAAATGCAATGTCAGGGGAGCCGGCATAAAGCTCAATAAGGCAGGAAAAGCTCATGATAATGCATTCACAACTTGACATATAGGGGAGTCCGGAGGGAAACAGGCCAGCATAAGATCAAGAGGAGTATGAGGCTCTTGCAAAATGTCATGGCAATACTATACAACGGACTCCCACACCCTAAAGGAGAAAATGTCGGCATGGGCACCAAATGCAAATAAGGCGCTAACTAGGGTACCCATGTAAGGTGAAGCTCTACCACTCACATCATGCCACTTCTAAAGCAGCAAGAAGGTTCCGTGACATAATAGAGTGGGTTCGTACCTAAGGTCATGGTGATAAGGTCACAAAGTCATGCAAAATGCAAACGGTGGTGAACCTAACCTATATGCCAGTTTAGTCATGATACCTGAGATCAGTACGAACAGGTCAATCCAAAGGCTGAAACCGCACTGCAAATGGTCTTCTACATCACAAATTATGTCAGAAACGGTATAGAATGGTTAGAAATTGTCAAAACTATAGGAAAGGGGGTAAAAAATTTCAAATATTTGAAATTTTTTCTATAAATAGTAAAAAATATAAATCATTTGAAACTTTTACCCATTTGAGCTCTGATTTTCAACTGCAAATTCCAGGAGATCCAGCCGGCGGAATTCACAACCGTTTCTTCCAGGTATTTACTCATGCTCTCCTCTTGCATTTTGATACAATTTTTGTTGATTTTCATGGTTAAATGAGGTTTTTAAGGCCATCTCTACATGAGCGCTACGGCCCATGCGGATATCGAAGATTTTTCCGCGTATAGGGCTGGCTATACGCGGAAAAGAGGCTAGAAACCGCGTACATACGCGGCTGTTTGCAAAACGGTCGCGTATGCGGCCGCGCAAGTGAATTTACAAGAATCTAATGGGCAATTTTGCAATTTCTCTTGCAGGATGGTGCTAGAGTGGAGAGAGCGCGAGCATGGTGAGGTAGAGGAAGCAGTAAGGGCCGATGTAATGGCTCAACAAGCTCTTCGTGGTTGTGGACTCTACAAGTTTTGGTGTCTTGGTGGTTTGAGGGCCAAACCAAGACTACTACAGATGCTGGTAGACTATTGGGATCCAGACTCAGAGTCCTTCCGTATTGATGAGATGTCTCTCGCCATAGAGGTGGAAGACATATACTTTATCACAGGTCTATCTAGACAAGGGGAGGTGGTGAACCTTCGTTCTCGAGGTGGGCCAGGAGGTGGCCTTACTATTGACGAGTACATAGCTGTGTACGGCTACCCAGATACGGAGTAGGTGGGGAGTCAAGTCCCCACCAATGCTATACAGGTGCTGGGCCTAAAGGCCATATTACTGACGTTGGGCAGGATAGCAGGCTTAGCATCACTCCATCAGGCCTCGCGGCCACTGATGTTGTACGTGGTGGAGTGTATGAGACCGATCATATATGATTGGAGTACTACACTACTGAGCAACATGAAACACCAGCTCAGTGAGTGTAAGGCAAGCAGGATACAGAACTTTGGGTTCAACAGCATTTTTAGCACATTTTTCTTCGAGCGTGTTCCAGGATTGAGCCCTAGAGTGGACGTTCCTCTCCACGGGGTTCGAGATCCGACCCAATGGCGTTGGGAAGATGCGATGCGCAGACTGGGGGGTGGTAGGGTGGCCAACCCATATCTTGTTGACTTCTTTCCATGGTGGCGATGACAGATAGTTGCCATAGACGACTACCCCTATGCAGGGATAGACTTCCGGGGGGGATCCAGACATGCCATTGCCACAAGGATCGGCATATGGTGAGATAGGTACCGAATCTCGACTCTCACTTTTTTTAAAATTTTTAAGTTATTTAATTTTTTTGTATTTTCTTGATTATGTGGAATCAAAAAGACATGTTTTTGCGCGACAACACATAGTGACATCTACCATTTATGTGCAGATGTGGGACCACCGTGACCAGAGGGCTTCCCACATCATAGACGGAGGGGAAGAGGAGATGACATCACAGGTGTGGATGCGGAGCGAATGCTCCAAAGCATTCACACCAACTTTGTGAGACTGACTCATAGAGTTCCCATGGCGCAAGTTGAGGACTTGCCTAAGGCCATGCAGCGACAGGTGGTGGGTGTACCACACGCATGGGTGCATTTATTTTGACGGCTAGCTAGAGTCGTGGTGACGTACCATGATCACAACCCTCCTCCTCCACAGGACTACATACCTAGGAGTGTATATGTTTTGTACTACCGTGTATTATATGATGGTGGCTTTAAAAGCCCCACTTTTGTATATGACACTATGTATTACCACATTATATATATATATATATATATATATATATATATATTTTATGGTGATCGATTTATTTATTTACATGTGTAAAAATGTTTGTGATTAATTTATTATGAATGAGACAAATGCCAATCTAACATGTAGTTAGCATATGAGTCAGCAACTTGATTATTATTTCTTGGAATGTGTATATATGTTATATGGTCAAATTGTCATTCTAACAATCTCACACGTAAGAATCTTCTTAATAACGTCGGATCTCTAACATGGTACAAACCATTGAGCTCTGACACTACTAACTCAGAACCAAGACGTACCTCAAGAGATAGAACGCCATGTAGAATGGCATCCCGTAGAAGCTCAATAACGGCACTATATTCAGGAACATTGTTGGAAGATGGCCGTAGACATACACCTCCTGAAGACAATACATGACCCATAGGAGTATAAATCACCCAAGCAACAGAGGCTGAGTGTTGAGTGTGATGGCTTGCACCATCCGTGAACCCTATGTAGGTGGAAGATTCCCTTGACATCTACCAAAAGAAACGGAAACTAATCATAAACCCGATCACAATAAGAAAAAGACCTAACTATGCAAAGCTGTACAATAATATACAACAAGCAGCCTTGGCTAAAGATCATGCATAGTATTTTTTGAGATAGAGCCCATTTCTAGGCTCCGCCAAAGCTGTGCCTTCATAATTGACCAACTCATAGGCACCCTTCTCTAATACACGCTTGACCACGTAAGGACCACGTCACATAGGATTAAATTTCCCTACCCCCAAGGGTTCTTTCGATTGATCCCACAAAAGGACCAAGTCTCCTTCACTAAACACTCTTGGACGGACAGACTTGTCATACTGGACCTTAACGCGACGTTTATTAACCTCTAGAGCCACCAAGGCATCTCGATGCTACTCATTAAGTTGCTTAAGGTGAACCAAACACTCCTCCAAAGGTGAAGTGTCTGGTAAGAGTTCCACATCTAGATTCAACGAAGGAATCTCGCATTCAACTGGCAATATCGACTCCACTCCATGTACAAGCTGATATGGAGAAAAACCAGTGGCAGTCTTAACCGCGGTTCGATATGCCCACAAAGCAGGGTATAACATAATATGCCAATTCGTCTTGCTTTGTGCGATGGTTCGTTGGAGAATGGATTTGAGTGATTTATTCACTGCCTCTACTTGTCCATTCTCTTGGGGATAATAAGAAGAGGAGTGCTCTTGCTTATATCCTAACTTGGATGCCAACTCTTCCATCATACGGTTCTGAAAGTGTGAGCCATGGTCAGTGACAAGCTCTTTCGAAATCTCGAACCAAGTAATGATTTGGTTGAATACAAAGTGAGCGGCTGTCTCACTGTCAGATTTTACCGTAGGCATTGCCTCAGCACATTTCGTGAAATAATCAACAGCCACTATAATGTGATGGTTCCCCCCAGCTGAAGCTGGGCTGCAATCCATAAAATCGAGCCCCCACTTAGTGAAGGGACTGGTGGTGATAATGGGATGTAAAGGGGCAGGTTTCGAGCGCATATTACATGCGAACACCTGGCAAGGGTGGCACCTCTTGACCGCATCAACACAATCTTTAAAGATCGACGGCCAGAAATAACCCGCTCTCAAAATCTTTTGAGCTGTAGAAAGCCTAGATAAATGACCACCACATGACCCTCTGTGGCAATCATTCAGCACAACCTCAGCCTCATCATGAGTTAAACAACATCGTAAAATGGAATCTACCCCACGGCGGTACAAAGTATTGTCCACTATAAGGTAGTTCTTAGAGACGTGACATAATCGTCATCGTTCATCTCGCGAGAGGTGGGTAGGGGTCCTCTGTGTTTTCAGATATACTATGATATCCCCATACCATGGGTCAGACGTTGAGATTAATAAGATGTGTTCATCAACAAAAGTATCTTCACAAACCAACTCCTCGGCCTCGCTCGGAAAATTCGATATAAGCGCTGCAAAAATTAACGACTTCTTCGACTTTGCCGAAACAAATTCAAGATCGAACTCTTGCATAATGACAATCCATTTATTATATTTTCCCCCAATCATCCTTTGTGTGAGGATGAACTGAAACGGATTGACATGGGCCACAACCAAGGTCTGGCGAAGGAGAATATAATGTCTCAAACGCTGAACCACATGTACGGTCGCTAAAGCAAGCTTCTCGACATGAGAATAACGAATCTCTGCGTCAAAAATGTTTCGGCTCAGATAATATATGACATGCTCTTGGAGCTCCTCATTCTCTTGAACCAAAACCATACCAATCGTCTCTAAAGACCGGCCACATATAATAGGAAATCATGGCTATAATCCGGAGGACTAATCACCAGGGCCGATGCTAGGGCTCGCTTAAGTGCATCGAAGGACTCCTGGGCTCGCTTATCCCATTCAAAGGGAGTATCCTTCTTCAAGAGACGCATGAAGCCTCTAGTCAAATTGGTAAATTTGACAACAAATCTTCGTAAGAAGTTTTCCATGCCTTGCAAAAACTGAAGATGACGAATGTTCTTCGGGGGAGACAACTGAAGTATTGCCTCAACCTTCAAGGGGTCGAATCTTATACCCTCCTTTGAAATGATGAATCCTAACAAACGACCTGATTTCACACAAAAGATGCACTTATGAGGATTCAATCTAACTGAATAGTGCCGGCATCTTTCGAATACCAATCTCAAGTGATAGGGATGACGCATTCTCATACGAGAATGAGTAGCAAGGTCATCCAAAAATACTTCGATAATAGACTTGAGATCATGGAAGATCAAGGTCATCGCCCACTGAAATGTAGCTCTGGCGTTTTTAAGGCCGAAAAGCATTTTTCGATATGCAAACGTTCCCCAAGGACAAATAAATGCAATCTTGTGTTGGTCCTCAGGTTTAATCTGGATCTGATTATACCCGGGAAAGCCATCCATGAAGGAGAACACCTCGCTACCCGCACACTCATCCAAAATATGATCTATAAATGGTGTGGGGAAGTTATCCTTAGGATAGGCACGATTCAAATCGTGGAAATCAGTGCATATTCAGATCGCTCCCTGCTTCTTATCCACCGAAACAGGGTTTGAAACCCACTCCGTCAAGGGAACGGGATAGATGAAACCGGCTTTCAACAATTTCTCTATCTCTGCCTTAATGGCGGGTGCTTTCCTAGGATTCACGGTGTGCAAGTGTTGTCGAATAGGCTTAGCGTTGGGGTAAGTCTTAATCTCATGTTCGACAATCTGAGGGTCAATACCTGGCATCTCGTCATAAGACCAAGCAAAAACATCACAGAATTCCTTGAATAGCTCGGTATATTCAAGAATCTCAGCATGGGAACATTCCGCCCCAATATAGACATTCTCAACGGTGCCAGGAATGCGAGAGATGTTGATAGGAATCGTTGCTGATATGTTCGCCATGCTTCCATCAGCCATCGGACCGGGAGAGCTTAATGGAACCACAGGACTACCAACTCTCTGACTAAGAATCTCCCTATAATCATCATGCTCCAAACAGTCAAGCGGTGGAAGGAAGTATCGTCTATGATGAAGTTCCTCCCAAGGTGGCTCGACACCCGACATAGCCTCGATAATCACTTCATCTGAAGGGAAAACCGTATCAAGGTAGGCATGGGCATGAGAAGACTGTACTACCCATGCCGGCAGCACATAGGGGTCTTCCTCCTCCGTCCGCGAAGAGGAAGAACAAGGCTCTGCAAAATTCTTGAGGTTAGCTTGGTAAGCGATCATAGCTGCAGGCAACGGCACGTTGGTCTCGACAGGCTCACCCGAAGTACTTGGTGTAATAAGAATCCAAGGATATTCCATATGGGTTGTGTGAAAAGATACTGAGGTCATAGAAGTCGAAGCCTCATCGGAACAAGATCCTATCATGAGGATCGATGCAGGACAACTAAAGCTTCCCATAAGGGATGGATACATGCCTACACCCACACTCCTAGTTGCCACCTGAGAGTGCTCAACGATCAGGATTGAAGTTCCCGAAGATGCGGTAACAGAAGGATTCTTGAATGCCATCTAATCAATCGTTACAATCTTCCCGTTATGTGGAAAGCATACAACACAGAACAAGGAAGAAGCAACGGCTTGCATACTATACATCCAATTCCTACCCAGCAAGAGATTATAGTCAAGGGGCGCATAAACCACCTCAACCTCTATCGCAATGGTCTTCCCCCCCAAACGGACCTTAAGGGAAGGAAGGATGTCATCCGGCCTAAAAGATCTCCCATCAAAAGTAGTTAACATAGTCACTGACTTCGACAGCTCAGGAGAACCGAGACCCTTCCAACAGGACAAAGACATCACAGAAGTAGCAGTGCCCTCGTCAATCACAGTGCGTTTGACGATCATACCAAGACATTCTACATGCACCAAAAGGGACATATAGTAGGGAAAGTGAGGCTGATGTCCTGCGGTTTCAAATTTGATCACTGCGGAAGAATCATCACCGTTCACACCAAGAGCAGAAAGCAAAGCCTTCCTTTGTGAAGGACAACTCTGAAGCACTTCCAATGCAGACATCGCACAAGGAGTATGGCCCAAATCCTCGACAACTGAATAATTCTGGGCGGCTTGGGCATTTGGATTGTGCCTCGAACGCTTAAGGACTCCCTTAGGAATGTGAGGTACAGCCTCAGGTTTATCCGCAGGTTTCTCAATGCGCAAAGGGGTTCCTGGTGGATCAGGTTCTTTGCCTGGGTTGGGTTGTGATGAACTATAATCTTTCACACGAGTCACAACCTTGGCAGCATGGTCCATGTTGATGCACCCATGAGCGCTAGTCTCAGGTGGATCATCAACACTAGACTAGTCATGGGACTTCGAGTTCATATTCTGGTTATGCGGTAAAGGGTTCGTTGGCACAGCTAGGCCTTGTGCTAAGAATCTCAAAGCTTCTTCAATCCGAGGGCACAAGTAAGTGAGGTGATCATCCTTACATAACTTGCAAGGGAATTTAACCTTACGTTTTGCTTGCTTTTCCCGCCCAGCATTCTTACCGTTCTTGTCATTATTGGTAGCATTCTCATTCTTATTCCCACCCTTTCGATTATTATTCTTACCCTTTCTTCTATTCCGTCCGGGCTGCTGGTTACCCTTCTGGTCCGACGATTGCACAGAAAGTACATTCACCATTTGGGCGGGTTGAGATGAAGCCGTAGCTTGTCCCGAAGCAGATTGGTTGAGTGACAAATGACTAACTTTCTTTGCAACCGAATCCACAGGTTTCGCACTTGCACAACCCACAATGCCATCGGCATGTGGTCCAGGTTTAACCTTGGGATCAAAACTCGAACGAGGAGCGTCGGGAATAATCTCATACAACAAACCGGACTGAGCATAGATCAAGTCCATTTCTTGCACCCTAAAGATTTCTTGTTCCTCATTCTGCACTCCGGATGTGGAAACATCCTTCGCTATGTATGGCAATAATGACTTGAGGAACCACTCGAGAAGGAACTCTGGTGGTATAAAATCTTTAATTAATCTCTTCCATCTACGCCACTCCTGAATATGATCAGAAATATGGGTGGCTTCATCTTGTCGAAATGTCGACAAGAGTTCAGTACCAACATCATAACGCATTGGTAGCTGGAAGTGATTAAGAAAAGTCATCGCAAGGTCGTCGAACAAGGTAAAAGCTCCCTTTGGTAACTCTCTATACCATTTCGCAACAGGCCCTGTGAGGGTGCGTTGAAATAGTCTCAAACGGACTGAATCCTGATGTAACGAATTCGAAGAGCACCAAAGGTGAAACGTAGTAACGTGTTTGCTCGGATCCTCTCCCAGTTTTCCTTCGAACTTAGGTATGTCCGAAGGAAGCTTGGTAGGGACAGCCGGCCAAGCCAGGTCATGAGCCACAGGATCGTTCGTAAGTCTCGATAAGTCAGGGAGGTTAAGCGTCGTGAGGAAAGGGAGCCTAGGATGATGAGATCTATGGACTACTCCCTGGTTCATATAGGATTGATTACCACCATGGCCTTGGCCATAGTGACCTCCTCCTGTATGACCCGTATAGGGTGGCGTGGAAGCACCATAATAAGGTGGGCCTTGACTAGTACGGGATACAAAGCCATAATTAGGAGAGTAAGCAGGTTTTGAATACTCGCCTCCATAAGGTGAAGAAACCTATCCATACTGCGTCCCGTAATATGGTCCATAGGTCATCGCATGCGATGCCCCATGGGACACTTCGTAGGTAGGAAGATAGGTTCCAGAAGTAGGAATATACATACCGGAAGTAGGGATATATGCCGTGGAAGTAGTAATCTAACCTCTAGAAGCAAACATAGCCTCCCAAAACAACGGGTGGTGTGTAAACTTGAGACACAATCGGTCTAGTAACCGCAGTACGAACCTTACTAGTAGCCATGTGCCAACTCGAAGGACCACGTGAATAAGGTGGAGGATGTACATTTGAAGAACTTGGAGCCGAGGATGAAGGAACCTGAGTAATAATATAAGTATTACCGCCTATCGTCACTCGTCTCGGATCGGGTATCCTAATGGGATCACTAACTCTAGACCTAGGAGGGATATAAGACGTAGCTTCCACCACTGGGACGGAAGGTGCAATGTGACTGGTACTCCCAAACCTCTCCACAAGGTAAGGAATGGGATTGCCCCCAGGAATAGTGTTAGGCTCAAAGTCGGATTCGACATGAAATGTCAAATCGTGCATAGGAAAACCATCCATACCATAACTACCATAGCTAGTAGTGGCGGGTTCAAAATGAGTCTCAGCGTCTTTCGACATGCCATACCGGTAACGTGTCAAAGGGGAATCAACTCTAGAGTGAGTAGGTCTATTGTTCATGGCTCCTATCTCAGAAATCACAGGACCTAACTCAGCTAAGTCGAGTGAAGGATCGTAAGTAGGTGTAAATTCCCCATCGTCAACACGAATGGGAGGAGGTGGCTCAGAAATATCCTCTGAATGATCTCCCATGGTGTGTGAATAAATGTGTGACATAATCCATCTGGACTGTCTAGGTCTCTCTCCCAAAGGAGGAGGAGAAGTAGAAGGCGAAATTCCTGCTAAACGACGAGAGCGGTGCGGAACTGCACCCGAATCCACAATGACTCAAAAAATAGCAAAGACTCTCTATTTACGTCAACCCTAGGCCAATCTAGCGTGCACAGAGCAATCACTAATAAAATATAAAGCCAAATGCAAGCAAACAAGGGCTGGATAAGTGAGCTCCCGAATGAAGCAGGTATGTCTCGCCTAGGAGAGGCTTGAGACTCCCATACAAAACAAGCAGAGGTACGTAACCAATTATTGTGGCCCTCAGCTTCAACGCGTAAAGCGACTGTGCTGTCCGACCCCAACCTGGCCAGGACACCCGCAGAATAACCTCTATAAGTACCCCCTCGATATCCTAGGTAAGGCCACTAAGATCACCTCAATATAATCAATGATCAAGTGGACAGTCGCAGGCAGGATTGACCGTATGGGCAGGGTAGCAAAGCCTGAAACTCTCAAAAGAGCCCCCAGATACAAATACAATCCTGGAAATATCTTTGGTGCTACTCAGTTATGACTAGGGGTCATCCCAATCAATAATCGCTCACACTGCCTCGTGCTTAACTCCCGTTTGAGAGGAGGATCCTGAGAACAATGGTTATACCAAGGATTTCACACACTCGCCTGGACAAACACCTAGATGTTGTTGTTTAGTGATCTTGGAGAATTAACTTACAATGAACTATTCCAAGATCCTAAAACCTAAGCTTGTTGGTGCACCCTAGAAAAGAAAAGAGTGTAATTCATTTTATTTTAGCGTTGATTTTAGTTGGCTTTATTACTCAAGAATAGGATATGGTCGTGCAACTAGTGGTGTTATGATGCAACAAGGAGTAAAATGCACACCGTAACAATCAATGCACATGCATTGTGTCCATGAAAATAGGGTATGCTACTATGAGAAATGCACAATTCTTCTTCAAATGAATGCAAATATTTCCTATATGAAGTCCTAACTAGTATTCCAAAGCAAATCTAGATCTAGTGCAAGTACAATGCAAAGTGCAAAATGCAATGCATAATGATAAGCAAATGTTTTTGGATTTTTTGAAAATACAAGAGATGCAAAAAGCAAAAGAATGACTCTACAACCCTCAGACTTTGAAAAAACACATAAAAAGCATTCAAGCAAATCACTAAGGTAAAAGAACTCTAATGCGCTAATCTCAAACAAAAAATTGAAAATGCCATGACAAGAACTTTCCTAAAAAAAATTTAGGCTAAAAAAACGTTTCTGGTCAGAAAAAGAGGTCTAAACAGACTCAGGCAATGCCAAAGGAGACTCAGCAACTAACAGCATTCACCCAGCAACCAATTATCTTCCACAAAAAGGTAAAAACAAGGGTATACATGACTATTCGCAATAAACCCACGTGTATACACGGATATCACAGAGGAATCCGCGTGTATACACGACTGTAAATCAAAAACCCGCGTACAGGAAGAAAAGGTGCATAAAAACAAGGTAAACAGGCAGGCTGAGACAAACTTCACTCCAATCAGACTCTACTAGGGATACATGCCCCCAGACCCGACACAGAAACAAGAGAGAGAGAGCAATTCAAATACATTGAATGCCAAGAAAATCACCCCCAAAGGACAACTACTAGGAACTCCCCATTAGAGTCACCAATTCTGTTATGGAGAGAAATTCTTATGGCTTGGGGTACCACAACAGACAGCTTGAATCCAGAAATCAATTTTTCCCAATATGCAATAGAAATAAAACATCTAACACTAAAGGATCAGACCTCATACCTTATTTCGAACGGTTGAAGTAGATCCCCGTTGAGCTTTCCAATCTTCGGCTTGAATTGATAGAATACTTCCTCAACAACAAGTAAACAATACAAGCATACTATATATCATGGTGTTAGATCTATTCTAGCATATATAATCAATAATGTAAAAGCATTTGACATATTACGATGGATAAAATATTCAATCAAATACACATCATTGGATAGGAAAACATATTTCTATTAATATGAATGAGAGATTAAAAGATAGATACAACCTCTGACGGCATGTCTACGAACCAAAGAAACTAAATCCCCCACTTGGGCCTCCACCACTTCAATCCTCCATCTCTCGATAGCAAGCTCACAAGCAAAAGGCAAGCTTGGGAAGAACACAAAAGTGCTCCAAGGGACAAAGGGATGCAGACTCAAGTATAAGTTCTGGAAACAATGGACTATAGTTTCTTTGCTCTCAATTCTCTCTATCTGCCTTCAATGTACCAAGGGGTTCCTTATATAGCTTTCAAAGGGATAATGAAAGGTCGAATACGTGCGATCTCAAGTCATATGGAAGGCCAGGAGTCATATGAGTCAGATCCATATCAAGGAAAACTCCAAAAGGATTTGGATTATGCACACATCCCGATGTACGCGGTTATAAGGGTCAAACTCGCGTATGTACGCGCTTATCGAGTTAAAATCCGCGTATATCATTTTTCATATGGTTTTAGGGATGATCAAGGAAACATCAAAGGACAAAAGATGGTCCATGGGGTCTAAAGAGTTTGCAGCGGGACAGGGGAAGGCCATACAAAGTGTGATTCACCTAGAGTGGTGAAATCCACTATAACAAAGGTAGTCCTCGAAACTGAAAACACAGTTGTTGATTCCCTAGCGATTACTGCTGGCAGATTCGGGGCCCCGACAGCTGGGCAAAAGGAACATAGGTATGCATCAGGAATAGGCCCACTATACCTGAAAACTCCAGACACTAGCAGGTGTTCGAAGACAATGAACATATTAAGAGGTTTCTAGAGCTATCTGATGAGTTTGCAAACACCTAGATTAACAACGTGAACTGCCACCTCGAAAATTGTCAGGATGAAGAGGGTGATGAAAAAGGAAGTGATGAAGGCAGGCAGTATAGATATTCCTTGGGGGGAAAGGAAATAGTGTAGCTAAAGGGTAATCATATCCCTAGAGGCTTGATTCCCCTGGAGAAATTGTTCGACCAAAACGATGTGGCTAAAGACCCGAAGATGAAGCCTGCGGAATATTCTGTCGAAGATAAAAACATTGAGACCGAGAGCCATCCGAAGATCATAAAACTGTCAAAGAGATTGCCTACCAAGGTGAAGGAATATTATGCCAGTTTGATGAGGAAATATACTGACGTATTTTCATGGAGCTACAAGGATCTTAAAGAATACGACACATCCATCATATAGCATACCATCCCCATAAAGCGAGGCGAAAATCCTTTCAAACAAAAATTGAGAAGGGCCAATCCAAAATTATTTCCCATAATCGAGAAGGAAATCAGAAATATGTTTGATGCCAATATCATTGTAACACTCATATTTTCTAAGTGGGTCGCTAACATGGTGCCAGTTAGAAAAAAGAAGGGCGAGATCCAGATATGCATAGACTTCAGGAATCTGAACAAGATTTCTTTGAAGGATAATTATCCTTTGCCCAAGATGGAACACATCTTGCAGACGGTTGTGGGGTCTGAGAGAATTTCCACCATGGATGGTTTCTCAGGTTACAACCGGGTGAAGGTATTGCATGAAGATCAGGAAAAGACCGCTTTCACGACACCCTGGGGGAATTTTATGTACGCCAAGATTCCTTTTGGTCTCATGAACGCAGGAGCAACTTTCCAACATGCCATGGATATAGCATTCGCTTAAGAGAAAGATAAATTTGTGGTGCTCTATATGGATGACATTACTGTGTATTCCAGATCGAATAAAGAACACATCTAGCATTTGGAGAAGGTTTTTCTGAAATGCAGGAGATATGGGATATCATTCAACCCCCGAAAATCTAATTTTGGATTAGAAGAAGGAAAGTTGTTGGGGAATATCATCTCGAAGGATGGTATAAAAATAGACATGGAAAGAATCAAATCCATCCAAAAGGTCGAAGAACCTAGGAGCAAAAAGGAAGTACAGTCCTTCATCGAGCAGGTAAAATTTTCTCAGAAGATTCATCCCTAGCTTTGTAAAAATACTAATGAGCATTACTAACATGCTCAGAAAAGACCATGAAATTAAGTGGACACCAGATGCGAAGATAGCTTTTAGGGATATTAAAAAGGCCCTCAACGAATCCCCAGTCCTAGCAAGCCCTGATTTCAACAAAGACTTCTTGATATTCTAGTATGCATTTGAACACACTGTAGTCGGGGTGTTATTACAAAAGAATGACCAGAATGTTGAACAGCCTATAGCATTTTTAAGCAAAGTACTAAGAGATGGGCAGCTGAAGTATGACATAATGGAGAAATAGGCTTATGCTTTGATAAAATCATTAAAGAGCAAAATGGTTTGATGTGTTGTTAGAATATGATATCAAGATCAAACCCACCAAATTGGTTAAGGGTCAAGGGTTGGCTAAGATGATGAATAATTCAAATTGTGACTCCTTGCAGTTGAACTTTCTAACAAGTCACTCATTCCAATTGGAAGTTGAAGCATAGGTGATGCCTAGCTTCTCTACTTCCCCTTGGTATTCTGACATTATATATGTGCTGCAAAATGTACAAGCACCTGCAGGGCTGAGCAAGATGAGGGCCATGTCAATAAAATTGAAATCTATCGAATTCTACATTTTGAATGAGTACCTATATTGGAAAGACCCGAGGGGTGTCCTTTTGAATTGTCTATTGGAGGACAAGGCCTAGTAGATTATGGAAGAATTCCACAAAGGGGATTGTGGAGGCCATCGCTCCTGGAACATCACAACAAACAAGATTTTGAGGCCCGGGTTCTATTCGCCCACATTGTTCTCTGATGTGTACAAAGAGACCAAAAAAATGCCACCACTACCAGGTCTTGGAAGGGAAGAGAAAACTTGTCCCACTCCCCCTTAACCCCATATCAGTGGAAGCTCCATTTCAACAGTGGGGGTTAGACTTCATCGGAGAGATCAATCCGAATTCCTCTGGGTAGCATAGATGGATCCTAACTACTACATATTACTTTACTAAATGGATAGAGTCAATACCTACCAGGAGGGCCACCGATGACGTGATTATAAATTTTTTAGAGGAAAACATTTTGTCCCGGTTTGGATGCCCCCAGAGAATAGTAACTGGTAATGTTGCAGCTTTCAAATCAAAGAAGCTGGTGAATTTTTGCCACAAATACCACATCAGCCTCAACCATTCTACCTCCTATTATCCCTAGGGAAATGGGTTGGTGGATTCTTCAAACAAGAGCCTGGTAAGAATCATAAAGAAATTGTTGAAAGACAACAAAAGGGCATGGCACACAAAGTTAAAGTATGCTTTATGGTCTGACAAGGTTAGCACTAAAAGGGTCATCGGAATGTCCCCATTTCAACTTGTATATGGGTCTGAAGTGGTTTTCATAGCATCTCTAGGAGTGCCAGTGATGACGTTGTTGTAGGAACAACAACATGAGTTGAACCACCTGCAAAGAAGGATAAATCATATCATCTAGTTGAACGAACTAAGGGACAATGTCTACGAAAACGTGCATGTGCACCAAGAGAAAATGAAGAAGACCTTTGACAGGAGGGTTAAAGAAGAAAAGTTCTTGATCGATGAACTGGTTCTGAAATGGGATGCACCACATGAAGATAAAGGAAAGCATGGTAAATTTGATCATATGTGGGTACGCCCATACATTGTTGTAGCGCACAGAGGAGAGAACACTTTCATTCTACAACACCAAGATGGGTCCCTACCGGAAGGGAGTCCAATCAATGGGAGGTTCCTCAAACACTATTTGACATGAGGTAAAGAAAGGAACACATGTACTATAGTTGTATATATTTCCTAGTTTTCAAATAAACAAGAAGGTGGTTCCAGAAGGAGTTTGAAGCCCGAAGAGAAGGCCATAAGACCCGAAAGGACTGCCATTTTTTTGTTTTCCTAGTTTTTGTCTTCGTTAAATATAGCAATAAGGAAACATTGACAAATTCTTCGAAGTTTGGGGTAGAGATGCTCGCCCAATGGATTCGGCACCTGGTCTACGGGTTCTTTGCTACCTCACAGGGAGGATAGCATCCCTAGCTGGAGCCACTTGTTAGCACCTGATTTGTGCTAAATGGGACGAAAATTTTCTAACCCGTAAGAGAGGAAGCAGGGCCTACAAAATTTTCATGAGGGGAAGCCTTGGGAGAACAGTAATGAGCCCTGGAGGATAAGGGAGATCTCCGAAAGAGAAGCCGAAGGGGATTTATAAGGACAAAAGAATTGGCACTAGTCACGGCCCATCGACTGGAAAAGAACCTCGAACTTAGAGTCGTATGCAGGCCCGCCTGTAATTGGTCATGCAGAAGGGGAGGAAGAGGAAATGTAGCACCGAAGGTGGAAATGTTTTCGATGGTTGTGATCAGATATCGACGCAAATCGACAGCAAAAAACCATTTTGCGAATTCCAAATGCATACCAAAAATCTCCTCTCTGAATTGGAGAAATGTTTTAAATCATGGCAATTTGTAACGGTGGAGATTGCAAAGGTCTTGGATCTACGGTTGAGATTGATTCCTCCAATTTAAAGTGCGCTATGGAGATGATGAGCCAAAATTCATGAAATGCGTTAAAAGGGTAGGTTTATCCGACGGTGGAGATTGATGCAGGAGCAGACATATGGTGAAAAGACGGTTTCGCCTACCGTAAACGCTTGAGAGAAAACCTTAGTTGGGAAAAGCGAGATTCGGTAGAGCTCTCCACATCGGATGGCTAGATAATGAAAGGGTCTATGATACACGGCGAAAGTTATAACCCGTGAAGTGAAAGTGCGCCCAAGCTAAAGAAAGTAAACATGATCGTGCGAAAATCCGACGGCAGGGATCACGTCGTTCTAGATTTTGGGGCCGTACATCTATAGCTATGATCACATCCAACAGAAAAAGTGCATGGTCAGATAAGAAGGTGAAATAGCATAAAATTCAGCATGTTGATCCAAACAGGTTATTATTTTGCAACATCAGGAAGCGAGGGTTTTAGACTGTGCAGATCGCGCCACCTTGGACAAACCTCAGAGCAAGCTGTCAACCACCCTCGTACATTTTTCTTATAAAAATTGTTGTCTCATGGCTGAATTGGAGGATTCAAAAGCTCAAAACCTCGAGTTTCAAGGAGCTGAAGAAGCCCTAACAGATAAGGATGTCGACGTCTTCGATACTATCATTATAAATTATAGTATAGAAGTCACTCAGGCTAAGTTAAAATCTCTCCATTCAGAGGGAATTGACCCCCATGGGGTTTTTATTTATTTCTTTTTGTACTTCTATATCGAGCAAACCCCTAGCTGCCATAAATTTGTAAGATGGTGCATGAAAAATTATTCCCCGTCTGAAGGTATGATTATGGATGCATCTAGGTATAGGATGTTATGTCCCATTAATTCCCTCAATATCCAAAGCACTCTGTCAATACCCTCTAAGTTTATCCAACTATCCAGTGAATATAATGAAGGAGAGATACTTTGTTTGTTTCAAGAATACTCGGATGAACAGAAGGACACCTTCCTCAAAGCCTGTTTAAAACCTGAAAGTTAGTTGTCAAACCCTCCTTTCCCCATTGATTTCGACCTGTTCAATGAAGAGACTCAGTCTGTAATAATCCTAGTAGTATCATCTATCCTCTGTCCAACCCCATAGTTAGAGAAATATTTGATTCACCATGTGGAATTTATGCTAAGTTTCCCATGGTAACTTGTTTATGGACTAGTACACTATAGTGAACTTGTACGAACTGCCACGTGTCACTATTTCAACTTTGGGTTCTGAAACTCACACCAGCAAAATTACATTACGTTCCCTTTCTTAAACATTTTACAAAAATTAATTTGGATCTCTCTAGCCCGAGATATATCATTTTTCCCTAGGTTACATGTTTAAAATTGAATTTGGAAGAGGATAGAACCATGGTTTACAAGGATCATATCTAGTAAAGTACAATGAATTTGAGGTTGAAACTCACACACAAGGTACATCAATGTTTGATCTTCATCATGTCCAAGTTTTAGCTCCTGAACCTGATCCATATTTATGTGAGAACAAACTGAAAGAGCATATATATATTCACATACATAGATATATGACAATAAACACAGTGATACAGTAAACTCATATTCTATTAAATGAATAATAAGAAACAAACTGTAAAACAAAAGTAGCTAGAATGGTGGTAGTTTTATCTATTAGAAGAGATGTGGTCACTACGCTCATTCGTGACAAGTTGAAACAAAATGAGGTCGAAGGGCATGTTATCATAAATCCTTGGAAATGCAGAAACCCTAAACCTAACCATAGGAGATGAACCGTCATAAAGTTTGCGGCCCCAAGGAGCTTATTTGAACAGGCAACTTCCCTAGGTCATAATTTTTGCATACGATCTCCATTTTGGGAGCTCGATATCTCGTTGGAAAGGTCTATTTTAGCTTTGCATATTTTTATTAGAGTAAATAGTATGCCCCTCGAATCGCCAAAAGATGTCGTTTAGGGCCTCAAAATGGCCCAAGAAGTTTGGTACATAAAAAAACGTATAAAATTACAAGGAAATTGCCAAAATGAAAAATTGTTTTGAGCCAGTGGAATAGGTAGGTGGCCACCTATATCCATCTGGATTAGTCCTCCCCCCTTAGCAAGCAATGGTCTCCATTGAATTGAGTTCCCCCATTAAATGGGGAAACTTATGCTGAGCTTGACACTTGGTGAGCCACTTGCCTTGGTGGAGTAGATACCCTACTATGACAACTCGATATATTTGAATATTTTGCTTGTGGGTGCCCTTGACTTATGTGTCCATGATCTAATCAAATGGTTTCTCATTCCATGTAGTCAGAATTAAGCTTTATAGGTGTCAATTTTTCTTCCACCTCTGAGGTGTCCAACAGTGGTGGAAATATGGTCGAAGGAGCTCCACATTGAATATTGGGTGCATGCCAAGGAATTGAGGAATGCTTAATTAAAATGCATTATCACCAACTTCCTTGGTTATGGTGTATATCCCATATCGGAGTGAAAGAAACTTGCGATGGGGTCCTATGAGCCTCTCTTTCTACAAATGCAACCAAACCTTATCCCCCACCTGGAACTTGTGTGGAACTTGATGCTTTTCATGTCGCTGCTTGTACTTAGTATTGTCCTTTTTGAAAATGTCATGGACTTGTTGGCAGATGTGTTAGATTCGTTCAATAAATATTGTGTCCTTATCATCCTTAACTTTAGCATGGGAAGATTCCTCCTATGTGGATGCAACGGGCATAGCTACATCAATTGGGGTGAGTGGTTGAAAACCTGGGCACACCTGAAAATGGTTGTGACTAGTAGAGATATGAAGGGCTCTATTATAGTTCTGCTAAACATGAGGAAGTCTCTCATCCCATGTGCGGGGAGATTTACAATTGTACATTCTCAGAATATGCACAATCATCTGGTTGACTACCTATGTTTGTCCATCAGTCTGGGGGTGGAAAGCAATCGATTTGGTGAGATTGGTATCCATCAATGACCATAGACTAGACTAGAAAGTCCTCCTGAACTTCTTGTCCTTATCTGAAATGATAGTTTGTGGCAACCTAAAATGAACCCAAACATGCTTGAAGAAGAGCTTAGCAGTGTCTTCGGCAGAGATGCTCTTCTTGCAATCTATCAGAATGGCCATCTTAGAGAAGTGATCCATGACCATAAACACACAGCCATTACCATGCTTAGTTGAAGGTATTCCTATCATGTAATGCATGGAGATAGGTTCTCATGGCCCATTCAGAGTCAGCAGAGGGGTGTACAACCACTAATTTTTGATGGTCAGATTCGTGATGGCGAAGGTAGTGCAGGATCTGATATATCAGTCGACATCTTGTCAGATCTTGGGCAAATAAAAATACTTCTACAAGCCCGCAAATATATTCTAAGTGCCAAACTTACCTATCACTCGACTGTAATGTGCTTCCCAAGTCATCTTCGCATGATTGCTTGAAGGGACACATAGATGACCCAAGTGGCATAGAAATCCTTCCTAGATATGAAAATATGCCACAGGTGTGCCTGCATGTGAGGCTTGATAGATGGGAGTGAACTCAGGATCATTGTAATATAGTTGAGCCCACCCACAAGTCTTATGGCCGCAAGAGTTGGGAACCATGGGTAATGCTGCTATTGGAGGTTAACTCAGGCAATCGACAACTTGCTTGGTGTTTCCCTTCTTATATTTAATGTTCAGGTGGAACTACTACAAGTAAGTGGACCACTTCTAGTGGCAGTCATTCTTTAACTTTCTGTGGGTTTGCATGAACTGCAAGGGCTTGTGATTAATGTGGTTGACTGCTTCTTTTAGAAGGATGTAATGCTTCCATTGGTTGCAAGCTTGGACAATGGAGTGGGTTTCCTTATCATAGTTGGGGTACTTGTAGATTGTATTTGAAAGTGTCTCACTGTGATATTCCACTGGATGGCCATGTTGAGTGAGAACCGCACCAACGACATAGTCTTAAGCATCTATCTCCATCTCAAAGGGTTATTGCACATCTGGTAAGGTAAGGATAGGTGTCAAACATAAGTGTTGCTTTAGCTCAAATGTGTGTTGTTGTGTCTTGGACCAAGCAAAATTGTCCTTAGATCCATCTTTGGTCACTTGGCTAAGGGACCAAGAAATATTAGAGAATCCCAACACAAATTTGTGATATAAGTTCGCAAGGACTAGTAAGCTACAAATCTCTGTGAGAGTCATCAAGGTTGGTTAATCGTGAATGGCTTGGAACTTGGTTGAATCCACATGAACACCATGTTCGTCCATGATGTATCCCAGATACTAAACCCTTTCCATGCCAATTGAGCACTTGTATAGATTATCATATAACTTGTGTTGCCATAGGGTACTGAGGACCTAATGGATATGCTGCAAATGTTTTGCCCAAGTTATACTCTAGATGAGGATATCATATATATATTGTAGAATGTAATCCATCATCTTCATGAAGGTTTTTGGAGCGTTAGTCAAGCTGAAAGGCATGACCAACCACTCAAAAGGGCCTTCCCTAGATTTGAAGGCAGTCTTCTAGACATTGGTTTGTTCAATTGGCACTTAATGATAAATGGACTTCAAATCAATCTTTTTGAAATACTTGGCCCCCATGAGCTGGTCAAGGAGATCATTGATCCAGGGAATTTGTTTAGAGCTTGGTAATCAATACAGAGTGCCCATGTCCCATCTTTCTTCTATACAACCACAATTGAGCTTCCACAAGGTGAGGAGTTGGGTTAAATGTGCCCCTTTTGGATTAACTCTTGAATCTAGCGTTTGATTTCTACATTCTCCATGAGGAAACACCTGTATACTAGACTAATAGGTAAATGCACACCAGCTATCAAATCAATGGAATCCTTGACCTGACAATGTACTGGAATCATGACAAGCATGGTGAAGATGTCTTTGTATGCTTCCATGATCTTATCCACATATTTTTGCTGCATAGAGGGGTTTTGTGTGGAGGTGATGGATGTTGATGCGATATTTTGTTCGCCCTCAGAACGAACCATGAAGAGTATGAATTTCCATGTCTAGGAGATTATCTTCTTCCATTGCTTTGGTATAATGTGGGACACTATAGTAGCAGGAACTATCTCTAGTATCCTGTAGAGTTTCTTTCCCAAGGTAATAATGGCACTACAAGGTCTAGACTCATACACAACATGATGTTTCCACATATATGATTGTCCTAAAATAATATCACAAACTTCAAGCAGGGAAACATCACACATTACCTCATCTTTGAAGGGCTTGATGCCATAGGAGAGGAGACAATGTTGATTAACACGTATGTATTGTCCCTAGCTCAACCAACTGATATTGCATGGTTATGGATGTGGAGCCATTTAAAGCTTCAATCTTTTAACAACCTTGACAATATGAGGTTCTTTTGAATACCACTATCAACAATAAAATTTAGCGGAGCCCCCTACACCCATAGTTGTGAATGGAAGAGGATCTCCCCTTCCTCTAGCTCCTCTGACTCTTTTAGTTATATATTTGGGTTTGTGATGGTTTCACTAGGTTCTGCATCAATGACCTACTTTCCCCTTTCTTTATCTACATCAATGTTTGATTTAGAGTCTGGATCTGTGGATTTTGTCTCGGCCAACAATGATTGTTTTGATTAGTATTCATTATTGTTGTGCCAAGGGATTTTTTGGAAATCACACCAATTTCCAGTTTCCTCCTTTGATTTCCCATTACCCTTCTTTGCCTACGGATTGGACTGGTTTTTAGGACCTTGGTCTTCCCTTCTCTGTCCTTTAGTTTATGAATTAGGGCCACTTTTTCCAAGCTTCTACTGTTGATTTACATACCCAAAATCCCGCTTATTCTTTTGCTTAAACTTTTGTTTGATCTTGACAGCATATCTGTAAGCTACTCCCAGTGAGAATATGTCCAAGAAATCCATATTTGACTGAATGTAAATGTGCAGTCCACTACGGTACTTTAGGACCATGTGTAATTCGAAGTCTTTAAAATCCAGCTTTAACCGCAATGTATGGAATATATTTGTATACTCATGCACCGTTTGGTCTCTTTTTTGGTGCAATGTCGTCCACCAGGTGTATTGGTCATCATAGTTTCTGACAGGCTAGAGTTAATTTTTTACAACATCGACAAAAGACACCCAAGTGGGTTCTATCCTAAATATTTCATATTCATCCCTCTCATTCTCGTCCCACAAATCTTTGATATGGGGGAGGGACTTAAGGAACGTGAAGGTAATCGTTTCGTTGTCAGAAAAACTATGAATAGAGAATTAACCCTCTAATAAACATAACCATTTTCCCAAAGAATACGCATCTATCTTTCCTTCAAATAATGGGATGTCGAAGTTAACTTGTACCTTGAAGGGAGCACCCCAGAAATGGTTTCTCGTTGAAGGAACATCCACCGTCATCAACATTCTTCGAAGGATCTAGGCGAAATTATCCATCATCTCGTTCCTCTGTCATGCGAGGGATTCCTCAAGCCACAATTTAATATGATATCATGCTCCATCATCTCTCTTTTATTCTCCCACAATTTGAGGTTGCTTGGGCCGACAAGAGGTATTTTCCCCAAGCTCAACTAGTTTGAGACCCAACTCTCGATAATCAAATCTCGTTGGGGAAATACAATGAGAAATCACAAGTGCAAAAGGATCTTATACCACTAATCTGGATTTATGTGAGAACGAAATGAAAGAACATATATATTCACATATACATATATATATGGAAATAAAAACAGTGATACAGTAAAATCAAACTCTTTTAAATGAATGAATGAAACAAATTGTAAAACAAATGCAACGAGAATGGTGGTAGTTGTATCTCTAAGAAGAGATGTGGCCACTATGCTCACTCGTGACAAGTTGAATACAAAAGGATTCTAAAGGGCCTTTTATAATAAATCCTTGGATAGGAAAAAACCCTAAACCTAACCCTAAGAGATGAATTGTCATAAAGTTTGTGTCCCCAAGTTGGGTAGTTGAACAGTCAACTCCCAAGGTCATAAATTTTGCATACGATATATGTTTTGGGTTCTCAATATCCCATTGGAAAGTTCTATCCAATATTTACATATTTTGAATAGGGGCAAATGCTTGTCATCGACAACCATTTTCCCCCTTGAATCGCCAAAAATAGTCATTTAGGGCCTCAAAACAAGCCCAGAGTTTGGGACTTGTAAAACCATAGAAAATTACAAGAAATTTGCCAAAGTGGAAATTTTTTTTGAGCCAATGAAATAGGTGGGTGGCCACCTATATCCATCCGGATCATGGCCTTTACCAAAATAAAGTTATAGCAAAAATTCTCAGATGACTAGATTTTTCCTTCTAGGGTTTCAAGCAAGACTCCCTAATCTTCAGCAGTTGTAGTAATAGAAGTTGTTACGGTTGTACAATAACTTCTTTCAAGGTATCTCTGATACCATGTTAAAATTTTAATGGTTATACAATATCTTTAAACATTTAGCATCATTTCATCATAACCATAGCATTAGGATCACTGAAATAAATACAATCACAACAACACAAAAAGAACACATAGATTTTTGTCTAGGAAACCATAAAGGAGAAAACCCTACAAATTCTTTGGTATAGATCTTGTCACCAAGTGCAATGCCAACCAAGATAAGATAAACACCAAAGACCATAACAACTATCTCTTCTCTCCAATGAGCTTCTTATTTCTTTCTCTCTCTCTTGTGCACTTTATTGAGTGAGAAGTGTGTCCAAATGAGAGGAGTGCCCTTTCTATTTATACTCATCAAGTGAGTGACCTTTTTACCTAACTGGGCCGACCTATTGCTCTAAAAAAGGTCGACCTCCTAGGGAGATTAAAAATAACATTTATATAATATTTTTTGTGGGTACTATTGACCCGAATTACAATAGAAGGGTTACATTGATTCTTTCAAGTACATTTACATGACCAAGTACATCAATAACATCTTCCGAAGGAGGTACAATAATATTACAATAAAAGTACAATAAGAATATCTTCCGAAGTTACATTCTTCAACACTTGCTTTTCATTTTTATAACTTCATATACATGTTTGACTTGCTTTATCAAAAAGCACCAACAAAGAGCTAATGATCTATTTGATGAGTAGCCACACCAGATTTGGATTTTGGATTTTACCTAGCTCATATTTTAACTAGTTAGTTTAGGGTAGGTAGGATAAATAAGTTCCCTCTTGAACATTAGATTGAACTCGGATTTTTCTTTCCTTCACGTTTCTCTTTCATGTTTGTGTGTGCTTGCAGTAGTTATATTTTTTTTCAATTAAGTTGTTGACTCAGATAAAAAAAAATGAGCTCTTAATTTGAGTTTGTTATATCGGTTTAGTTTTATTTCCATTTATATTATTATATATTGAGCACTCACAACTGCCTGTGAGACAGGTATAGTGTTACATGTTACAGGTGCAGGTATTGGATGCATATATAGTTGTTGTGGACCATAGATGTTGAGTTTCTCAATTGCTCTCTCCCATAGAGCACTTGTCCTTGGTGGATCCTGATTTTATCACATTTTTTAAAGATGGGATCTACCTTTCATTTATGGTAGAGTTGACTATAGTTTTGAGTCTACTCTTTATAGTAGGTACATAATCTCTTCATATGGTATTCATGGTTAAAGGATCATCTCATTATTTAATAGTTGTATTATACAATGGGATAGCAACAGAGAGGTCACCTTTGTCATTATTGGGCCCTCTTCATTTCATCCCTTTTCATACATTTGAGACCTTGGTATAGTGGGTCTTCAGAATTATTTTTATGCAGTTGGGATCTTGTCTTTCCTTACACCCAGAGTCATCAAAGTCAACACATAAGGACAATTTGTAGTTGCAATTTCGATCAGGTATATGGCAAAGGTATGTTTATGGATTTTGTGAGTTTTATTGAAGGACTAACTTATGTTAAACTTTGTCATGTATTGGTGATCATATGATTTTCTTGGTTATCTATTAGTAGGACTTGTGCTTGGTGTGGTTTAGGTGAATTAGTATTATTTCCGTGCACATATTCTTGTTGAACCTGGTTGCTTGTGTAATATGTGGATCATCCATAATAACTACAATTTAAAGAAGATCTCTAGGGCCCTCTGTCTAGCGCAGGCCTTCCGGGTTGGTGCAGATCGTCTCGCTTTTGCAGGTTGAGTTCATACTGTGTTTGCATGTTGCTATCAGTACATGCAAACTTGCTTTGAGTTTGGATTTGGCTGCCTCGGGCCTCGATCTGGAAGGTTGAGCCATGTCCCAATCGGTCTGCATGCTTTCTCTGCAGGTGGATCTAGGAGTAAGGTATTGTTTGGGAACTGATATGGCATCCCTTGCGAAGCAGGATTTTAATTTGGATCTGTATCATGGATCAGTACTTTCTTAAAGGTGGCATGCAAGGTGATTCCTTGTCGGTGGTGATGGGTGGAGAACCTCCCCGGGGTTCTCACTCGGATGCTTTTGAGAAGGTAATCTCGTCCTATAGCAAGAGATATGCTAAAGGAGCACCCCCAAAATTTGTCAAACAAATTGAAGATGTGCCAAAAGTTGCTCTTCCCTCGAAGGACACTATTCGAGTTGCCCTCTCATTGGTAGATCGAGCTTTGATTGGGCAATTTACAGGGCTCTGGCCCTTGCCAAAAAACACTGAAAGTTGGGTTCAAAGGCACTGGAGACCCCTAATCTCAAAAAATGTAGCTTCCTACTCAATTGGCCGAGGTTATTTCCTATTCAATTTTGAATCCAAGGAAGACAAAGATCTCATATTCAGAAATGGTCCCTAGTTCATGGGGCCGCAAGGCCTCTACCTGAATGGATGGACCCCAAATTTTGATCCCGAAGCTGACACTCCCAAAGTTATTCATGTTTGGGTTAGGCTTCCAAACCTACCTATGCACTACTGGAATCCAAAATCTCTTCAAGCTATCGGGAACACCTTGGGGAAATACATTGAAATGGCCAGCCCCAAAGACCAATATGCTTGCGCCCGCATTTGTGTGGAGGTCGATCATGAAGCTGGGTTACTGAAAGCCTTGAAACTAACTGTGAAGAATTGGTATCACTTCCAAAAAATTGATTATGAGCAAATGCCTTTCAAATGCAGAATATGTCATGAATACAGGAATTTCATCCGAAATTGCCCCCAAAAACTAGAGTTCCAACAATACAAGGAGGAATGATGGCAACTAGTGAAAAAGAACAAGACCAAAACCAATAGTGGAGTAATGCAGAGGAAAGGTGGGGGGAATAAAGAACCATTAATAATCCCTATGGAAGGAAGTCAATAAATGAATAAAACCAATGAATCAAGAGAAGAAATAAATGTCTCAGAAGAGAAATCCAGCAATGAAGAGACCAAGGATCCAGAAGTAGGCATATCGGAACAACCTGAGAAAGAATGCACCATCTCGATCCTCTCAGATGTAGGAGAAGAGGTGATAAAAGAAGGAGAAAATTAGGAGAAGTCAAAGGAAGAATCAGACTCAGAAGGAGAAGAAGAGGAAGAAGGGGAGATTTAGATGACTACCCCAAGAAAGAAAAAATCTAAAGGAAGGAGATCGAAAAAAGAAGTAATGGAGAAAGCCACCTATAAGGACAAATCCCAAGGCTCCCAGTTAACTTTGGAAAAGTTGCTGAAAAACAAAAGAAACACCCATCAGCATGGGGCATCCAAGAGAGGGATGCCTTCAACTACCAAAAGTAAATAATGAAGGTTCTCTCCTGGAACTGCAGGGGTCTTGGCAGCAAAATCAAGGAAGAAGGTATGAAAAATCAAATATCTTTATCTTAGCCAGACATCTTACTGATCCAAGAGACCAAGATGGAGAAAGATGCATTTCTCCAAGTTAGTGCAAAATTTTGGAAAAAAGGAGGAAGTGCAGAAATCAGTTCAAGGGGGATCTCTGGAGGCATTGGAACCTTGTAGGATGAGCAGAAATTCGAAGTTACTGACATCAAATATAGCTCTCACTGGATCCTCACCGTACTTCTGCACAGAGAAAACAAATCTCTCGTAAGGATATTTAATATTTATGCTCCCAATTCTTGCACTGAAAAGAAAATATGTTGGAATCTCCTTTGAGATGAAAGGAGCAACCTTCAGGGTAATGTCATCCTTTCTGGAGATCTTAACATTACTCTAAACCAAGATGAAAAAAGAGGTGGGTCTCTGGTCAGAGACCCCATCAGAGAACTTATTTATAAGATCATCTTGGACTGGGATCTCTCAGATGTTATCCCATCCAAAGGAAAGTTTACATGGAGCAATAAGAGGCTGGGCCCCGGGCACATAGCAGCCAGGTTGGATCGGTTCCTCGTTCAAGACTTCTTCTTACTGCTGAGTCTAAATTCTTCATCCAATATCCTGCCTTACGGGGGCTCTGATCATAAACCAATTTTGCTTGAGATGAGGAAGGATAAAAATATTAGACCGATTCCTTTTAGATTCAGCCCTCTATGGGTCGATCATAAGGATTTTATGGGGATTGTGACTAATGTATGGTCAACCTCAGTCTCTAGCTCTCCCTTCTTCATTTGGGAAGATAAAATTAGAAGACTGAAAAAAGCACTAAAGGTCTAGGCAAAATCGATAGATTCTCCAGACCAAAAGAAAGTCCAAGCAATGCAAGCATTGGACATCCATCAAACTGAAATGGAATCGAAAATCATTGATAAAGAAGATATTAACAAAGAAATAAATTTGAAAAGAGAGATTCACGTGGCCTGCAGGCATGAAGCTGAAATGTGGAGACAGAAGGAAAGATGTCGTTGGATCAATGATGGAGATCAGAATACTAGCTATTTTCATAAATAAGTTGAAGCTAGAAAGAATTTCAAAACTATTCAAGAGATCCATACTCACGACTCTGTCATCCAAGATTTTGAAGCCATTAAAGTGGAAGCCTCCAGGTATTTTAGCAAGTTGTACACAAGCCAACCTACCAACGTTGATATTGGTCTTTTGGAGCTAATTCCAAAGTCTGTTAAGAGTAAAGATAATAGAAAACTGAACCAGCTAGTCATGATGGAGGAGATCAAGGAATTCGTTGATGATATGGAGGATGATAGGGCACCTGGCCCTGATGGGTTTAATGTTAATTTTATCAAAGCGTGCTGGGGAATCATTAAAAAATATTTATTTAAAATAATAAGAAAATCACAGAGATGTGATAAAATTGGAGGCAGCACGAACTCAGCCTTCCTGGCTCTCATTCCCAAAGAGAAGTATGCCACTTCCTTTGACAAATTCCGGCCAATATCCTTATGTAACTTAGGATATAAATTATCACTAAAATTATAGCCAGAAGGCTAAAAACCATTCTTCCCTATCTCATCCTGAAAAACCAAGGAGGAATCATAAAAGGCAGAAAAATTTGGGACAATATCATACTAGTTCAAGAGGCAATCCACTCAAGTCTGAAGAATGGTGAAAAAGGAATGGTGGTGAAAATTGATTTAGCAAACGCATTTGACAGATTCTTCCACTCTTTTCTTTATCAAGTCATGTTGAGATTTGGTTTTGACCCAAACTTCGTCAAATGGGTCAAGGCCTGCATTAGCAAACCTTGGATCGCCCCACTTATCAATGGAAGAGCAGCCCCCTTTTTTCATGCTTCGAGAGGTCTAAGGCAAGGTTTCCCTCTCTCCCCGTTTCTCTATGCAATCCAAGCCTCGGTGCTTAGCTTCCAGTTGGAGCAAGCTAGGAGGGATCAAGATCTACCGAGCATAAGAATGGCTCGAGGTACGAAAGATATCAACCATGCACAGTTTGTGGATGACACAATCTTGCTTGGAGGAGTGAGTCAGATTATAGCAAGAAGATTCAAGAACGATCTCGACCGCTATTTCCAAGCTTCAGGAAGCAAAATTAACCTTTGGAAAAGTCAGATCTATAGCTGGAATATCAACCCTAGGGAGATGTATAGAATTCCCTGATTCTGGACATTGAAGGAGTGACTAGTTGGGACCCCTTTAAATATATATGGATTCCAATCTTCAAGTCCAAGCCCAAAAGCTCGGCTCGGAATCCACTTGTTGAAAAAATTAAAAAGAAAATTCTAGGGTGGGGAGCAGTCTGGCTAAATCTAGCGGGGAAGATGGTTTTGATAAAAGTTGTACTGAATGGCTATCTCCTTTATCAATGCTCTATCCTGCTATCCCCCTCCAAAATGATTGCAATGATCAAAGGCCTGTTGAGATCCTTCCTCTGGCAAGGAGGGAAGAATGGCGGTGGGAAAAAGTTTTCTCTAGTCAGCTGGAAGAATATCAAATTACCTAGGATGGAAGGAGAACTGCAAATTAGAGACTTTAAAATTCAAAATATGGCTATGGGAGCTAAACTGATATGTAATGTAGTAGACTCCAAGATATTTGCTGTTGTGCCGAACATGCCAAAAGACCCTGCGATCTGGAAAAATATTTGGGAGTGCAGAATGTTACCCAAACTGGATTTGTTTTCCTGGACTTTTATGCACTATAAAATCCTCACTAGTGACAACCTGATGAAGAGAGGATTTGAGGGTCCTTTTAGATTCCCTCTATGATCAGCATCCAATGAAAATATACAGCACATTTTTTTGGACTGTCCCTTTGCCATCGTTGTCTGGAAAGAAATAATGAAGTCATGGGAGATCGAGTTCCATATGTCGAGTAATATTCAGTTGCGTTTCCTCAACTGGGATAAAATGTATACATGAGAATTGGATAAAAAAAGGATTCGAACTTTGTTGGATGAAGATCCCAAAAGTCATCTGCTAGTGCATTTGGATTGAGCGTAATCAAAGAATATTTCAAAATAAAGATCAACCAGCATGGAAAATTGCAATCAAGGTAAATAGTCTAATGGGTGAGATTCTAAGTGTGTTGAAGATTCCAAAAAAACAAAGCTAAATTGACAGATAAAGAAAGCAACTAGATTCAAAGCTTCAACCTTTTTGTTGGAAGTTCCTTAGTCACAAAACAGTTGGAGAATTGGGAAATTAGGATGGACAAATCCCAATTTGAGAACTGGCTGAAAGGAAGGAAGATCTTCAAACTGTTTTTCGATGGAGTTTCCAAAGGGAATCCAGAAAGAGCGGGAGGTAGAGGGGTTGTTATGTGTCTGGAAGGAAAAAATGATTTAGAATACTATTGGAATATTGGGCAGGATTCTAACTGTTAGTGCCAGAAATTGTTCCAGACTACTAGAAGAACAAGCCAACACAATCTCTAAAATAAAACAAAGTAAAACTGTCTTTTTGTATTGTTTTGGTCTGAAAATTTCATAAACAAGAGGGTAACATTAAAAAAGCTAAAATAAGTACTAAATCATATAAAGATAAGGGACTGAGATGGATCATATATAACAAATAAACCATAAAGAGCAAATACAAGTGACTGAGTTTCACCCACAACCTACAAGCATTTCATGAATAAGACATTATACAAGAAATGAAATTGCACATTGAGTGATTTAACAAACCAGTAATGAAGATAATAAGGGCTTATCAATGATATATATCATAATCAGTCTGGAAAATTACATGAGAGTTTGAATCTTAGCTTGCTTATAATAGCTCTTGAACCTCCCCTTGCACAAAACTCCAACCCTTGCACTGTACACTTGTCCAAATTTTATAATTACAAAGAATTAGTTCTATATTCACTTCATTAGTTCAAATCAGAAACTACTTAGGAGTTACATTAATCAATTTTCAACTAATTGACTAAAAATAACAAAATCGGATTCATGGGAAATTTGGCGAATTCCTCAAAAATGGGTCTCAAAGAAGCCTCCATATCTCTCGATCCGGGACATACGTGCAAAAACTAAGAGAGGTTTTTGTGAATGAGTTCGTTATGAACAAAAAAATATCTTGGTTTTTAAAAATTCTTCTCTAATCCATCGAAATTTTCCCCGCAAGATGAAGAATAAAACAGGAAAATAATAAATGTTTTTAAACCCTGAAAAATAGGCCTTAAATATTAAATCAAATATTTCAAACCTTGATAGTTGTTGTGAAAATGAGAGAGGTTTTTGTGAATGGGTCTATTTTGAACAAAAACCTCTTTTTGTTTTCAAAAATTCATCTCCATCAGCTCATAATCTACGCTTAATTGAAATGACCAAAACAAGAAGAAAAAAACAGAGCATAACTATGCATTTTATTTTTTTATTTCAAGGGCTTCTTCTTGCTACTGGATTCTGGTCTCCCATTTACTTCTTCTACCTATACATGAATTTTATTTGAAACTTTACAACTGATATCTACACAACATAAACTTTCAATCATGTAACAACAGACTTTCCCTTAAACTTTTCATTTGAAATTTGTACATTATCAGCTTTAGATTTAGCTGGAATTGGAACCTCTGTCAGTGATGGTAGAAGGTAATGGATCATCTTTATTCTCTCCAAGATGAGTAGAATAATCAGGTTCAAGAGATATGGGTATATGTATATCATGTTGCACATGTATTTCAAATGAAGGAATAGGATCACCATCAATAAAACAAGAAGAATGCAGACTTTCTTCTTCCAAAGAGGGATATGTACTTGAAGGTTTATGATCATCAGAATAGACAAAACAAAAAATAATTCTTTTGACATGCAATGGGAAAGACAGGAAGGAACTGATGAATAAGAACAAAACCTCATGGAGGAAAGTAACAAGCTGATACCGAGTCTTTCCATTTGGCTTCTTCATTTTCTGTCAACAAAATTCTCCTTGCAATAGAATCTTTAATCGTGGAGTTGCCAGGCAGATGATTGCAGTCTATCTCTATGTCCTTCTCTTGTCTGCCATCAAGAGTCAGATCTGTGTCCTTGTGATTCTTCCCAGGGAAGATAATCTTGATTTTCATGCTCGGTAGCGGAGCCAAAGATGTTAGTGCCAGAAATTGTTCCAGACTACTAGAAGAACAAGCCAACACAATCTCTAAAATAAAACAAAGTAAAACTGTCTTTTTGTATTGTTTTGGTGTGAAATTTTCATAAACAAGAGGGTAACATTAAACAAGATAAAATAAGTACTAAATCATATAAAGATAAGGGACTAAGATGAATCATATATAACAAATAAACCAGAAAGAGCAAAGATAAGTGACTGAGTTTCACCCACAACCTACAAGCATTTCATGAATAAGACATTATACAAGAAATGAAATTGCACATTGAGTGATTTAACAAACCAGTAATGAAACCAGTAATGAATATAATAAGGGCTTATCAGTGATATATATCATAATCAGTCTAGAAAATTACATAAGAGTTTGAATCTTAGCTTGCTTACAACAGCTCTTGAGCCTCCCCTTCCACAAAACTCCAACCCTTGCACTGTAGGCTTGTGCAGCTTTTATAATTGAAAAGAAGTAGTTCTATATTCACTTCATTAGTTCAAATTCAAAACTACTTAGCAGTTACATTAACCAATTTTCAACTAATTGACTAAAAATAGCAAAATCGGATTCCTGGGAAATTTGGTGAATTTTTGAAAAATGGGTCTCAAAGAAGCCTCTGTATCTCTCAATCCAAGACACCTGTACGAAAACTGAGAGAGGTTTTTGTGAATGAGTCAGTGATGAACAAAAACCTCTATTTGTTTTTTAAAATGTTTCTCCAATCCATCGTAATATACCCCGTAAGATGAAGACTAAAACAGGAAAATATTAAATGTTTTTAAACCCCGAAAAATAGGTCGTAAAGATTAAATCAAATATTTCAAACCTTGATATCTCTTGAAAAACTTAGAGATTTTTTTGTGAACAGGTATGTTTTGAACAAAAACCTCTTTTTTTTTCAAAAATTCATCTCCATCAGCTCATAATCCGTGCTCAATTTAAATGACAAAAACAGGAAGAAAAAAAATAGAGCATAACTATGCATTTTATTTTTTTATTTCAAGGGCTTCTTTTTACTACTGGACTGTACATGAATTTTGTTTGAAACTTTACAGCTAAGAGCTGCACAGCATCAACTTTCAATTCTGTAACAATAGACTTTCCCTTAAACTTTTCATTTGAAATTTGTGCATTATCATCTTTAGATTTAGCTGGAACTGGAACCTCTGTCATGCCTTCTTTTATATTTGTAAAACTGTTATTTTGTTCTAATGTATTCATCCCTTCTTCTTGGTTTGCAATAGCTTTCTGGTCCTCTTCTACGTTCTCTGAAACTTGTTCTTGATTTCTATTAAGAACTTATTTTCTTCACCCACAGGCTCTTCGAACTTATGAATTGGACATTCCTCCTAAACATTATCATTTAACACCTCGTTAGTGACTTATTTCTTTATTTTCTAGCCATACACCTGTCATAATGAGGAACTCAACTCCTGAATATGCGCTTTATGTCTTCAAAGGTGTTCGAAGGCTTTCAATTCTTTACCCTGCAACAACCACGATTTCTAACCACTTCCTTGAATAATTTTAGCAAATGAAAACCTGACAGGTATGACCACGATCTTTGCAGCTTCCTATACACCTATTATAATCATCAGGGTTTTGAATATGTGCCATCATAAGTGTCCAAAAGCTTCCACCAATCTCGATTTCAAACAACCATGATTTCTACTCAATAATATTTATCTCCTTTCATACACTTGTCATAATGATCACTGGGCTCCAAACACGTATCATTCGGTCTTCACATGTGTCTAACAACTCCCACTAATTTTGATTTCAAACAGCCATGATTTTTAATAATTCGAGATTCTTGTAGCGCTTCTGTTCACTGACCTTCACTCCTAAGCTACAGGAATCCCTTTTTTACATATTTTTTAACCATAACTTAAAAATGAAGGTTAGTCATAAAATTTAACTTTGGAATAAAGTTAATTATAAGCTTTTCAGACCTTTAGAGATATATATAATCACTTGTAAGCCCAAAAACTTTAAAAAAACAATAAAATGAAATAAATCAAAATCATTTAAAATATAAAATCAAACAAAAATGTATTTATTGCCAAAAAATTTCAAAACCAACTTAAAATGTAAAGTCATAGTAAATCAAAATTTGAAAAATAATATAAATAAACTAAGAACGACATCTAGTTATAACAATAACAATATGGCTAAAGCATATGGACTCTGGCAAGGTCTCAAGCAGCTGAAGGGAAAGGGAGTGGTTGAAGTCATGGTCTTTGGAGATTTTCGGTTAATAATCCAAGTAATGAATGGGGAAAGCTATTTTAGGAATTTAAGATTAGTTAGACTGATTAATAGAATCAAATCCATATCTAAGTCTTTTAGGCAAATTAATTTTTTTCATATCCTTCGTGAGTTAAACGCTTCGGCGGATAGTGCTGCTAGTAAGTCCATGACTGCGGGTAGAAATGAATTGTATGTTAATCAGTTATTAAGTACTGATGTACCTCCTTAGCATGATTTTGGGTTAACTAGAGTGACTCTCTTTTGGAGGTAGTAGTCTAAGTACTAGTTACCAAACCAGTTTGTAGTTTTAGCAGCTTCATTGTCGAGCTCTATTTTATAAACATACCTGTTATATATATACATACATCTATATATATACATATATATATAGGTATATATGTGTGTGTGTGTATATATATATGTGTGTGTGTGTGTATATATATGTGTGTATACACACACACACACACACACACACATATGTGTGTGTGTGTGTGTGTGTGTGTGTGGATCATCATCCCTCTCTTGGTTATGTATTGATCCTTCTCCCACTTTTCCATTTCATCCATTTGTTGCAAATATCCCTCGACTTGGACATGACTGATGAACTTGAGGACCTCCCCCTCTATGACCTCTTTGTTAGGATGGCCTCCATGTTTTTCTTGGTGTCTTGGCTATGATGTGTATGAATAAACTATACAAATCCTTGGTTCTTCATGTCAGATAGGTACAAATGTTGAGTTCTTAGCCTATATATTCTAGTAATCGGAACCCCCTAGACTTGAAGCAAGTGCTCCTCATCCCTGAATTTGGTTAGTGGTTAAAAGGGTAGGTTATCCTCCATGTGTGAGGTTAAGCCGAGTACTTTCCTGTAAAAAGGAATTATTATGGAAACTTTGTCGCCCCTATGGATGATAGATGGTAGTAGAGCTAATGCCATGTTATAATTGGGGCCCATAAGGCTAACCAGGACTTGTACCTTTTAGCCAATATCTAACTAAAGGATTGCAAAGTAAAATGTGTTTCAAAGAAATATCAAAAGAAAGAATTGTCAAAAGAAAAATCAAATGTGAAAGGAAATGCAAAGTTATAAATGAATAAAAGGGTAGGTTTGCTAGATTCAAAGGGGTGCCTTCTAAGCACTTCATCCATTTGTGAGTAACCTTGCTTCCCTAGTTTTCCACTCCAACAAATATCATAGAGTATCCTTTATTCCTATCTCTCTAAGTGTAATCCAAGTCTATCCTATGGTCAATTTCACAATTTGAATGAGACCATGGTTATTGTCCAATCCACTTCACCCAAGATAGAGGTTTTATCTGTGTATTAGATTTTTTATTGTCTAGACAAGAATATGTATATAAAACTAGTTACGTATGTCTCTTTCTACACTTAATACTTATCTTGCACTTGTTGTTTTTTAATTGATCAATATGTATGGCATGACTTAACAAAACATTGGCCATCAATGTTGCTCATGATGAAGGAACTAACACCTCTTGCATACATTCTATATGATTATACCATCATCCTAAGTCTTACTCAAATTTTGACCAATTTTTTACTTTTTGACTTGGTCAAACCCCAGTTTAAACTGATCAAAGGGTCAAGTTAGCATCATGACTTCACTATTGTTCATAATTGATCATATATTTCCATTGGATTCCAATTGAACCCCTCCAAGTATCATTTGAGGAATTATTGGATTAATAAGCTTAATTAAACCATTTTCCTATGGTTTGCGGAAAATAATCATCCTATATAATTAAAAATATTTGGAGATGGCTTCATACATATTATATCAAGTTAGTTATTGTCATATGAGTATTGGAATTTATGGTTTTTGAGGTCTACAAATTCATTTGTGCACACATATTTACAATCAGGAAAAGGAAAATGAAGATTTGTGCAGTTCCATGATTAATTATATTATTCCAAAAGAAAACTAGAAATTTTAAAAAAAAATGAGCAAGGTATTTGATGTATGATTTGGGATAAGTGAATGGAAAAATATGACTTGGGTTATGTTATAATGTTCCCCTAGGCACATTTGTACCACTTTTCCTGGCATTACAACTTATTATCACTTAGCACTTTGAGTTCATCGCCATGGTGGGGTGCCTTCTCTCCTAGGGGGCAACTTTATCACTTTGTGACTTAGATCTTGAGCTAGACAAAGAAATAAAAGTGGAAAGTAATCACCTAAGGGATAACTTGAATCCATAACAAGTCATTTGATGTATATATCTTATATGTTGAGCATTGCAGTTAGGCCATTGGAGGTAATTTGCCCCCCTCTACTCGATAGTCACTTCCAGCTATGTAAAATTATAAAATGAGATTAAATATCAACCATTGATCATGTATTGGGATCTTTTAATCACAACCATATGTGTAAGGATTAGTTAGGGATTTTTATACTTTCAATCTTTAAACATAGTGAGATCCCCATTTTTAAACGAGGGGAATTTTGGCTCATTTGTAACAGTAATACACAACTCGATTTTGGATCTCTTTCTCCTGTCTCTTTTGAAGTTGTTTATTGAGTGAATATGGACTTAGATATCCTATATAGTGTATTGAATGTTTGATACAATGATTTGGGATCTATTTGTGGTGATTTTTTTGTAGTTTAGAAGAGGAATAACACCCATAATGCATCTTGGCACAAGGGAGATAATTTACAGAACTTGAATAAGGCTAAACTTTGGTCATTTCCTTGCCTCTTTCTTTCTATTCCTTGCACAATGATTTCGAATCACAATTGTTATTTTTTATTTTGGCATTGAGATCTCTCTTGCTAACTTTGTCTTGTGGCATTTGCAGGATTGAAAGGCTTGGAGAAAGTAATGTGATCAAATTGATGGAGTGAGGATTTGAAAAGATATTGCTAGGATTGAGTGGAGAACTTCACCAATCGTCCAAACCAGGTAAGGATTTTCCTTTGTGTTTCCTCCATGCTTGTTGTTTTCTATTTGTAAAACCATTAGTGACAAAATTAACTATATTTCACCTCTTTTCTATTTTTTTGTTTGCATGCGGGGTTTGTTGGGAGTTTTCACTTTGATTATATTTGCAAGTTGCATTTAGGGATAATCTATACTCTGGAATGAACCTGTTACTTGACTCCATAATTCCTTATTCGTAGGCATTAATCACAAAACATATTTTTATCAAGTGGGTACTACTCATTTCCTTTAGTATGCTTGTTTTGCTTGTTTCCATGTTTTGTACATGCATTGTTCTCCATTAGAAACAAAATATATTACATGTTATGGCCTCCTCAAGACAAACCCAACTCTCTTTTCTTGCATACATCAATATTTGATCATCCTCTTAAGACACATCACCAAAGGAGGCGATCTAGACATTTTTGGCCTTACCATTTACCTTCAAGACTTCATTTTTCACGAGTTACTAAGTAATTTACATCATTGGTATGTTTTCCTATATTAAATAATTTCATAACCAACCTTATTAATCCTAACTTAGTGACCATTTGTAAGTCTTAGATGTCAACCCCAAAGTACCTATTTGTGTATTTTTCCTTAAAACTATTAGAAGTACCCTGTAATCATCCTAAAATTGATCCAATAATTACTTTAGAAAGTTGAGCTTGTGCTTGGAAAGTGCTCTAGAAAGTTGGGTTGGGGTCACCTCCAGTGTCTAGTTTGGTTTCACCACAAGAAAGACTAGCAAGGCTAAAGAGAGAGGAACCTACTCGACATGACACCGTTTTGGGGGTCGGATTCCTGAGCTATCATGGACCTATTGATTGTAGGTCTCTACCATCTTGGATAGGATTACACACATTTAAAGTCACTAGAGATTTTGTGATAACAAGTTGCAGAATATCTAAGAAGACAATCTATGGCAATGGATTGGAAAACTTAATTAGCGCACCACATCATTATTTTACATAACTCAAATATTAACTTGACTTAAACATTTCACTTTGACAATTTCAACAACTTTAATTCCTTTGACTTGAATTTCATAAGAGGCTTCAACCTCCATTTCCACTCAACTTTCCCAAATTGACTTTGAATTTACTTTGACCCTTTTACATCAATAGACTGTCAACGTTCAATTTGACTTCAACTTAACTAGACTTGACTTGATGTTACATAATAACTTGACCATGAATTAAACTTAGGATGTTTAGTAACATGATCATGCGCTCTAGTCTTTCATTTGTAATTAGAAGTTGAGGCAATGAATTAATTCAATTAAACTTAGCTAATTTTTCTTCATTTTTTAATGATCCATTATTATGGATAAATTCATATGACCATTACAAACTTATGAAAGTTGACCATGAAATGTGAATAAAAATGTAAAAACTATCCAATCACCCCAAACAAAAGCTTCTCATCCACTTTGAATTATGGTAATAACATGGAAAATGTAAAAAAAATAATGCTAAGTGAAGGAAATGTTTATAAAGATAAAGACAATAACGCTCACCTTACTTACGTGATGTGCTTCACACTTATAAACATGCAATAATGAAAAAAAAGTTCTAGGAATATAAGATTTATATGGTCGTCAATATATTAGCGGATCCATATGAGGGGTAAGGTTATTACATAATAACTTGACCTTGAATTAAAATTGAGATGTTGAGTAACATTGATTATGCACCTCATTCGTTCATTTGTAATTAGAAGTTGGGACAATGAATAAATTCAACTAAACTTGACTCATTATTCTCTATTTTACAGTGATCCTTTTGCATTACATTTTGTGATGGATAAATTCACATGACCATTAGAAACTTATGAAAGTTCACAATGACATGTGAATATAAATGTAAGAACTACCTAATCACCCTAAACAATGTTGGAAGAAGTTGCCATTGATGTCAACGGGGCCAAGTGATCTATGTCAATGATATTACATCATGAGCTTATGAGATTGCTTAGTGATGTTGTCATTAATGTCAAAGTGGGAGTAATGATGATGGTGTGGCAATGGTGATGATGGTGATCTGGCAATGATAAAGGGAGATTGTTTAAGTAAGGTTGATGAATCCTTGAATAACCTTGAAGAAGACTTGGCATAAGTGTATATAAATCCAAAGAGGTCGCCTTATGGCATAATGATTACGCATGGCCCTCATGGGAAGAAAATTTGAGTTGTACTCAAATAGAGCAATCCTTTAAAGGAGTTCCTAATGTTTTTTCAAAGTAATATTAGTGTAAAGTGTGAAGAAACCCCTAAAATTGTTAGGATTAATTAATCCTCTCTTTTCCCACATAGTATATTTGTCCTTTTTCCTAGCTTAGGAGGTCATCATCACTTCACTAGTGCATGGGGGACACACTTGGGGAAACCTACCAGTAATTGTGCATGTTTACATGAGTTTAGGAACTCCATGGGCCAATCCCTATAGTTTAAGAACCCACTCTAAGTGCCACTAGCAGTCTCCAATAATTGACTCTAGTAGGTATTTAGTTATGCTCCTATTCCCATCAGTTAGTTCACTCTCACTCACCCTAGCACCAGTTTGCATGATTTAAGGGAGGTTGGGTGCATTTACTCACCTACCCTCATTAGTTAGCTTATTGTAGACTGAATCAATGATTCCTAGTTGCATTAGTGAGCTCTAGTGGTGATTTCCCCACACTGAGTTAGAACTAGAGTTAGTTTGAGTTGGTGAATTTGAATTCTCCCTATTGTATGACTATTGTATTACATAGACATTAATGATTATTCATGTGATGATATGCTAACCATTTTTTGCCTCATGTGTGTGTTATTTCTGCCATGAATCTATTGATCAGCTTACATTGAGTTGTTCATTCTTCTGCAGCCTTCTTTTCACATTGGTTTTATTTAGGACCGAGGATCCACACTTCACTAAAATTAAAATGGTATCAGAGCTTGTATTCAGGCCAACTTCAAACCTCAAAAACTTCCATTTATGCACCAGAAGCAATTGAGTTCCACATAAATCCTAGTATTCTTGCCTTGCTGCCTTTGGATTATGTCCAGATAAGTTTAGCCAGGTGTGATACACCCAGAGAACATGCACATGTCGAAGTGGAGAGTGGTTGAATTGGCTTGATAGCGAATTGAAGAGTTTTGTAGTGTTTTTTCGGGTACATTTAAATATTTCTTGAAGAATTAGTTGTTCTTGAAGCTGTGAAATGGAGAATTCGGCAGCTCTAACTTCTAGAATCCTCACACCCTTCAATAACTTGATTAGAGGGAATATATGTAGATTGTCTTGCGTAACAAGGGTTTGTACAGGGCCACCATGGGCAGAGAAGTCGAACCCTAACAGTATCTTGAAAAATTTAAGTACCTTAACAGGCTTAATGAATATTTTGGCTTCATGTGCATCCACATCTACAGGGAGCCAATGTTCCATCTTTATGAGCTAAAAACTCTTAAATAAGTATGGGATAATCTTGAATCCTTTTTTTGAAAGAAGGATGAGCTTAGAGGCCATATTCTAGAGAATGAGTTGGTAGCACTACAACCCTAGAAACAATACAGCAGTTCTTCACTAAATTCAAATCCCTTGTCATGCAATGCAAATAGTGCGGGATTGATAAAAAAGATGAGCAGTTGGTTCTCTCAATTTCAAGCAAACTTGGCCCAGAATTCTCAGTGTTTGTATCTACCTTTCACTATGGGAGTCTGACAACTCCTAATTGGTGAATGCCATCCCTTGATGCCTTCATAGAGTCACTAATCCAGGAACAAGATAAGTTGATTTAGATGGGATCTATCAAAACCTCCAAGAATCAGGCTCTCTTAGCTGGAGAAACTAAGAATGCACAAGTAAAGGGGAAGCAAAAAATTAAATAGAAGAAGAACTCTAATTTCAAGCCTAAGGAGAAGCAAAATCCTTCAGAAGGATCATCTGGTTCCAAGAAGGACAAGCACATGAAGTTTGATAAAGCCAAGTGCTCTTAATGCAAGAGAGGATTTTGTCCACTGAACCAATGTATGAAAAAAGACCATCAACCATATGTCTAAGCTCCTTGAACATGACAATATTTCCCTTCTTGAAGGTGTAAACAATTTTGGTGTTGGAAACAAGATTGATGAACATGAGAGGTGTCATCCTTTGAAAGCAAGCTTCACTTAGTAAAAGGTCTATCTCATTGATATGGAGCCTCCAACCACATGCTTACCTCCAAATAATCATTCACTTCTCTGGATCTCTTTGGAGGACTAAGCATCCATATGGGAGATGATTCACAAATCCTAGCTGTTGGGAAAGGTTCCATTAAAATTGAGCATGGAGTGTTCCAGAATGTGCTCTATGTTCCCTCCCTAGCAGGAAACATGTTGTCTATATACCAAACAACATATACTGGCTCTCCCAAGAGAGTCACATTTGATCTTGACACAATGGATATATCAGAATCCTCTACTAGAAATATGATAGCGAAAGGAATTGTTAATAATTCCTTCAAGGCATATGTGTTTTCTCACTTTCTTCCTAATTCATATCTAAGTGCCTTATTGACTCATGCCAATAACACAAGAAACTTGTGGCATGAAATATTTGGCCACCTGAACTTCAAGTACCCCCAGCAGCTACATAATGAAAATATGGTTGAGTGATTTCCTCTCATCAAATATTTTGAAGGAGTGTGCACAAGTTGCTTGGTAGGGAAGCATCTAGAGAAAATATATGAGGTTGGGAAGGCAAGAAGAGTTGCCCACATGCTAGATTTAATTCACAGTGATGTCTATGAACTGATACCTACAGTGTCTATGAATGGATACTTTCTGACCTTTATTGATGACTGTTCAAGGTATTGTTGGGTCTACTTTCTGAAGCAAAATTCTGAGGGATTTGAGAACTTCAAAATATTCAAAGCCTTGGCTGAGAACACTCTCAGAAAGAAGATCAAATCACTTCGATATGATAATGGAGGTGAGTATGTCGAAAGAGAATTTGAGAAACTTTGTCCATTAGCAAACATTCAAATGCAACACGCATTCCCATACACACCACACCAAAATGGTGTAGCTGAGAGGAAGAACAGATCCTTGAAAGAGATGGCTACATGCCTTCTAGAAGCAAGAAGTTTTCCTCCATATCTATGGATTGAGGCAGTGAATTGTGCTTCATATATCCAAAACATGGTGCCCCACAAGTCAATGATTGGGTTTACTCATTTTTAATCATTGATGGGACATAAGCCCAATGTTTCACGTCTGAGAGTTTTTTGCTCCAAGGCATGGGCCAAAATTCCTACTGACAAGAGGAAAGCCTTCCAAAGCCAGAGTAACGAATGCATAATGTTGGCATATGTAGATGATGCTAAGGCATACAAAATAATGTACCTTGCAACCAGAAAGTGCTTCTTAGAGCACAATGTGAAATTTCAAGAAAATCAAGTGCATGATCCACAACCAGTCGAAGAAGAAGAAGAAGGTATAATTGTTCATCCATTTCCATTTGTAGATGATACTGATTAATGTTTCAGATTCAAAATATGAGGATCTAGATGATCATCATCTTGATATTGAGATTGAACCTCAAGAATATCTAGATACAGATCCGTCACCTACTCCCAATCAGAGGCCTAAATGGGCCCAAAATCTCATTGAAGCTGCTGGGAATAGTGTTGGAGATCCAGATGACAGAAGAAGAACAAGGTCCCAGTATCAGGATGAACATGTTGCACTCTCCCATTCATATCCACTTCTCTAAGAGAGGTGTTTCATGATGATGGGGTCAGATCCTCAGTCATACAAGGAGGCTTGTCATGATCCAAGGGTAGGAAGCTATGGATGATGAGTTTGGTTTGCTATAAGACAACAAAACCTGGGAGCTTGTCACTTTGCCTCCTCAGAGGAATTTAGTTCAGTGCAAATGGATATATAAGACCAATATAGTAGCTGATAGAACCACAACCAATTATAAGACTCATTTGGTGGCAAAGGGGTACTAACAAGTCCATGGGCTAGACTACAATGAGACATTCACACCTGTTGCAAGAATGGACTCTATAAGACTAGTTTTGGCCATTTCATATTCAAATAGCTAGGAGGTACATCACATGGATGTGAAGAGTGCCTTGCTCCATGGTGACATGGAAGAGGAGATCTACATGAGATAGCTTGAGGGGTACATTTAATATTCATCCTTAGTTTGTAAACTGAGAAAATCTCTCTATGGGCTCAAGCAAGCCCCAAGGGCATGGTATGCCAATATGGATTCCTTCCTAATGTCAAAAAAATTTGAGAGATGTAGATCTGATTATAATCTCTACATGCAGCATAAAGGGGGATTATTACCGTAGATTGTTCTATATGTGGATAACTTGCTCATTACTAGTTTCCCTGCTTGTGGGTTTAGAGGCATCAAGTCAGTTTTGAGCAAAGCATTTTCCATGACTAATATAGGACTGTTAAGGCAGTTCATTGGTCTCAAAGTAAATAAAAAATATTAGGGAATCATGATTACATCGTCTAGATACATTGGATACTTGATTAAAAAATCCACATGAGTGATTGTAAAGTAGCATCGTTCCCCTTCCTAACTGGAATCAGGTTGGAAGAAGGTGCTTCCACACCACTAGATGACAATACACTCTATAAACATCTGATTGGTAGCCTATTCTACCTCACCCATTTGAGGCCAGATTTATCTTATGTTGTGAGTGTTTCTGCCAGTTACATGCAACATCCACATGAACTTCGTTAGAATGAAGCAAAGTGCATCTCGCATTATGTGCAAGGTATAAGGGAGTTTGGGATCCACTATTATGTTGGTGCACAACTAGATCTGATTGGTTTTACTGATTCAGACATGGTTGGTGATAGTACTAACAAGAAATCTACATCAGGATTTGTGTTCATGTTGGGATCTAAACCAATCTGTTGGTCAAGCAAGAAGCAAGCAACTCTTTCTCTCTCTTCAGCTGAAGCAGAGTATCGGGGGGCACTGAATGTAGTTATTCAGGCAGTTTAGTTGCATGGGATTCTGACAAAGTTTGGCATTCACACTTATCCATTAGTAGACCTTTATTGTGACAATCATAGTACAATCAAGATATCCATTGATCAAGTTCAGAAGCAGCAGGCCAAGCATATTGAAGTCTGCATGCACTACATTCGGGAACTAGTGCATAGTAAGGCTATCATTCTACATTACTACCCTACAGAGGAGTAGATTGTAGACATATTAACCACGTCCTTCACTGAAAAAATATTTGTCTATCTCATATATCTTCTTGGTGTAAATGCTTGATTCAACTATTGTTATTGATTTTCTTGCTTATTTTGATGGGGGAGGGGGTGTTTCCATGAGGTTTTCCCCATTTCCTTGTCTGTTAAGCAATCATTTTTTATTCATTTAGATTGTATGGGTAACCTTTGGCCTAGTTTCCAAGCCCATGTTGTTCAAATTAGGATTAAAGGTGGGTGTTAATATTAATTAATCCTCCCTTTTCCCACATAGTTTATTTGTCATTTTTCCTAGATTAGGAGGTCATCATAACTTCACTAGTACATGGCAGACACGCCTAGGGGCCACCTACCACTCACTACACCAATATGCATGAGTTTAGGAGCTCTAGGTACCAATACCTATAATTTAGGAACCCACTATGAGTGCCACCAATAGTATCGAGCAGTTGACTCTAGTAGGTATTCAATTATGTTTAGTTATGCTTTGATTCCCATCAGTTAGTTCACTCTTAGTCACCCTAGTGCCAGTTTGCATGATTTAAGGGAGGTTGGGCACATTTACTCACCTACCCTCATCAGTTAACTGATCGTAGACTGAACCAGTGATTCGAAGTTGCATTAGTGAGCTCTAGTGGTGATTTTCCCACACTGAGTTAGTACCGAAGTTAATTTGAGTTGGTAAATTTGAATCCTTCCTAAGGCATCTGAATTATGCCTATTGTATGACTATTGTATTATAGAGACATTAATGATTATTCATGTAATGATATGTTGACCATTTTTTTCCTCACGTGTGTGTAATTTATGCCATGAATTTATTGATTAGTTTATATTGAATTGTTCATTCTTCTGCAGACTTCTTTTCGCATTACTTTCATTCAGGCCTAAGGATTCATGCTTCACTAAAATTAACAAAAATAATGGTGTTGGGTCCACATGACTAGGATGATTGGTCCTTATGACCATGATTAGAAGTGTCCCCTGAAGTAACAAGTATTGGTCCACGAGATCATGATGGTGTGAATTACAAAGAAACCCCCAAAGTAATCACGATTTGGCCCACATAATTGTTGATGTATTTGTAACTTTGGAATGTATTCATCTATGCATCTTATGTATTGTAACCCGATGTTTATTCTGGGATGTATCTATAATGTAATTAAGTCATGTTGTCATGCCCCGATGTTTCGATCGGGAGGATCAATGATGTAAACAATTCATGTCAAGTCATTCTGGGTAACCCTCCGATTGTCTAAGGGTTAAAGTCCCCACAGTTTCGGGGCACTAGGGTTATTAGACTCTCCTAGTAGAGGTCGGCCCTAGTAGGGTTTTAGTCATGCCAGGATTAGTATAAATAGAGAGCTGGACTCTCTACTTAGCACACATCACAAACACACTCAAGTGTAGTGCATAGTTGAGGAAGGAGAAGACATTGGGGCTAGATAAGAAGAAGGTTACTGTTGTCGGGAGATCACTTACTGTTTTGGGCTTTTACTATTTTGGTGTTGATTCTATCTCTGAGGAAGTTGCGGGGTTTTCTCCATTTATGGTTTCCCCGTGGAAAAACACTGTGTTCATTGTCTCTTGTGTTTGATTGTTGTTCTTGTTATTCTCTCAGTTAAAGATCATAATAATGCTAGCTTAATGTTGAAAAACTAACATGGTATCAGAGCTAACCTAGGAATAAGACACTATGCAACTGTGGAAACTAGGGCTTCCTATTTTGGGGATCTCTCTCCATAGATTTTCAGCAAAAGTAGGATGGAATAACCCTCCTCCCTAGGGCGCATCTTTCTGTCGAAGCAGAATCCAATTATGAGGTTTTTCAGTTTTGGACCCGACACTACTGTCGGAAATTAGGGCTTTTCACATAAGAGGAATTTTTTAGTGAGCCCAGGCCTGGATTGATCTCCTCCCCAAAATTGAAGTTAGCGGTAAATTTCAAGGCATTTGGGAGGACAAAACTCCAGAAAAGCAAAACCCTAATTTGCTCCTAATCCAGTACTGCGGGATTTCAGCTCCAAATCCAAATCAAACATTCTGAGCTGGTAAGATCTAAATCTTTTGCATTTCCTTTTAAGGTTCTCAGTTTAAGATGTCTCATCATACCAAGCTTGATGAAAAGCTTGAGGGATCTGATAACTTCTGAGCCTAGAAGTATAGGATCTCCCTAGTCTTGGAAGAAAATGAGTTGGACTCCTACATCCATGAGGAGATTCCAGTTCCAGAGGGAGATAAGGAAAAGGCCTTACACAAGAATAAATTGGTTATGGCAAAGAGGATCATTGCTAATTCGATCAAGGATCACCTTATCCCACAGGTGTCCTCTCCTAAGACACCTAAAGCTATGTTTGATGCCCTAATCAAATTGTTTGAAGGGAAGAACATAAACCGGAAGATGACCTTGAGGAACCAACTGAAGAATGTGAAGATTTAGAATGTAGAGACCATCTAGTCTTACTTCTCAAGGGTTTCTCAGATCAAGGAACAATTAGAAGTTGTAGATGAAGAAGTAGAGAATGCAGAAATTATGATGACAACACTGAATGGCATTCCTAGGTCATGGGATTCAGGCATCCAAGGAATCCATGCTAGAAAGAAGTTAGTCAAATTCAGCATACTATGGGAAAAATGTTCTCAATAAGAAGCTCGGATAGCAGATTGAGAAGAGAAGATGGGAAGTGAAGATCAAGCTCTCGCAGTTCACTCCAAGAAAGGTAGAAGAAGATCTCGTCACTCCAAAGGTAAGGATCCTCATCATAGAGGTAACAGTAGAAGGGACCTATCTAAAATAAGATGTTATACATGTGATGAAAGACGACACTTTGCAAAAGACTGTCCGAAGAACAAGGTTCACTCTCATAAGAAGAAGGGGAACAAGAGAAGACATCATGCTCATGCTGCAGAAGATTATGAACCGTCCAAGAAAAGAACCGGATATGAAAGTGAAAGTTCTTCCAGTGAAGGTGAATATGTTTTGATTTCCTCTCTCATGGGAAACATTACTCATGGAAGCAATGATTGGCTTATAGACAATGGGGCTTCCAAACATATGACAAGATTCAAGGAATCCTTTATCAAACTTTTAGAACATGAATCACCTCACAAGGTGAAGCTAGGAGATGACTACCAGTATCCAATAAAAGGTAGTGGGGAATCCTCCTATAAGCTAGACTCTGGAAAGTCTATAACAATGAAGGAAGTTTTGTTTGTGCCGAGACTCAAGAAGAACCTCCTCTCCATATTGGCACTAGATGCAAAAGGAATGAGGGTTGCATTCATAGATGGTAAAGTCATCATGTGGCCAAAAGGAAAGACTATCGATGATGTGGTGGTGATTGGAGAACAAGAAGGAGGATTGTACAAATTAAAGGGCCATCCAGATCAAGCATTGGTCCATGACACAGTAGAGCCAAGTGAACTTTGGCATAGAAGGCTTGCACATGTGCATTACAGAGCACTGCCAATTGCAAGCAAAGTTGTTGAAGGTCTTCCAGAATTCCAAGCAAAACATGATGGGGTCTGCAAAGGATGTGCGAAAGGAAAGAATACAAAGAAGACATTTCCTAGCAGCGAAAGCAAAGCTAAAGGAATCCTAGAAATCATCCACTCTGATGTATGCAGTCCTATGTCATCAAGCTCACTAAGCGGGTATGCATATTATGTTTCTTTTATTGATGATTTTTCTAGGAAGACATGGGTTTACTTCATGAAGAACAAAGACGAAGTATTCAGCAAATTCAACGAATTCAAAGCCTTGATCAAGAACCACACTGAAAAGCAGATCAAGACTTTTCGATCAGACAATGGCGGAGAACTCACTTTAAATGAATTCAAAGAGCTATGCAAAGAATCAAGGATTAAGAGGGAGTTGTCCACTCCTTATAATCCACAACAGAATGGGATTGTGGAATGGAAGAACAGAACCATCGTGGAACCTACAAGAGCTATGATTCATGATCAAGATCTTCCTATGCATCTTTGGGCTGAAGCTGCCAGAACAACGGTGTATGTACAGAATCGTACTCCACATAGAGTACTCGAGAACAAGACTCCTGAAGAAGTTTTCTACGATAAGAAACCAGAAGTCCGCCATATCAGAATATTCGACTGTCCTGTATACATACACATTCCAAAAGAGAAGAGAACAAAAGTAGATCCTTCAAGAAAGAAGGGTATATTTGTGGGATACTCTGAAATCTCGAAGGCTTACAAAATATATTTCCCAGGATACAAGAATATTGACATCAGTAGGGATGTGATATTTGATGAAGACACAGCTTACAACAAATCCAGAACAAGGCCTGCTGAAGAACCTGAAGAAGCAGAAGCACCCAGAATTCAGGATACAACCATGAATGAAGAAACTCAAGAAGAAGATCGAGATTTTGAAGACCCACAAAGACCTGTAGATCCACCTCTGGAGAAGAATCCTCATAAGAGGAAACCTACTTGGGTATGTGAAATTATTCAAGGTGCAAAAAGATATGGGGCTCCAGAAGAGAATCACAGAGAATGAAAGAGGACCAGATCCTGCTTCGAGTATGTAGCTTTACTATGTGATTTCATTGATAAAGAACCTTCCAGTCATGAAGAAGCGGCAAAACAGAAAGAATGGAAGGATGCTATGATCGAAGGGTATCAATCGATCATGAAGAATGATGTTTGGGATATTGTTCCAAGACCAGAAGGGAAGTCAATTGTAACTTCCAAATGGATCTACAAGATCAAACATGCTGCAGATGGTAGCATTGAAAAATATAAAGCAAGATTTGTGGCTCGAGGTTTCTCTCAGAAAGAAGGAATAGATTATGAAGAAACCTTTGCTCCTATAGCCAGATACACTTCCATCAGATCAGTTCTTGCTTTGGCTTCAGTGATGAAATGGAAGATACACCAGATGGATGTCAAGACTGCTTTCCTGAATGGTGTAGTGGAAGAGGAAGTGTATGTAGAGCAGCCACTCAGCTTTGAGACTCATGACAAGGAGTCTCATGTGTGCAGATTGAAGAAATCCCTATACGGTTTGAAACAGGCACCCAGGAGCTGGTACGGCAGAATTGTGAGCTTTCTATCCAGTTTGGGCTTTACCAAGAGTAAAGCAGATTCCAACCTCTACTACAAGGTTGAAGATGGCAACCCAGTGATGCTTCTACTATATGTAGATGATATATTTGTGATAGGAATGGATGGGTTGATTGCTAATACGAAGAGAAAGCTTGCTGTTGAGTTCGAAATGAAGGACTTGGGGATGATGCATTATTTTCTAGGTATGGAGGTGTGGCAGAGCACGAATGGAATCTTCCTTGGACAAGGGAAGTATGCAGTAGAGATCCTGAAGAGGTTTGGGATGATGGACTGCAAGGCTATGGCCACACCTATGGCATCAAACCTAAAGCTATTGAACGATGCTTCATCAGAGTCAGTTGATGCTACGATGTGTCGTTAGATGATTGGGTCCTTGATGTACCTGCTGAACACAAGACCAGATATTTGCTTTACTGTGAACACCTTGAGCTAGTTCCTGACAGATCCGAGACATGTTCACTTGATTGCTGCAAACCATATTCTGAGGTACCTGAAGGGTACAGTTAATTATGGGCTCAAGTACGATGTGAATCAGAAGATTAACCTAGAGGGTTATGTTGATTCAGATTGGGTAGGCAGTGCCATCGATAGGAAGAGAACTTCATGGTGTTTCTTCAGTATGGGATCAGGTGCGATCTCTTGGTTTAGCAGGAAGCAATCCTGTGTGGCACTGAGTACAGCTGAAGCAGAGTATGTCGCAACTTGTTTAGGTAGTTGTGAGGCAGTATGGCTGAGGAAGCTACTGTCTAATTCATTTGATCTCGAGTTGGATGCTACTTGTATACATTGTGACAACCAAAGCTGCGTAAAGTTGTCAGAGAATCTAGTGTTCCATGACAAGTCGAAGCATATCGAGATCAAGTATCACTATATCAGGGATATGGTGCAGAGAGGAGTAGTGAAGCTCCAGTATGTTGTGACGGAGGAACAGATAGCTAATGTATTGATGAAGCCATTGGCTAGTCTAAAGTTCGAGTACTTCAGGGAGAAGCTTGGTGTTCTCCAGATCGAGGTTTCCTCCAAGGGAAAGTGATGAGACCCATAGCCATTCTGACATGGTGAGAGGATTGGTTCCTTCCATGGTTAGATGTAAGGGCTGAGCCATTCTGTCATGGTGAGAGGATTGGCTCCTTCCATGTCAGATATGAGTGCTGGCCATTCTGTCGAGTAGGACAGATGTAAGGGCAATTGCCATTCTAGGAATGGAGGTGCCTGGTCAGTTACCAGGAAAACTTAGTCTAGGACTGAGAAGCCATTCTGATGTAATAGAGGGATGTGTTCCCACTTGATCAGATGTAAGGGCTGAGCCATTCTGTCATGGCTAAAGGATTAAGTTCCTTCCATGTCAGATGTGGGTGCTGGCCATTTCGACGAGCAGGTTGGATGTAAGGGAAACTGCCATTCTCTAGGAGAATGGAGGCACCTGGTTAGTTACCAAGTAGCTCAGTCTAGGACTAGGGGCCATTCTGATATGACTGTAGGATTGGTTCCTACAGGATCATATATGAGTGCAGAGCCCTTCCATCATTGTTGTAGGATGTGTTCCCGCATGGATGGATGTAAGTGCAGAGCCTTTCCACAGATGATAGTAGGTGTGTCCTATCATGCTGATGGATGTGAGTGCTGAGACTTTCCACATATGATAGTAGGTGTGTCCTATCATGCTGATGGATGTGAGTGCTAATCCTTTTCACAGATGGTAGTAGGTGTGTCCTACCATGCTGGTGATTGTAAGTTATGTGCCTTTTCACAGATGGTAGTAGGTGTGTCTAACCATACTGGTTATTGTAAGTGTTGTGCCTTTTCACAGATGGTAGTAGGCGTGTCCTACCAAGCTGGTGATTGTAAGTGCTGAGCCTTTCCACAAATGGTAGTAGGTGTTTCCTACCATACTGGTGGATGTGAGTGATGTGCCTTTCCACATATGGTAGTAGGTGTGTCCTACCATGCTAATGGTTGTAAGTGCTGAGCCTTTTCATAGATGATAGTAGTTGTGTCCTATCATGCTGGCGAATGTGAGTGCTGGGCCTTTCTGTTGTGATTGTAGGATTGGTTCCTACATGATCAGATGTGAGTGTTGGGCATCCCTTTCTGACGAGTAGGCTAGATGTAAGTTTTGGGCGGGCCATTATAATGAGAAGGTCGGATATAAGTGCTGAAGAAGACCTACATGGAGGCTAGGCCTACTACCAGCATAAAAAAGGGCTGGCTCTATAGAAGTTCCTATGACAAGAAGAATCATGAGATAGCACCCGTGATGATCTAGTGATGATCCAGATCCAGTGATGATGTCCAGTGATGATCCAGATCAAGTGATGATCCAGATCGAGTGATGATCCAGATCCAGTGATGATCCACATCCAGTGATGATGTCCAGTGATGATACAAATCCAATGATGATGTCCAATGATGATGTCCAGTGATGATCCAAATCCAATGATGATGTCCAGTGATGATCCAGATCAAGTGATGATCCAAATTCGAAGATGAAGATGACTTGAAGATGAAGATGACTTGAAGACTAAGAATACTTGAAGATGCAGATGACAAGATGATCCAGAGAAGAAGGCCAGTGCTGAAAATTGTGTCGAAAGAATACCTTCCTAGTTAAGAGGGAGTGTTGATGTATTTGTAACTTCGGAATGTATTCATCTATGTATCTTATGTATTGTAACTCAATATTTATTCTGGGATGTATCTATAATGTAATTGAGTCGTGTTTTCATGCCTCGATGTTCCGATTGGGAGGATCAATAATGTAAAAAAGTAATGTCAAGTAATTGTGGGTAACCCTCCGATTGTCTAAGGGTTAAAGTCCCCGCAGTTCTGGGCCACTAGGGTTATTAGACTCTCCTAGTAGAGGTCGGCCCTAGTAGGGTTTTAGTCATGCTGAGATTAGAATAAATAGAGAGCTGGACTCTCTATTTAGCACACATCACAAACACACTCAAGTGTAGCGCATAGTTGAGGAAGGAGAAGACACAGGGGCTAGATAAGAAGAAGGTTACTGCTGTCGGGAAATCACTTACTATTTTGGGATTTTACTATTTTGGTGCTGATTCTATCTCTGAGGAAGTTGCGAGGTTTTCTCCATTTATGGTTTCCCCGAGGAAAAACACTGTGTTCATTGTCTCTTGTGTTTGATTGTTGTACTTGTTATTCTCTCAGTTAAAGATCCTAATAATGCTAGCTTAATGTTGAAAAACTAACAGTAACCACAAAAATAATGGTGTTGGGTCCACATGACTCCGAAAGGAATAAAGAGTTTCCCACTTAAGTATGATGATGAGGAGATGATCTGGAATTCCCTTGATGATGTTTTGGAGTGATCTAGAAGGAAATATGAAGTTCCATGTTAAAACTCTAAAAGTGATCCATGAAGTTGGGATTGATTCATTAAATCCCCCCTTAAAATACAAGGATCCTAATTTTAAGGAGAAGTAAAATATTTGCCCTAAAATAAGTTAAAGGCATATTAAAGAGTATAAATAAGAGTTTAAACTTCTCTTTTAATCACCATTCAAGTCTCTCTTTTCTAATAAACAATTTATATGATAAAAGTGAAAAAACCTGAGGAGAAGGACAAAAGTTCAAGAGAAGAAGAGCGAAGTTTTGAGGAGGATCAAGTAGTTTTACAAAAACTTGCATAACTTTCTCATACGGTATCAGAATTGCAAAGTTCTTGGTTCATTGGAAATCTTGCTGTAAGGGCTATGTGATGACATGATCTAGAGTTATTTTGGTGAAAGCTTTATTTCTTATTTTTTCAGCTTGTAAAAGGTATGGTTCTTGCTTATGGACTTCTCTTGTGATGATACATGTCTCTCATGGTCTAGGGTCCATCTTATTAGCTTGTGAATGGTATGAATCTTGTACATGTACTAGAGCTTCTCTCTTGGTGAATCTTATTGAATATTAAGCTAGAGTATTGTGAACTTGCATATATTATGATGATAATTGCATAGATTATGGTGATGATCTTGGTCTAAATCATGGTGAAGGCATATATCATGATGATGCTATTAACATATATAATGGTGAAGATCTCGGTATAAATCATGGTGATGGCATAGATCATGATGATGTTAATTACATATTATGGCAATGATATTACATAGATAGTGGTGACCTTGCATAGATTTTAGTGGAATTTGTATGTTATGGTGATTATGATGATGATTTTGGCATAGATCATGGTGATTATCTTGGCAAAGTTTATGGTGATATTGACGTGGATTAGTGTGATGTTATTGGCATGATCTAGGGTTCCTCTCTTGGAATAATCTAGGCATTGAAGGTGATAATGATGTTAAAGGTTTGAAGAAGCAAATAAATGAAGTCTATGGGTGATTGTTTTTGGGATTTGATTATACTATTTGGAGGCATATTTTTTGTTATGTTCAAAAGGTTTTGTTGCGGATTTGAAGACTATATTGGACAAATTTGCTTGGATATTTGGAGCATGTACAGGTTGAGATTGTGATAGTGATAGTGACAGTGACAATTACAGAGTCAGTAATATAGGAATACGGACACTTAGACAATTATATAGGTACAAGTTGATGGAGATAGTGATACAGGTACATGACAATGTTAAAGAAATGTAACTGAGGAAGTTATTCTATTTTGTATTATTATTATTATTTCCCCTTTCGGAGATGTTGTTCCTCTAATTAGGGATTTCATTGTTGTATTTGGTCATTGAAAGTCTTGAGGTAAAACCTATGTTGTAAGTCAGGTCAGTAGTACCCTCAAAAGTATTATTAAAATGTATTTTTGAGTCTTCCAAGGCAAGTCGGGCCTGGTAGTGAGGAGAAGTTGACCATGTTGGGTTATTAGGATTATTAGTTGTTTGTATAAATAGGTGAGGTGCCTCCCTCATTCGGACACATTGTGCACTCAAGCAAGTTCGCTAAAGAGAGGAGAAACAATCCATCTGAGGAGAAGGAAGCAATCTAGTCTTATTTCTTGGGTCTTACATTGTACTTGGTTGAAGTCTATATCGAGGAAGTTTTGATAGGTTTTCCTCCCCACGATGGTTTCCCAAGATAAATATTTGTGCTCTCTTTTATTCTGTTGTGCTTGTTATTCTTTCAGTGATCCTTTTGTTTTGGAATAACAACTTTAAAATCTTGACATGGTATAAGAGCCAACCCGAAACAAGACAGTGTGAAACATTTTTTTCTCGTAGTTCAACAAGCTAGGGTTCACTATTCCATACACATCCCTCCACGGATCAGCTAGAAAAGAAGGGCCATTCAACCTACCCTAGGAGGGTGCATCTTTTTGTCGAACATATTTCAGTTATGTCAATATTTGACCTACCATTACTATAGGGAGAAACTAAGGCATTATATTTTTCAAGTTTCTGTCCACATATTCAAGAAAAGAAAGATACAATTTAGCTCACATTGGGGAGGCACATCTTTTCCTTGGATCAATTTTGCAAGTGACCATAGTTGGAAAATTAGGGTTTTCTTGTCAAACCCCAGGTCATTCTAAAGCAGGATCCAGAAGCAGTCCTCAAATTGGTAAGTATTATCTCCTATATTTTCGTTTGAGGTTCTCATTCATTAAAGATGACAAATAGTACCAAGCTTGATGAAAAGCTTGAGGGAGTGGAAAATTTTAGAGAATGGAAGTATAGAGTCATTCTCAACCTTGAAGAATATGACCTAGAAGGCTACACTAAAGATGAGGTCAAGGAACCAGAGGGAGATGAATCAAAGGACAAGCACACGAAGGATATGATCAAATCCAAGAGGATCATAGTCGATTCTATCAAGGATCATTTGATTCCTTGAGTATCTTCAAAGGATACTCCAAAGGAAATCTTCAATGCAATAATTAATCTATTTGAAGGCAAAAACATCAATAGAAGTGTGACCTTGAGAAATTGACTCAAGGGTGTGAAGATACAAAAGGCATAAACTATGTAGTCATACTTCTTAAGAGTATATCATATTAAATAACAACTAGAATCCATTGGTGACATGGTGGGAGAAGCAGAAATTGTGATGACCACCTTAAATAGTCTTCCAATAGAATGGGATTCCTTCATTAGAGGAATATGTGCTAGAAGAAAGATAACCAAGCAACACAAAATATGGGAAGAGTGTGTACAAGAAGAAGAAATGATAGCAAATAGAGAAGAAAAGATAAATGAAAATAAAGATCAAGCTCTAGCTTCTCATACAAAGAATGGAAGAAACAAAAGGAAGGATTGAGGATCACCTCCTAGAAGATCACAAGACTTCAAAAGAGGTAAGAAGTTTAAAAAATATTACTCGTCTTATGAATGTTATACATGTCATAAGTTGGGACACATATACAAACATTGTCCACTTAATAGAGACAAGTTTAAGAAGAATAATTAAAAATCCCATGCCCATGTAGTTGAAGAAAATGAAGACTCTAGTGAAGAATGTGTCTTAATTTCAACCCTCGCAGGATCAGTATTTCTTGGAAGAGACACTTGTCTCATATATAGTGGTGCTTCCAAACATATGGCAGGTCACAAGGACTCTCTCTTGTGTCTTACTCAGAAAGACTATCCACACAAGGTGCGGCTTGGAGATGATTATCAATATATCATCAAAGGAATGGGAGAAGCCTCTTACAAGCTAAAATATCATAATTCCATGAAGTTGAAACAAGTCTTATATGTTCAAGGGTTAGAGAAGAATATTCTTTATATATCATCTTTAGACAATAAAGGTTTCGGAGTTGCCTTTGTAGATGGTGAAGTCCTTATGTGGCTGAAAGGAAAGACAATAGATGATGCAATTATAATCGATGTTGAAGAAGGAGGACTCTAAAAACTGAAGGGGCACACAGATTCAACTTTCACAGCCAGTACCATCAATCCATATGAACTATGGCATATAATACTTTCCCATGTAAACTACAAGGCATTACCAATTATGACCAAGGTAGTGATAGGTCTACCAGAAATTTAGATCAATCATAAAGGAGTATGCCAAAGGATATGCTTAAGGAAAGAATACCAAGAACCCATTTCCAAACAGTAATAATAAAACAAAAGGGATCTTGGATATTTTCCACTCAGATCTGTGTAAGCTAATGTCAGCTACTTCCTTAGGCGGGTATGTTTATTATGTCTCTTTTATTTATGACTACTCTCACAAGACTTGGATATTATTTTGAAAGGAAAAAATGAAGTATTTGAAAAATTGAAATAATTCAAGGCTCTTGTCGAGAATCTCTCAGAAAATAACATCAAGACCTTGAGATCAAATCATGGAGGAGAATTCACTTTAAATGAATTCAAGAACTTCTGCAAATAAATTGGGATTAAGAGGAATCTTACTACACCCTATAATCCTCAACAAAATGGAGTGGCAAAAAGAAAGAATAGATTTATCATAGAAGCAGTCAAAGCCATGATCCATGATCAACACCTACCTATGCATTTGTGGGATGAAGCAGCAAGGACCATAGTCTATTTGCAAAATAAAATATCCCACAGTGCTATTGGGAACAAAACTCCAAAAGAAATGTTTACCAGTGAAAAGCCCAAAGTCAACCACCTGGAGGTATTTGGTTGTCATGTCTACTTACACGTTCCCAAGGAGAAAAGATCAAAGTTGGACCCTTCATGAAAGAAGGGAATATTTGGTGGATACAATGACCAGTCAAAATATTACAGGATCTATATTCCAGGTCTCTATCAGATTAAGATTAGCAAAAATGTCACATTTGATGAAGATGTAGCTTTCGGCAAATCCAGAAAGGCCTATGCAAATGTAGCTCATCAAGAAGAGAAAGAAGCTCTTAGAATTGCAGTAGACCACCAGTTAGAGATGTCAAAGAATAACTTATACAAGGAGATCGTGACATGGTAGAAACTCAAGGACCCATGGAGACACCCCATGAGAAGTGGAAAGATATGGTGCACCAGAAGGAAGCAAGAGACCAAGACTCTACTCCAACTATGTGGCCTTGATTTGAACTCTTGTTAATGCGGAACCTACATGCCTTGACAAAGCTTCGAAGAAGAAGGAATGGATGGATCCCATGATCGAAGAATACCAATCCATCATAAAGAATGATGTTTGGGATGTGGTACCAATATTGAAGGATAAATCAGTGGTCTCTTCAAAATGGATTTTCAAGAGAAAGCATTCAGCAGATGGCAGTATTAAAAGTTCAAATTAATATATTTCGCACGATGATTCTCTCAGAAGGAAGGGATTGATTGTGAAGAGACTTTTGCACCAGTAGCAAGATACCCTTCAATCAGAACTATCCTTGCCTTGGCAGGCAAGATGAAATGGAAGTTAAATCAAATGGATGTAAAGACAACTTTCCTAAACGATGTTGTATAAGAGGAAGTGTATATTGAACAACCTTTCGATTTTGAGACTCACAACAAGAAGACACATGTATGCGGATTGAAGAAAGCACTATATGGGTTGAAGCAATCACCCAAAGCATGGTACAAAATAATCGATGGCTTCCTGATGAGCTTGGGATTTACCAAAAATCAAGCAGATTCCAACCTTTACTATAAGGTTGTAGATGATGGGATCATGATATTACTATTACATGTGGATGATCTATTTTTGACAAGAGAGGCGAAGCTCATCAATGAATGTAAGAAGAAGCTTGAAAAATATTTCGAGATGAAAGACATTGGCATGATGCATTACTTCTCAGGTCTTGAAGTATGTCAATTCACATATGAGATTTTCCTAAACCAAGGAAAATATGTAGTTGAGATCCTAAAGAGATTTGGGATGTTGGATTGTAAGGAAATGGACACTCCAATGGTAACAAATCTGAAGCTCCTAAATGAGGACTCTTGAGAAAGAGTAGATGTCACACTATATAGACATATTATTGGGTCACTAATGTATTAGAAAAATACAAGAGAAAATATATGTTTTGTTATAAACACATTGAGTCAGTATAGGATGGAGCCCAGACATGTTCATTTAGTTGTAGAAAAACATGTGATGAGGTACCTAAAGGGTACATTGGATTATGGACTAACTTATGCAGTCAACAGTGAGTTCAAATTATGTGGCTATACTGATTCAGATTGGGCAGGAAGTGATGAAGATAGGAAGACCACTTTAGAATGTTGTTTCAATTTGGGATCAGGTGTGAACTCATGGATTAGTAGGAAACAGACTAGTGTTGCGCTCAATACAACTGAGTCTGGATACATTGAAACATGTTCATCCTGTAGCGAATCAGTGTGGATTTGCAAGTTATTGGCAGGATTGTTTGATGCTGAGATGGATGCAACTAATATTTATTGTGATAACCAGAGCTGCATCAAACTAATACATAACATGTTGTTTCATGATAAGTCAAAGCATATAGAGATCAAGTATCATTACATTTGGGATATGGTGCAGAGAGGAGCTCTAAAGCTCCAGTAAGTTACTAAAGAGGAACAAGTTGCAGATGTGTTGACTAAGCCTCTGTCTCATTTGAAGTTTGAATATTTTCGAGACAAGCTTAGTGTAGTCCGAAAGGACCTCCCTAGAAAAATGGAATGATGATGATATTGTTGATGATGATGTGATGGAAGTGGTATTCCAGTGTAGAGAAGACCAGTCAAGTTTATTAGAGTGCTTATAGATGTTGTTGTGGTCCTGCAATCATTTACGGGTGTTGTGATCCTGCATTCATTTGTGGACATTGTGGTCCTACATTCATTTGTGGACGTTCTGGTACTGCATTCATTTGCGAATGTTGTGGTACTGCATTCATATGTAGATGTTGTGGTCCTACATTCATTTGTGAACATTATGGTCCTCCATTCATTTGTGGATGACAATATTCCAACATTCTTTATGTTGTGGGTGATTCCACATTAATTTGTGGATGTTGTGTTTGCATGTGTTGCATTATAGGCGATGCTCAAGATGTTGATGCTTGAGATGATGTGATGTGTCAAGATGCGGTGCTTGTGATGATGTCACAAGATGTGATGCTCGTGATGATGTGTCGAGATGTGATGCTAATAATGATGTGTTGAGATGCGATGCTAATGATGATGTGTCAAGATGCGATGCTCATGATGATGTGTAGAGATGCGATGCTCATGGTGATGTGACGAGATGTGATGCTCATGATGATGTGTTGAGAAGTGATGCTCACAATGATGTGCCGAGATGCGATGCTCGAGATGATGCTCGAGATGTGATGATCGTGATGATGTGACTATATGCGATGCTCATGATGATGTGTCGAGACGCAATGCTTGCGATGATGTGACAATATGCGATGCTCATGATGATGTGATGAGATACAATGCTCGTGATGATGTGTCGAGATGTGATGCTTGCGATGATGTGCTTGTGATATGATGCTCAAAGATGTGATGCTCTGTGATGATGATGTTCCATGGATGATGACGATGTTGATATAGATGTGAAAACTTCCTATTGCATATAGAATTACTAGTCGGTTGTATAGATGTGTTGTTGTGTTATAGACCTTCCTTATTAAGAGGGAATGTTAAATAAATGTAACTGCAGAAGATATTCTATTTTGTATTATTATTATTTCCCCTTTCAGAGATGTTGTTCCTCCAATTAGGGATGTCATTATTGTATTTGGTCACGTAAATTCTTGAGGTAAACCTTCGTTGTAAATTGGTTCAGTATTACCCACAAAAGTATTATTAAAATGTATTTTTGAGACTCCCAAGGCAAGTCGGCCTTGACAATGAGGAGAAGTCGGCCCTGTTGGTTATTAGGATTCTAAGTTGATGTGTGTAAATAGGTGAGGCACCTCCCTCATTTGGACACATTGTGCACTCAAGTAAGTTTGTGTTGTGGCTGCAACTATTATCCCTGAATTTTTTATTTTTATTTTTAGGGCCCCCCCTTATTCTTTTAGTTTTTTAGAGGGCTTAGAAAGTCTATCTTTTTTCACCAAAATTTGCTTCATGACTTAAAAGTTTAAAAAAAATGATGAAAGTTGTTTTCCTTGTATCAGATGCACTCTTGACAGTCTTTCCGATGTATCGGGTGCACAGTGGTCTAGCCAGCCGATGTTCCCTATCAGGAGCATTCCAAAGTCTCTTTTTGACATATCGAATGTCTTCTTGTCTATTGCATCAGAAAAGGTTTGTTGAAGGCTCCGAGAGCTTAGTTCAGAAATGTTCCCACGCATCGGATCACCCATCTTCTATCTGTTTCTGATATCCACAGAAGCCTTGTCATTTCCCCTTCCACCATGTCGGTTGTTTCTTTCAAAGTGGTCCGAGAACTTAGTGGTTTGTCTGGCTGACGTTACAGATGCAGAGTTTGAAGTGTATCCGATGTTTTCCCATAACATTTTTCGATGCCGACGCGTTGTTAGTTACCTGGTCGGTCGATGGTTGTTTAAGAGTTTTGACTGTTTCGGTGTTGTTCGCCCGATCTCCTAGGCCCGTTCTTCATAAGCCATCCGATGCTTCGTATCAACTAACAAGTTCATTTCTGATGCCCAACTTGGCGCTTCTGTTCTCCCGTACGATTTTCCTTTACCCGCGTTCAAGCTTATAAAAGCCCGTAGAGGTTGTTTAGATGGTCATTATCCACCATATTGGTTGCCACTTGGAGCTGTTAGTGTTTGAGCACATTGCTTACTGACGGAGGTCGCACTTGTCCAGGTCACCCTCAGAAGTTTCCAGGTATGATTTTTTTATCCAATCCCATTGCTCAACATTTTTTACCACAGCTTGATAGGGTTAGGTCATTTTCTTGTGCTGTGGGGGTTGTTTCAAGAATGCGGTGATCATTTCTTTTTATGTGGGCTTACCTTGGGTCGTTTAGCTATGGTCGTCATTTTACTTAGCTTGCCATCCCTGGTTCCTTTATTTGCAGCTGGCCATGATTCATTCTCTGACATTCGTTGAAAGAAAGAGGGCAGGGTGCAGACAAGCGTTTCGCCATCTGCACCGCTCCCTCATTTCCTTCACCATAGTATGGCATATTTGCGGCCATTGGTCGAGAGCAGTAAGGTTTTCATGGGATGCTGGATGGGGGGCGATTTTTTCTTCTTAAGGGGAAAAAAAACCCTGTTTGTCTCATTAAGATGGTTAGCCATCCTGGTGCCATCGAGGTTTTTTCCCGTCATCAATATTAGTGCTCGTGGATGTAAGGCCATAGTGAAACCCTAGGGCTCGCCCAATTGAGGTTTTGCCTATAATTTGTGTCCTAACCACCTTTGAAATCTTCGTGGTTTTTAGCTTCATATACAGAAAGCACATATTTTTGGGTGGAAGCAAAGCGGTTTAACATGCATTAAGATGATTTGGTAAATGTCCTAGTTAGAATAGGGTTTTGATTTCAGTATATAGTTTGTCATTTGTATGTGAGAATAGACTAAATCTAATCTATATGATCAACACAGGCTCGTCATCCACACATAGCAACATGCCGCAGAAACATAAAAAGAAGGCGCAAACATCAGATGAAGAACCAGAGATAGAAATAATAACCCAAGTCGAGATTATCTATGAGGACACCAAAGCCATCACGGGTGTTGATCGTGAAAACAAATGGGGTGAAATATACATAATGATCTCTAATCGTAGTGTTCCAGATACCAGATTGGAGGATTTACCTATATATGCTAATATCGAAAGATCAGCAATCATGAAGGTGGCCACACGACCCGAGCTCTTCCCTTGTTCAGAGGTAATAGGGTGGATACTCCTCAGAGCTGATGTGACAAGGATGATTTTGGCTAACACTGAAGGGCAGGGTTATGTTGCCTATAGCCCAGCCTATGTAGCCATGGCCTACAAGTTTCCCACACCCCAGAACTATTTGACTGAAGGATGGTTGAAAGACCTAAATCTAGATGTTGTGGAAACCGTACAAAATATGATGATCCCAGGAAAAAAATTTCATACAAGGCCTTCCGGGGAGTATGAAACTGCAAGCCTTTGTACTCCATACAGATTGATAGCATTGATGTTAAACAAGATATTCAGAAGAGCCAATGGAAAGAACTTCAAAATAGGTTGGGTACTGGTAATCTTTTTGTGGCTACTCAAGGCACCATCTTCAACTGGGCAAACATAGTATCTAACAGTTTGTCTACCTGCATAAGTGCAACACTGGGAGGGGTCTCACAGAAGACATATGAGTTCTATATGAGCTCATTTTTGGTTGATTGTATTTTATGCAAGCAACCATTCCCAGTTTTGAAATTCCAATGGGACAAGGATAAGTCTCCTGTATATGCTGCCTATCAATTGTTGTGGGCACACAAGTACTTCAGTCACTACAAGAATATTTGTGAAGATTTTATCATGCCATTGTACACATTGATTTCCCTTGTTGAGCATAATTGCATGTCTGAGGAGGATTTGAAGGTTGTGCAAGATAATGGAAATTATTACTTGACTGAGAAAGGTTTGTATTTAAGAATGTTTGGTGGATCGAGGGCTCCTTCTCTTCTGCGAAAGTATACTACAAATTATCTCATTCATAAGGAGGTAGTAAGACAGACATACATTGATGGAGTTGGTAACTTCCTGTTCAAGCAAAAGAAGGTTGTGTACCCTCCGGTCCCATTTTATATAGGGAGTTACAATTTTTCCAAAGTAAAGAGTGCAGCAGAATTTGTGAAGGAGCTAGAATATTTTCACTTTAGCGCGATGAGTCTCCATAGGAGTGACTCCGAAAATAAGGTTGTTGATTATTGTACTGCAGCAGGGGTGCATTTTAAGTACACAAACTTTTGGAATAAAGATGAAGAAATTTTCCAAAATTCTCAAAATATGACAGCTTTGAGAAGGAGGTTTAAGCAAAAGATCACTATGGTTGGTGGAAAGGCAACAATGACTGGCAGCAGAAGAGAAGAAGAAGAAATAAAAGCAACAGAAGAAGCCAAGAAAAGAGTAGAAGAAGAAGAAATTGCAAAAATAAATGAAGAAGAAGAGGCTTAGAAACAACAAAAAGAGAATGAGAGGTTAAGGTTAGAGGCAGCAGATATAGAAAAGGAGCATGCGGAGAAAGCAGCGGAAGAGCTTCGACAAAAGGAGCAAGAGGAACGAGACCATGCAAGCCAGGAGAAAACTTAGTCTTATGATGATCCGGTAGAACCCTTTGTTCCATCCAATAGCACAGCGGGAGGAAATCCAGTTTCATCATCAGGGATTGAATTAATCCCTTTTATTCCAACGGAAGAAGACGAGGTGGGTGATATGAATACGATTTTATATGATAAAGCAAAAAAGAGAATTGTTAGGAGAATGGAGAAGAAAGCGAACACTGGAGGAAAGAAGGGAGTCATGGTGACTGATAAGACAGTTGTTCATGTGACTGATAAAGATTCGAGACTGATGGCAAAGGTAGGAGTAGCCACAGACCTAGCTACAGAAGACAATGTTGACAAAATAATGACGGAGTTGGAACAATCTAAGAAGAAGATTTCCCAAATGAAAGAAACCCTAAAAAGGGAAAGAGATGAAGGACAAAGTATAAAGAGAAAGTATGAAGACATGCTTAGTGAGATTGAGGAGTCCAAGGCAGAATGCCAAACCTTATAGTCAGACAAAGATGCTTTGGTATTATCAGCAAACATCATTGAAGGAGAGAAGAAAGACCTAGAGAAGCATATCATAGAAGCAGTGCAGAAAGGGGATACGACAAACAAAAGAATAGAGGAACTGGAAGCCCAAAACCTTTCACTGAAAGAACAATTGCAAGTAGCAGAAGAGAAGCAAATGGACATCACTCCATTCAGAGATTTATCCTCGAGGTTACAAAAGGAGATTAATCAGGTCTTGTTGAAACTTGCGGAGGAAATGTATAAGGTGAAACAAATGGAGGACAAATTAAAGGAAATAAATCTCGGCTCAACACAATTCCGAAGAAGATTATCAGATATAGTAGAGCTAGTAAAGAATTAGTTAGCTTGGATAGAAACTCATTCAAACTTTCCAGCTAACATGCCCCAGAAATCAGTAAGAGGTCTAAAAATGGAGATAGCCATACTAAATTTTGGTTGTAAAACAATGGTTAGGTTGAACACCGCTATTGAAAAATGCATGGATTTTTACAAAGTTATATAGCTAGTACATGATCAGTGTATGATTCTAACGGACACCTTGGATCAAGTTTTCCCAGTTAGGGGAGAACATCTGTAGAACTTGCAGGAGAGGCTGCAAAAGGGAGAGGAAATCCTAGCAAAACTCGAAGTTGTCAGTGAAAAAGACATTGAGACATGGATTATACAAGCATCAGGTCACCAACTTAAGTTAGAAGAAGCTTTGAGTCAGAATACTCCCAAGATAAAGGAAATCGAATCTCAGCTCTCCAAACATGAAGTAGCGATTTGCGTGTTGGAACCTGCAGAGTGCAAAGTCATCAATGAACAGGCACAAGCGTGGGGTGTTTTTATCAAGACACAAACTAGGCCCACTTAGTTGGCTTATTCACAAATTAATAAATTATGTAATATTTTGTATTTATCCTTTTTTCTAAGTGCATGCACTAGAAGACAAATTTTTGTAAAGGAAGAGTCAAGGAAAGCCCAAAAGGCTAAGGGGCCAACTCAAGAGTTTTTTCTGTTTCTATAAATAGAGGTGAAATAGATGTAGAAGAGGGACCTTTTTTCAGGCTATCTTTCTAAAATGTTATTGTAAGAAGAACTACTTCCTCTTATAATAAAGAAGATGTGTTTTCTGTTGGAGAAGGCACTGTGTAGTCTCAAATGCTTGCCATAGATTGGTTGAATGTTGAACTACTTTTGTTTCAACTTTTTCTATGAACTGTGAGATTGTTCTAACTTAAGAATTATTTCATGTTATGAATATTTTCCTGTTTATTTCTATGAAACTTCCACAGTATATTTGAGTAATGAATGTTTTAACTGACAATGAACTATCTCTTTGTTTACTTATATTCATGTATTCTGAATATGAACAACTATCTGTAATATTCTAAATGCATGTTTTACAGTACATTACTCATCATTAATTACAATATTTCTCCCTAGGGATAGGTTAAATAGAATTAATTAGCATTAGTATAAGTTGTTCTTTGTTTATGATTTAGAAGCGAAAGAGGTAAAACAAGAGGTAAGAACCTGCACATCACATTGTGAGCTCTCTGCTTTCTCTATCAAACTGCACTTAATTAGGCACTTGCATATCATACATAAACATAAAAACTAAAAATACACTTAAACGGTGCCGCAACCGGTAAAATAAGCTTTAACCATTACTTGACCTACGGTAGTCGGACCGTAAACTGGATGGATTCTCCATACCAAACAATAATGAGCTAATTGGGAATGCTTATTGCGGAGAATCCCTACTGTTGTTACCTGGGATTTTTCCAGGCCTCAACAGTTCGCTAGAGAGGGGAGAAATAATCCATCTAAGGAGAAGGAAGCAGTCTAGTCTTATTTCTTGGGTCTTACACTATACTTGTTTGAAGTCTATATCGAGGAAATTTTGTTGTGTTTTCTTCCCCACAAGGGTTTCCCAAGATAAATCTTTGTGTTCTCTTTTGTTCTTGTTGGCAGCCGATTTTGAGAATAGTTAACTGTGTAGCATTGCAGGATGCTGCACAAAGTCAAAGATGTTGCGCAAGGTGGAAGATGGCACGCAAGGCGGCTTAACTATATTTTATCTATTTGGGTCATATTTTGTATATTTGGACTGCATTATGTGGATTGTGGTCATTATTTTGTACATTTTGGTCCAAGTAGTTAGGAAGTTGACTTAAAGTGAGCCACCAATATAAAGGCACAAGCCTATAAATAGATTTAGAATTGCAAGTGTTAGGTCTTCTTCGGAGTCTAAGTTCTTAAGCCTTTATGATCTGCGTATGTGAACGGAAGAACTATTTTGGAGAACCTGTGTCTTGTTGCGAAGATTAATATGATATGAGGGATATTGGACAGAAACATTGTGTCTTTTTATATCTTTATGTTTTCCTATTTTCTGCTATCTAAATGCAAATGCAATGTGTATTTGTGAATGATGTGATGCTTCTCTATTATGAATGATATTGTCTTAGTAGATATGTTTATGCTTCGATGTATATGTTGCAATCTAAGTATGTTGATCTTATCCACTGAATGATGATATGAATTGGTGAATGTATAATCTGATTGATTGAAATTGTTAAGTAATGTTACGTTGAGTTGACAGCAGATGCGCAGTCCTCCTTCATACTGCGGAAACTTGGTTTCGACAGTTTTCCCTTGAACATATCGGGTGAGACTTCATCTTCTCTGCACGTGTTGTTGGATGGGGTAAAACCTGCCTGGGTCGGTACTCAGGGAGATCGCTTCGTTTTGGGTGTCGATAGAGAGCAAACCACTGTTGACGAGTTTGCGTCAACAAATGGTTCCATTGCTGAGATCATAGTGCAAAGGGAAGGAGGACATGTGGTGGCATCCGACGAGACTGGAACTTCAAGACTGGTTTGACCAAAAGGGACAAGAATTTGTTGAGCAGGAAAATCATAACCGTGTAGTAACAACGCATAAGTGACTGGAGAGGCACCTGTATTCTAATCTACACGAGTACTTTTTCTCTGAGTTTCCTATCATCTTGTATGAGTGGTTGGTGTGATTGACCTATTAGAAGACAAATTTCCAAGGAGGGGAACCAACTGGCTGGACTCCAGAACTAGTCCAACAGTTGCAGGTGGTAAACAACAAAGCATCAAGGGCCATTGAAGTTTGGATTGATAGAATCTTGGAGGGATACATCACTGAGTTTGTGGTCGACATGGCTAAATCTTACAACGATGCAGAAAGCGAGTTCTTCAACAGACCAAGAGGTAGGTTTCTGTTATCTTTGCAATGGCCTATTAAGATGCTCATCTGCGAAAAAGGCATATTGAAGATGAACTCCACTGAGTAGAACCTTGGTGTGCGGAGGCTATGGGTATCGTAGAGATGAGGGTTGGATGGAATGATACGGGGTATATGAAGGGAAGTTAGGAAGGGACTATGAGGGAAGTCGAGGAAGGAAGTGGTCTTACAAGAGGAGGAGAAAGGTTTGGGTAAGAGAAGAGGTAGACAACAGGAGAGAGTCCTGCTGCAACCAAAATGCGAGACTGCGAGAGAAGACCACACAGGACGAAGCGACCCTACAACAACGAAGGAGATGACCAGGCTATGCCTGAGCCTAAGGAAAGACCGACCCAAAGCAACAACATACCCACACCTCCGTGCACTACACCACACTCAGGAAGAAACACGATTTCAACACCAACTTGTCTGACGTGTCAACAACACTCTAATAGTAGCGGATCAACAATTGTAGGAAGAAGGTCTAGGATGGCAGGAGACGATGTGAAGTTACCTATATTTCATGGGAACGGGACTGGCGATCTCAAGCAATATTGGTTTATGTGAAGCAGTGTGGACTGTAAAGCAAGCTCAGTATGGCGATGTTAGGAAGGGCTAATTGGCGATGACCCTTCGAGGTCACGCACTGGATTGGTTCATGAAGTTTGTACAAGTTCCTATGGGGACTCCAACGAAGAATCTAACTTAAATTATAAAAGGATTAATTGAAGAATTTAGAAAACCAAAATTTGAGGTGCAATATATCACAGAATTGAAGGAGATTAAGCAATATCCAAACGAGACTGTCTGGGATTTCAATCAGCGATTCAAGACACTGAGGGAAAGAGTCGGCTTTGAGATGAGTGATGTTCAGCATAAGAAATGGTTCATCGCGGTGTTAGTACCTCATATCAGACTACCATTGATGCAACAAAAGAATGCGACATAGAGCGAGGCTTTAGAGATTGCAATGAAGTTGGAAGCTTCACCTATTGGTGAGAATGCAATCATTATGAACCAGATTCAAACACAACTGGAAAATATGACACTCCAGTTGCAAGATATCAAGAAAGGAAAAGAGCATCATGAGGAATTTTGGTGTACTCCGTGTCGCATAGAGGGGCATCACAAGGATCAGTGCCCAAATTTTTGAAACTACCTATTGTCGGGAGCGTCGAACCCATTAAGTTATGGTGGCATGCCATGGTGTTGTATCTGCCAAGTTTATGGGAATCGACATGAAGATTATGGATATATGCAGAAGATGGTCATGAAGTCGACAAATTTATATTGCATATTTTGGCGGTTTGTGGGGCATGAAGATAAGGATTATCGCGCATATGATTTACTCTAGGACAGAACAATGGACATGTATTATGTGAAGGGAGAAGACCATCAAACAGTGTAGCAATCGGAGCAGCAACCACAGGTGGTACATCCACCACCTCAATTGTAGTTTGTATCGCAGTCGTAGCTGTAAATGCATTTTGTACCACAACCACAGCCACAACCACAATTGTAGTTTGTGCCACAACCGCAGTTTGTGCCACAACCGCAGTATAATCAGATGCAGATAGCTCCGTAGCAGCCACAGTATACTCAACCACAACAGTATGTCCAGCAGCAGCCAAATTCCTTGCAACAACAATTCAATCAACCATAGTATCAACAACAAGGAGGATTCCAAGGAGGACGAGGTGGAGGTTTTGGTCGAGGAGGAGGATGAGGTCACAGACATGTGCAATGTTATAATTGTGAAGTGATGGGACATTATCAGAGAGATTTCCTGAAATTGCAAGCACATTGTACTTATTATATCATTGTTGACCACACTGTTGATAACTGTCCACAGCTGATCGCGAAGTGGCAGGCAAGAAACATCCCGCAGTTGCAAAACTAGAACCAAAACCAGAATGCAAATCAAAATGTGAACCAACCAGTGAATCCACCACCGAACCAAAACCAAGGGCAGATAGTTGTGGCGATCTCAGCAGAACCCACGATGTAGAATGTTGATGTTGCTGTCATTACTCGTGGAGGTGCGATGATAGGGGATGAAATCTCGTTTCCACAAATTCAGTTGGTTGAGAAGAAGAAGGTACAATTTGATGTCGACACTGAGAGAGACACATTCTTTGAAGCATGTGATGCGATAAGAAGAGATTCGGGTAAGTTGCTTGTTTATGAAATGCCAACTACTTTTGATTTAACTTTGATGGCAGGACCATTACGACAGCATTGTACCTTGTAGAACTTCTTTGAAAGTTGTTTGTCACTGGCAAAAGATCCCGATGCTCTTGCTGAGATTACGAATCTATTGCATCAACTAGAGAGGGGATGGAAGGAGTCCATGGTGAACTCTTTGCACAATAAAAAGATGGGAAAAGAGATGTGAATGAATATTTAGATTGGGGATTACGAGGTAGATTCAATCATCTTGGATCTAGGCTCAGACGTCAACATTCTAACTAAGAAGACATGGGAAAATATGGGGAGCCCACAGTTGGTTTGGTCTCCTGTGCAACTGCGACTGGCTAACCAGGCCAGAGTAACACCAATCGGGCAAGTTTTGTGCCTTGAAGTGGAAGTTGAAGGGATGAAGACTTGTGTTGATTTTGATGTTATCGAAGTTGTTCATGGAGTAGGATTGTATCCTGCACTGTTGGGGATTGGATGGGCCAATGACAGCTTAGCGATGATTAATTTTAAGAAGCGCGTGATGACCTTCGAAAACCGCAACATTCGAGTCATAAATCTGATGGATCCCACGGAAGGATGAATATATGTTGAACCAGGTTAAGGATGAAGCTGTAAGAGGATGGGATCATGCATATAACATTTCAGAGGATTACATACATCCGACTGTCGACGATGAACTCAGTTGGGACAACTCTAGCTCTGTGTCTTCAGACTCCGATGATGCTTTAGAAAACTGACAGAATCAGATGCACGAGGTATCGATTAGGAAGTGTGGCTTGATTACTCACTCATTGTGTCGAGTCGCAACCGAGACTATTGAATTACCAGTGTATGAAGGACTACTAGAGTTTTCTAAGTTTTTAGTAGAATTTGAGGATAAGGTGTCAGAACCACAATGATTGTTGGTGTTGGATGAAGCGTTGAAGGCTACTCCAACACATTGGTGGGAAACACATAAGAAGTCAATCAATGGGTGGTTGTAGTGTCGTAGGTTGATGACAGCTCGCGTTGGTGAAGTAGAAAAGTACCACGCCGAGAGGTACAATGGGAAGAATACTCTTGGCGATCATCTGATTGCGTGTCAAACCATGCGAGCCTCACGACCCAATGATGAGTGGGTCCATGCTTTTGTCCACGCGTTGGATGAGATGTCGCGGTCATGGTATGTATCAGCTGAGTTGCACAAAGAGATCACTACTTGGGACAAGTTGACGATTTGCTTCAATCACACCTTCAATTTCGTGGATTCCAATCTGGTTATTCATAATGCACTGCAGCACATCCACGACATTGTTCTGAAGGTAGTTCCAGTTGCATATCCAATGGATCCACATGAAACATGTCCAATGAAGTTGATGATGGAGTGCTACAATGTAACAAGGGGACCGGATGATGGGGATAATCCAAAGAACATCAACATTCCAGAGATAGAAGGTAGTCGAGATGTTGCAGCACTTAATGTCACGACGGATCCGATGAATCAATTATTAAAAATTTAGAAGGTCAACATTGGGACAGAGGAGCAACCAAAGTTTGCGAATGTTGGGGACTAATGGGATGAAGAAACCATGGCAAAGATAACAGATTTGTTGCATGAATTCCAAGATTTGTTTCCTACAAAATTTTATGATATGAAGGGAATACTAGGAGACTTAGGGAAGATGAAGATCCCACTGAAGCCAGATGTCAAGCCCATGAAGCAGCGATCGTATCGTTTGAATTTGCGATACAAGGAGAGGGTTAAGGGAGCTCGACAGAATGTTGGATGCTGGGATAATTGAATCGGTTGAGGAATCAGATAATCCCATGGTAGTGCAAGACAAGAAGAAAGGTGAGGTTTGGATTTGTGTTGACCTTAGAAAATTGAATGATCTGTGTCTGCATGATCCGTTTCCTACACCATTCACTGATGAGTTACTAGAAGGAGTGGGCGGTCAAGAAATCTACTCATTCATGGATGGATTTTCTGGCTATCACCAAATCAAGATCGCAAAAGAAGATCACAACAAGACAACCTTTGTCACTGAATGGGGGTGTTTTCAATACACGGTGATGCCATTTGGATTGAAGAATGCACCTACAATATTCTCTCAGATTGTTGTCGTTGCATTCAAGGATTTTATTCAGAAGTTTCTGGCGTTTTATATGGATGACTAGATGGTTTATGGATTGATCAGGGACCATCTGGCGAACCTACGACTGATGCTGGAGTGATGTCGAATGGGGGTCACTGAATGGGGGTGTTTTCAGTACATGGTGATGTCATTTGGACTGAAGAATGCACCTACAATATTCTCTCTGATTGTTGTCGCTGCATTCAAGGATTTTATTCAGAAGTTTCTGGCAGTTTATATGGATGACTAGATGGTTTATGGATTGATCAGGGACCATCTGGCGAACCTACGACTGATGTCGGAGTGATGTCGACAACATCAGATTGTGCTGAACTCGAAGAAGTGCATTTTATGTGCACCTTTTGGGATGTTGTTGGGACACATTGTGTGCAAGAAAGGATTGTTCGTTAACCCAACCAAGCTTGCGTTGATTTTGAGCATGCCACCGCCTACAAATGTGAAGCAACTTAGAGCGACACTAGGACACACAGGATATTATTGCAAGTTCATTAGAGGTTATGTCATGATCACAACCTCTATGGAGAATTTGCTGAAGAAGGATGTGGTATTTGTATGGAGTCAGGAGTGTCATGGCATTTTTGATACGCTAAAGGCAAAGATGGCTTCCGCACCAATATTGTTTTTTCCTGATTCGACCAAGGAGTTCCATGTTCATGTTGATGCATCGTCAATTGCGTTGGGTGTGGTGCTGACACAACCAAGAGAGGGAGATCTTGATCGCTCGATTGCTTTCGCTAATCAGAAGTTGTTGTCTACGGAGAAGAATTATACTACAATAGAGAGGGAAGGTTTGGCAATGGTATATGTGTTCCAAAATTTTCGACATTACCTATTGGGAGGTCATTTAAAGATGTTCATGGGACACTTTGCTTTGAAATACCTGGTGAATAAGCCTGTGTTGGGGGGAAGATATGTCGTTGGGTACTTCTCTTTCAAGAGTTTGATTTTGAGATAATTGTGAATACAGGCCCATATCACTTATCGCAAATTGAGATAGGTGAAGAATTGACAAACATTGAATATGGGTTGTCGAATGCACAGTTATTCAAATTCGAGATGGTTGATGACTACTACGAGCAAATAGTACAGTTTTTGGTGATGGGAACAACACCAGAAGAGCTTATTACAAGTCAAAAGAAGTAGTTGGTTGTTCGCGTCGCAGATTTTTGGTTAATCGTTGGACAACTCTATAAGCTCGGACCAGATGAGATCTTACAACGATGTGTCCTACTGCATGAACGAGGGCAGGTATTGGTAGAGACACATGCGGGAGTTATAGGTGGACACTACGGAGGTCACACTACTGCAAGGAAGGTGCTCCACGTAGGGCTTTGGTGGTCGACTCTCAATAGTGATGCAATAGACTATGCGTGGACTTGCAACATTTGTCAAAGGATTGGAAAACCATCGAGGAGGGACGATATGCCATTAGTACCTCAAGAGACACTGCAACCATTTGACAAATGGGAAATGTAATTTGTGGGACCAATCAAACCACCTGGAAAGAGGAATGGTGCGTGGTATATTATTACAACAACAGATTATCTAACAAGATGGGCCAAGGCCGCACTTGTTGTAGATTGCATAGCTGCGACAACAACGAGGTTCTTGTTTGATAACGTTGTTATTCGGTTTGGGTGTCCAAATATATTGATGAGCGATCAAGGGAGTCACTTCATCAATCGCACGATCAACGCATTGACAGAAGAGCTTCGAATATAGCATAATAAGAGTACCCCATAAAATCCACAGGCAAATGGGACAATTGAGGCGTTCAACAAGGTGTTGGAACACGTGCTCACAAAGGTGTGCAATGTCAACCGTGATGACTAGGAATTGAAGATTCCAGTAGTCTTGTGGGCATATCACACCAAATGCAAAAGATTGACAGGAAAGACACCATTCAAGTTGGTGTATGGGCAGGAGGCAGTCATGCCCATGGAGTACACTATTCCAAGTTTGCGCATTGCAACAACGACAGACATGGACGATGAAGGGGCATTAGAAGAACTCCTAGCGTAGTTGGTGAAACTAGAGGAAGATCGCTTTATTGCAGGTTTTCACCAACACGTTGAGAAGGACCGACAGAAAGCTTGACATGATCAACATATCAAGAACAAACATTTTCAGCAAAGAGATTTGGTGTTTTTGTATGACAGCAAGTTTGCCAAACATCTGGGTAAGTTACAAATGCATTGGCAATGTCCATATGTTATCAATTCCATTACTTTAGGAGGCACATTACAACTGTAGTAGTTACATGGTGTGTTGCTGCTTAAACTGGTAAACGGAAACAGGCTAAAGCCCTACAGGACGGGCCCGGAGCCACGCGATGCTTAAGGCACTACGCGATAAAAAAATAAATTATATATATATATATATATATATATATATATATATTGCATAGGATGGTAGTTTGGAGGAAGTGGTTGCGCAAGTAGAGGAGTCAGTATCGTGGTTAGGGAGTCATGTCGCGACGGCCGTAGGGCCGCGACAGAGTCAAATCCACAATAAATACAACAGTTAAAGCAGTAAGTCGATGTCATTTTTTTGGATGAAATGCGCCTTAATAGCTGATCCGATCGTTGGATGGGTGAGATCGGCGATGGATTCGGGTGATTAATGCAGGATTTGGTCGTAATGATTAAAAGGAATCATAATGAATTGGTCATAATGATCAGGTGATTGACTCGATGCTATAAGAAGAGGTTGGACACAGTCGAAATTCACCATCGAGAAAGCTTGAGTTGTCGACAGAGTTGTAGAGTTATTACAATGGAGTTGTGTTGCATTGAGTCTTTGAATTATTGAGCAGTGTAAGGTTGAGGTGCCCGTTGAGAACTTGGGGGCACTTGTGCAGGATGCCGAGTGAGCCGGTTACAGTAGAGATTTCAAGCAAGAGGGACTCAATAGTTATCGGGGTGCCCATCGAAGAAGAGGTTACAAGCATGCCAGTGGGTTCATCATCAGTTCCAAAGAAGAAGAGGGGGGAGCAGCGGCCCAAATCCCCAGTTTAGAAGAAGCGGCAAACTAGAACTTCTGCACAGGCACAGGAGGAGGCACCTACACAAACGGGTCTATCGACATCCGGGGCTGAGGACTCCTCACCCTGGATAGGGGTGTCCACGGTGGACATCTCTGGCTATGTGCCTCCATGTCGACCCGATGCGAAGCCAAGGAAGCCTGCGAAGAATCACAGGCACCCAGTCAGGATGTCGATGATACCGCAAGCCATGGTATGAACCATGGACATCGTGCCCTCAATCACAAGAATGAGGTATGAAGATCATGATATGCTCACATCAACAACGATCACTGCAGCTCCATATGTACCTACGACACAGGTAGGAGGCAGCCCAGTAGCACGCATTCCACACAACTCAGCACACAGTTTGGAGATATCAAGGTTGTTGGGCCTTATCAACGTGCCACACTTTTGGCGGTTGACAGAAGCAAATGCATGCACGAAGCAGCTCTCGGTGTGCTTCCATGGAATAATTCTGTGGCTAGATCGGTCGATCGCAGTTACTGTGGCACTCATTTTAGACATCACAAGGCTGCCCAAGGAGGGGCCTGACCCATCACAGTATTTTAAGGGGAAAGACAATGACATGAAGTTGTCTGTAAAGCTAAAGAAAATATATAACTTGTAGCGAGACGGGCGGGTGTGCCGCTTTGACAACATAAATGATCAAGTTGTCTACATCACAACGAGAATTATGGCTAGCAAGATAGTCAGAAAGAACCGACCCAACTAGTGCAATTCAGGGGTCATCGCATGCACTGAGCAGTGTACACAAGGGATCCAAATGAACTAGTCGTTGTTCTTAATGAACCAGTGGACGAATGAAGCACAAGTAGTCCAGGTGGGGTAGTGATCGTTCACCTACAACTGGCTGCTTATTTTGATTATGCTCATGGCTTGGATGGAGCCGAAGATTATCATGGGATGGACGTGGATGCAGCGAAGGTTTGTAAGGGAGTGCGCTACCAGAACCTCTGGTATGTGAAGGAAACTGAGTGGCTCAAGGACTGCACCATTCAATTATGGATAGATTAGGAGGTGCTACAGGATGCAGCTATGAAGGTTTCGCGACTGTTAGAGGAGGTAGTGACGAAATTCTGATGCGTTGTCCGATTTGCGATTGGGTTGCACGCCATTCATGTGTTGGCACGGAGAGACCCATATAGGCAGTGGTCGCCAATAACATACAAGCTTTCTGACATCGAGTTGGAAGCCATTGTTGATGATTGGCACGTGGACTAGCATGAACCTGTCAGCATCGAGGAAGTATTGACAGGTCCACTAGCTGATACACCAGTGGATCCCCTACCAGACCCACCAAGTGACCATGACTCAGATGAAGCATTGATGCAGACCCCAACTGATTCAGAAGTGGATTGGTTATTCAAGGAGTCCCGCACGAAGAAGCGACAAGACCAGGGTGCGACTAGTAGCACCGCATCAGTGACTAAAGAACAATTGAACCGCATCATTGTGACCATTACAATAACGACTTTTGCGATGGGAGAGCAGATGAAGAAGCAGGCGATCGACAGATTTGGTGAGGTAAAAACTCGCCTTGATTAATTAAGTGATGCAGTATTAAATAGGGTACTAGAAGCAACCACTTTGCAAAAGGTTGGTTCGATCAATGCTGGGAAGTGGATTAGGAGTGTTCGAATTCCGCCACATGCGATAGAGACCAACAATGAGGATGTCAATGCCTCACTTCAACAATTTCAGGATCTTTCCCTGGACATCAATGAACTGTCAAACCAAACATTGGTGCAGTTGCAGAGGGTTGTTAATCAGGAGTTGGCGGATAGGAAGCACATAATTGGCGACCACCTTTTGAGGTCACAAGAGAAAGAGGCTGAAGCACGAAAGGAGATTGAGGCCCTTAAAAAGGAGCAAGATCGGCTGACAAAGGAAAAAGCAAAGGAGATTAAGGCACTTAAAAAGGAGCAAGATTGACTGACAGTGGAGAAAGTGCAACTCTAGGACAATAGAGTGCGGTTAGAGAAGGCAGTTTCGGTTGCTTGTCAATAAGTGTCGAAAAAAATTAAGGACATGGACACAGAAGCAAAAGCAGAGTGACTTGGGGCCATAATTGCACAGTTGAAGCGTGGCAACAAAAATATACATGCCCTGGTAGATCCAGGCACCCTGCCAAAGTAGGATGCAGAAAGGAAAAACGCCATTGAGGACTTGGCAATGCAACTAGAGGAACTGGAGCAAGAAGCAAAGCGAGTCACTGACGTGACTACACAATTTTGGGTAAGTGTAGTCCAAGATGCGCAGTTGGAGCAACTTACCACGCAGTTGCAAGAGGCTGAGGGGCAGTTGGAAACACTGAGGACATCACTTAAATCGATGCCCCTAGTTGTATAGATCACAAAGGCAGTCGAACTGAAGGTGTTACAATAACGCATTGTGAAAGCAAGGGAGCGTCAACAGCGATGCACTACATAGTTGGATGAGTTCCAATACATTGGAGCATAGCTTTCAGCAATAACAGTTCCAGTGCTGCAGGAATTTCAAGATGGCCGAAGAGATGTTACTGCAAAGATTGTCGAGCACCCATATTGCCGAGCACAGGGGTTCGCTCTCTGTCGACACCCAAAATGCAACGATCTTCCTGAGTACTGGCCCAGACACGTGTTACCCCGTCTAACAACACCTGCAGAGCAGATGAAGTCTCACCCGAGATGTTCAAGGGAAAACTGTCAGAACCAGGTTTTCATAGTATGAAGGAGGAATGTGCATCTATTATCAACTCAACGTAACATTACTTAACAGTTTCAATCATTCAAATGATACATTCACCAAATCATATCATCATTCAGTGGATAAAATCAACATACTTAGATCACACCAGATACATTGAAGCATAAATAGATCTACTAAGACAACATCATTCATAACAGAGAAGCATCGCATCATTCACATATACACATCACATTTTCATTTAGATCTCATTTGCATTCAGATTGCAGAAAATAGGAAAACATAAAGATAGAAAAAGACACAATTTTTCGGTCCAATCTCCCTCATTTCCTATTAATCTTCGTAGCAAGACACAGGTTCTCCAAAACAGTTCTTTTGTTCACATACGCAGATTAGAAAGGCTTAAGAGCGTAAACTCCGAAGAAGACCTAACACTTGTAATTCTAAATCTATTTATAGCCTTGCACCTTTACATCAGTGGTCCACTTTAAGTCAACTTCCTAACTACTTAGACCAAAATCTACAAAATAATGACCACGATCCACATAATGCAGTCCAAATATACAAAATATGACCCAAATACATAAAATATAGTTAAGCCGCCTTGCATGCCATCTTCCACCTTGCGCAACATCTTTGACTTTGCGCAGCATCCGCGATGTTGCGCAGCTAATTATTCTCAAAACCGTCTACCAACAATTATGTTGTGCTTTATATTCTTTCAACAATCCTTTTGTTTTGGCATAACAACTTTAAAATCTTAACATAAAAATACAATGATATAGGTACAAGTTGATAGAGACAGTTCCAGGAATAGAGACACAGAGACAGTGACATAAACATGTTGACATTCTTTTTCATGTTAGGGTGGCAGGACGAGGCAAGGATAGGAGATTGTAGTCTCCTTCAGGTTGGTGCCTGAGACATGTGAGTTGGAGCTCACTAATACATATCAAGGTGGAAGGATGGGGCAAGGATAGGAGATTGTAGTCTCCTTTAGGTTGATTCCTAAGAAGTGTGAGTTGGATCTCACTAAGGATTGAAGTCCTCTCTATAGGTTGGATCCTTTGCATTAGGAGGTTGTATCCTCCTTCTAATTGGTGAGATAAAATCAGGGAGTGGGTGCTTCCTTCTAGTTGGTGCTGGTAAATCAATTGAATGTAATCATTATATTATATAAGAAAAACATTATGTGGTTTTCTCCCATTGGGGTTTCCACGTAAAATCTCTTGTGCATTGTGTATGGTTTATCTGATGATGAATGGTTAATGTTTACATGATGTAATTAATGCTTGAAATGGTAAAAATTGCTCAATAATGATTCATTCCCCCTCTCAGTATTGGTCAATATTCCAATAAGCAAAAGCTTCTCATCCACTTCGCATTATGGTAATAACATGGAAAATGAAGAAAAAAAATGCCAAGTGGGGGAAATGTTTATAAAGACAAATCCAATAATGTTCACCTTATTTACATGATGTGATTCACACTTATCAACATGCAATAACAATAAAAAATTATTGGCATGTTGGATGATGGGCATCAATAGATTAAAGGATCCATATGAGGGATAAAGTTATTACATAATAACTTGACCATGAATTGAACTTGGGATGTCGATTAACATTTATAATGCACTCCATTCTTTCATTTATAACTATAATACATGATAATGAATAAATTCAACTAAACTTGGCTCAGTTTTCTCCATTTTACAATGATCCTTTTACATTACATTATGCAATGGATAAATTTACATGACCATTGCAAACTTATGAAAGTTTAAAATGACACATGAATATAAATGTAAAAACTACCCAATCACCCCAAGCAAAAGCTTCTCATCTACTTTGCATCATGATAATAACATGAACAACGTAAACAAAAAAAAATGCTAAGTGGGGGAAAGGTTTATAAAGACAATTCCAATAATGTTCACCTTACTTATGTGATGCTCTTCACACTTATAAACATTCGATAACAAATAAAAAATTGTTGGCATATTGGATTTATACAGGGATCAATAGATTAACGGATCCATATGAGGGGTAAATTATTGAAAAACCAAAATCGAAATCAACTATGTGTCATTGATCGATTCCCTTCCACAACTGCATGTATTCATTGATTGATGATTGTTGTCCCTTTTTTCAAGGTTTCCCTGATGTGCATCTTTTCTTGCTTTGCTCTATATCCAATGGCTTCATTTTTCCTAGCAACAAGCTCTTGTTTGTTAGCATAGAAGCATCCACCATCTCTAGATTCATTCTATGCAAACAACTCTCCATTTTTTCTTTTATTTTGGGAATCTAGGATAATTTTTCCTCTCAACAATATTTCCTTTATGTGATTCACACAAATTCCTGTGATTGCTTCCCTTTTCTACCTTGGCTCATAGCTTGTTGTCTATTTCCTTTTCACCCTAGCTCTCACCTTAGTATTTTTTCTCTTAGCAATTTCCAGATTCACACAACCTTTACATAACTCTTTTCATCTCATGGCTTGTTCTCTATCCAAGTCTCTTGAACGCCTTGCCTTGGATCTGATACCAAATGTTGGGTTTATCACTCGGGGATAATTACATACAAACTGACACGTACCCTCCCATCAATTCGACCACATAGGGAACATGAACGATGTAGGGGGCACTATAATTTCACCCCCAAGGCCGTATTATGAAATGCATTAACAACTAAATACGTGTGCAATTCTCACAAAACATACATAACGAAATTAAACTCTATCAATGCACAGACACAACAAGTTTATACCAACCTGTTCATCATAGGCATAACAATAAAACCATGCACATCAATAATTCATTTTCATGCCATTCACAGGAATTTAATTGAACAATTCATACATAACACATAAATTAGTTCATTCAATTTAACACAATGTATGATCATTCATAACACATAAAGTAGGCATAATAAGAGATAACAGTGAACACTTGTCTTTCAATTGAAGTTGTGCAAGCAACTAGCTATGGAAGAGCAATGTTCCACCTAACTGTAGGTCTATGTCCAACCTATATTCTTTCATCTGAGAGACCACCCCCGAGATGGGCTATGTATCCACTAAGGAGGAACTACTTAGGCTCACTCACAACCATAAGCACAAACACTCATACTAAGCCGACACACAGTTGGGTTTGCCAAGCAAGTAGGGAGGAAGGGAAGGAGATTGATAAGCTAGTGAGCTCAACCACATAGCTACACACATCTCAATTTGGCTTCAGACAGCCTTGGTACCCACAATAACTACCGCACCCAACACAAGGAAGGTCCCCTTCTCTGCTACAAAGTCCTTAGGCGTCCCTTCCCTCCAATGCTCTTCAGGGTGGGTATAGAAAGGTCCAAAATGTTAAATCCTCTTAGATTCTTTCCTTCACTAGGTCTATCAAGTGATTCCAACCTCTGATCTCACTCCTGTTTTAGTCCATTCTTGGATTTTTCCAATTTATGGGCACGTGATTGTTAATCACGAAATTCCACATTTGGGCTTCCAAATCTCGGTTTTCCCATGGATTTTTGGGCCTGTCACTCTCAATTTTTCCCCGGGGCTTATATCTAAGGATTCCCCATTGGATTTCACTCCTCATGTGATTTTCTGGGCGTTTTTAGCACTTCAAAATCCGGGTTCTTTCCAAGGTGTGATTTCTGCAATTCCACTACTAGCAATGCATATCTTACTCAAAATTTCTCTCTGGTTGTTCCACAATGGAATGGGGAGGATGGAAAACAAATTTCGATGACGAAGAATTACTTATGGGTCAGGTAAATTGAGCCTATACTCAACCATACGAATTTCTAGGTTGCCCATGCTCCATTAATTTCATGAGTTGATTTCTCATCTACCATCTTACAACAGATGTAAATGTTAGCAAGGAAAGTCAAGATGGGTTCTCAAAATCACATTTGGTAACACAAGGTTCAATCCCACACCCCCCTCACCTCTCCCTAGTGGATACACGTGTCCCCCTCATTTTAGCTGCTTCCATATCTAGCTCTTGGTTTTTTAATTGCATTAAAAATATTTACATGATTTTAGAATTTTCCATGGCTTACTAGCACATGGATAACAAATTATAAATACATGCCTTTTTTTTTTAAGTCGAGCATTCACTAGCGGGGATTTGGCCTTGAGCTCCATGCTAGGAACCATACAACGCATATACACAATATTCACATATAAATCTAATAAATTCTTGTCAAAATGGTGGTATTACACAAACAATATCGAGAAAGGGACACTATGTATTTCCACTCAAGAAACCCTTGAAAGGGCAATTCTATTCCGTCAGAGCATTCCCATGTGTGATTTTACTATACAATTAGGTCCCTTTATATAACTTTAGGTGATCATAACATTATGCCATAATTATATATGTAGTTCAACCATCTTCATAACTATCTCCAACAATATGTTCATGAATCACTCAACCTAATCACATGAGATCCTATTTCCTAATTTCTCTCATTATCCCCGTCTTTGAATCATACGTAGAATTTTATGCTTTGTCTATTTCATTCACATATTATAATGTGTTAATCAAATATCACAAGTAGGAGTCAATAATTCAATAACCACCTTCCCCAACCGATAATTTAATCATATTTACTTCCTCCAACACCCTTTTTGCCACCTAGAACTTGTCTATACTCTTAGTTATCTCTTCATCTCCAACCCTATAGTTTATCCAAGTCAAGCCAAGCCTAAAGGGTTTAGATCACAGAGGCATGGATATTCAAACATATGAATGAAATAATCTACTATAGCATTGTTCCCTATAATTCTTCTTTCTTAGTGATGAGATTTAAATTCCTTCACATAATGACATTGGTTTTTTTTTAAATAACTAGAGAGAATAAAATGTCCCATAATACCTTTCTATCTTCATAAAGGTCATACAAATTAATACTATCGAAATACTTTCTCATTAAGATGCAAAGATTTCGTAAGATTAAAGAAGTTATTCCATTTAATTATTAAACTCCCTAGCTTCCATTGGAATATAATGATTGGAAGTTCGAAACCTTAAGCAGAGATGCCAACCTTCCCATCACTTTTCTTCCTTCACATGCAATCTCTTAGACCATAACTACCCTTGGCTTAAGCCGAGAAAACATTCTCTTGAGTGCCAACTTTTTGTGAGTGCCCCTTACCCCCCTCACCTTTAAGGATAATATTAACATTGAGAAACCATACTTGAGGCACTCCTTGCTCTAAGGACCACCTTAATGGTCAATGTTTGCCTTCTAGCATTTTATTTTTCAATTTGTTTGTTTCTATGGACATGAAAGATTTCGTATCCACATAGATTGCTCGGCTTGAAGCTAGGGATAAATCCCCTTCAATACCCTCATCTTATATTTGCAATTCATTTTATTTTTGTCTTTGTGAATCTTCTCTCGAAACAAAAAAGAGGATTAAATAACATCCCTTATAGACAAGAGCCTTCGTTTCTACTATTTTTGTGTTTCTTAGCATATGATCCCTATTGCTCAAGTGCTTACCAAAAAGGGCCAATTGGATGGAAGCTTCTAAAGGATTACAAGGGACACATGAAATTCTAGATTTTCTTTATGAGTGTTAGAGGAATCTACATATTAATTCAAAGGGAAATTTTTAGCCCATATAAATATTCTCAAATAATTGAGGGAGGATAACATCAATGAACATACCTTTTGATTGTAGTTCCTTTTCTAGGTTCAACTTTTCTACAATTGCTTCTCCTTTTTGTTGTTTTTCTACATGCTTCTCCATATCATAATATTTTGAGAGAGCCACTTTTGAAACTTTTACTGAGCCTTTCTATACCACTCCCTTAGTTAAATTCCTTTCTTCCTATACAACTTTCAATACATACTTTCCTTCTTTACTACTTGTATAAGTATTTGTGTTTGCCTTAGAGGGATTTCCCAGTTTATCCTCACAAGATTGTCTTAACACTATCCATCATTTCCATTTTCCTACCACGTGTAGACAATCCTTCACCATATGGTCAAGATTATAAAAAAACATGCTTCTAAACAATATTTTCCAATAATCGAACATTTGAATGAATTTCCATTTCTTGTATTCAATTTCTACCTCTTTTAGAAGTCCTTCTCTTAAGTTAGTCCCCATTACTGATTTCTTGATTTTGGACATATTGCTTTCTTCCAAATTGATGAAGGAACATATACAATTACCAATTACCTCCAATATCTCTTTATCCAATAATTCTAAGGGCTACCTTGGTAATTTCACCTAGATAGGTTGCATAGACTTTTTCTCTCTTCTTAGGTTAGAGCATGGTGCCCACCAATTTAATGCAAGAAAAGTTGAACCCCAATAGCATTTACCTTTCAGGATACTCTCTACATTTAGCCCCCATATAAATTCAAAAGCTAACCAACCTCTAATAAGCACATAGAATACATGCATATACCCTAGATGCCCTTTTGAAACTTTTATTGTTATTTGTGTAGAGATTTCTCCAAGATTGAGTTTTTGAAGAACCTTCTTGTTAATGCTTTATCGCTCAGGGATATATGCTCTTCCATTGAGACATATTCTCTCAACACCAACTTTATCCTCTTGTTATTGGTTCAAATACACTTATTCTTCCTCTTTATTGGCCTCACATCTACTTGGTCTGACCTCTCCACTTCTTTACTTTGTTCCAATAACCCTCCATTTAGTTCTTCTAGGCTTAGGCTTCCAAAGCCTCATTCCTACACCTTTCTTCATATGCCTCAAATCCACTCTACGCATTGATTGCAAGAGTTAAGCATGTGTCAAGATTTGAAGATCTAAAACCCAGGTTATGCCCTAGTCTTTCTCTTACGAAGAATGTGCCTCAAATAGCCTTCTACTCTCTTAGACACCCCTTTTACCTTGTAAATTCTTAGTACCTAATTCACCATTACTTTTTTGAACTTCCTTGAACGAAAAAGCCTTGAAATCCACCCGTTGTAATGTATTCTCCCGTACCTTGTTGCCCGTATTGGTATTGACATCTAATGTAACATCTCTATTTGAGACTTTTGCCCAAGTATTTGTCTCTTCTCCAAGGTTTGTTTAGACCTTTGACTTTCAAAAAAATACACTCGCCAAAAAGAAGTTATAAAAGACTAGGGCTTGACTATTGAGTGAGAGATCACAACATGACTTGAATCTCTAGTCATCTTTCAATGCTTGATTAATTAATCTCAAGATGTTAACACTAAGTTGAGAAGTTAGTCCCCCCTTCTTTCAAATAGTACATAAACTCCCCCTCCTCCATCTTCCTATACATAAATATTTTCCAACAAAAATTACAATTTCTATTTTGCTTACAATGGAAATTACATTTTTCAACACTAAAAATGAAACAAAGTTAATGTTAATCCATCTTAATCTTGAAACATGAAACATAGATAATGTTAATCCATCTTAATCTCGAATTGATGAAATGTGTTGGAAAAAAATAAATCCTTGGAAGTGCAATATATATAATATATATTATAAATTTTTTCGCAAATCTAATTTTTATTTTTACATTTACATAAATTGTAAATTAAAAGAATGGTACATTGGTATATATGACCCCTAAACCAAAGGCGAAATTACAACGAAGTACGTCTTCACTCTCCAGATTCACTCGCACCAGCTTCAATCAAGTCCCCAAAGCAGAACACATCAATTTTTGAAATTGAATTGCCATACTGGATATACATATTTCATATACATCCTACATTGCAGTGGCACCGTTACTATTCTTGAACCAACGGGAAATACACATTTCATAGATATTAAAAAACGGGGAGAAGCCGATCACTGCGAAGAGCAAATTATTTGATCTTTCAATGGCAATTATCGTGAACGCTCGATCCAGATGGAGAACACTGGCTGTCTTAGCATCTGCTGCTCTCTCAATCACTGCTGCCTTCTCATGTAAGTGCCATAAAACCCCCTCACTTTTTTGTTTAATAAACATAATAGTTGTAGAGAGAGAGAGGGAAAAGTTGCAGGTTTTCTAGCTCATTTCATCACATTTCAGAGCTAGGGTTTATAGAAATTCAAACCTGAAACCCTCCTACAGCTATCTTAAAACGTTTCGCTGTCTAAGGTGGGCTGTTTTTAAGCGTGTTTTGGTATATATCCATCTTCAGGTCCACGCCATGGAAATCATGTTACATCATTACGTTTCGCTGTCTAAGGTGGGCTGGTTTTAAGCGTGTTTTGGTATATATCCATCTTTAGGTCCACGCCATGGAAATCATGATACATCGTTGTTATTTGCTGGCCGACTCCTTCTTCTATTTTTTTTTTGGTGACTAGGGTTCAATCATGGTTGTTGCTTTTATGTGATTTCATGCATACATTAGATTGTCATGATAATTATGGATAGCGTTTTTTTAATAAATTGTGCTCCATGATTTGCAGACCTATGTAATATAGATGGGTTTGAATTAGATTTCCTTTTATTTTCAGATCCCCAACACTTACGCAAGGGATTCAGTCATGTTGACAACCTCAGTGACTTTCTCTCGTAAATCATCTCTAAAGAGAGACACTATGACAAACATTGCATAAGGTTTTGTGCTTTCTTTCCAACTAGCCATTGCTGACTATGAAACATATGTCTCAGTGCTCGACACTCATTTAGAAGGCTTTGGATGGAGAGAAAGTTTGTGGCAAAGTGTGAGATAGTGGGGCGACTGAGCTTGCCCTCTGCAAACTTTCTCATATGGTTCAACACTCAAGCATGATTATAAATGTGCTTGGTCTTTTGTTTGCATTCATGAACAATATTTTGCACCCACTCCAACTTCTCTATGCCCCCCAAAATAAGTGTAAATTTTCCTTTATCATTCAAACTAGGGCTAAACCGTATATTCAAAATTTCTATTGATAACCACACATGAATATCTTTCTCAAGTATGCAGCGGAATATAAAGCACTGAGAAATATTTCACAACATCACATCACAATATAGACACTATTATTTTGGGTATGGAAACCCCCGGAAAAACCCAAGATGGGAAAACCGGTGTAGCAGTTAGATATGGATTTCATTGTTGAGAAAATATGGAATTTTTACAATCAATTGCTAATCACCCAAACCTGGCGAAATAACACCTAGCAGAATCACTGGACAACCCCAACAAACCTAGCACACCCTCTGTGTGATTGTACGGCCTCCCACACGTGGTTGTACGGTTCCGTACGATTGCTGTACGGAATCTGTACGGTCTGTACGATAGCTGTACGCAATTTCGTACAGTATGTACGGCCTCTTCTGCAGCTACTCCCTGTGCGATCTGTACGGCCCTTGTCCCGCGTGGAAGCTCGCTGGCCCTGTCGGTTAGCTCCTCCGTCTGACTTTCTCTCGCTGTATGTATCCTGTCCGTGTCGGAATACAACAACTGTGTCCTCTCCACCAATTGACCTTTCTTTTATAACTTTATGCTAAGCAAAAACCCTAATTTCACTTTATAAAAAGTGTTTCATTAAAGTCAATTAATAATTAGGTCACTTTAATTTATTTTCCAAAGTAAACTTAGGAGAAATAAATTAATACAATTGGCTTCTTGATTTTAGTCTTTTGCATGCAAGGACACATGCATGCAAGAAAACCTTCCTTGTTGTCACTTTCTAACACTCCCTCTCAACAAGGAAGGGATTCAGTAACAACCCCAACTTATCCCTGAACTTCACAAAACTGTGTCTACAAAGTGCCTTGATGAAAATGTCTGCCACCTGCTCATCTGTCTATATGTACTTTAACCGAATGGTTCCTCTTTGAACACAATCTCTCAAGAAGTGGTACCTGATGCCTATGTGTTTGCTCTGGTCATGGAACACTAGATTTTCAGATAGCCTGATGCCACTCTAATTGTCACAGTGAACTACTGTAGCCTCTAGCTCACACTCGAACAACCCTGAAAGTAACTTCCTCAGCCACATACCCTCACAAGCAGCCATGTACTTAGCCTCCGCTGAGCTCAATGCAACTGACTTCTGCTTCTTGCTGAACCAAGAGACAACCCCTGACCCAATGCTGAAACAACAACCTAAAGAACTTTTCCTGTCCTCTACACATCCTGCCCAGTCAACATCTGTGAAGCCTGCTTACTGTACACTCCCCTTGCGCTCATAAACCAATCCATACTCCACTGTACCTCTGATGTAGCGAAGTATGTGCTTTGCATTCGTCCAATGCACTCTCCGAGGGTCCACCATGAACTAGCTCAAAGAGTTGACTGCAAAGTTGATGTCTAACCGTGTGTTGACCAGATACATAAGTGATCTGATAAGATGACGATACAAGGTAGGATCAAATCCGTCTGACCTTGATGCATCAATCTTCCTCCAGCTGGAAATTTGAGGTATGGCCATAGGCTTGTAGTCTTCCATCCTGAATCTCTTTAAGATCTCTACTGCATACTTCCCCTATCCAATGAAGAAGCATCCATCTCTCTGCCAAACCTCAAATCCCAGAAAGTAATGCATCAACCCAAGGTCTTTCAGCTCAAACTCCACTGCAAGGTTGGACTTGCAGTCTCCAATCAGCCTCTCATCTCCTATAAGAAAGAGATCATCCACATATAAGACCAGTATGAGAGGCACCTCACCTGTCAAGAAATACATGTTGTGGTCAGCCTCACTTTGTTGAAGTCCCATTTCCCGTAGATAGCTGTCTATCCTCAAGTACCATGCTCGAGGTGCTTGTTTGGGCCCATAAAGAGCTCCATGCAGCCTGCATACATGCGTCTCCCTGTTCTCCACATCAAACCCCTTTGGTTGCTCAATATATACCTCCTCCTCTATGTCTCCGTTGAGGAAGACAGTCTTGACGTCCATCTAATGGACTCGCCAACCCATCTCTGCTGCTAAAGAGATAATGGTCCGAATAGAAGAATACCTGGCAACAGGGGCGAAGGTCTCGTCATAGTCAATACCTTCCTTCTGTGAAAACCCCTTAGCCACGAAGCATGCCTTGTACTTTTCCATGCTTCCTTCTGCTGCATTTTTACCTTGTAGATCCATTTGGATCCCACCACCTTTTTCCCTTGAGGCCTCGGCACAACCTCCCATACCTGATTCTTCATGATTGAATCATACTCAACCATGGCCTCTTGCCACACATCATGTTGTGCAGCCTTCTCGAAACTGGAAGGCTCAGAGTTGATCAACTCTGTCATCAGTGCCGTATAATTGAGTCTCATTAGTGGTTTGCTTCATCTCATGGAGCTCTGTGGAGGATCCACCTAGTCGAAATCCTGAACCGTGGACTTGAACCACTTAGGCCTTGCTGGATATTCGTCTCCTACTGCAGCTCATCCTCCAATTCAATGACTGAAGGATCCTGTCCACCTGACTCCCTCTGATTACCAGAACATGTGCCTTGTGTTTGTACCTGTACTTCTCGCTCCTCAAACTTGACCCCCGAATCCCGCGCTGACTACTGCTTTGCTGGTAAGTCTATAGATCTCCGCAAGGTCTTGTCCTCATCAAACTGGACATCCCTGCTCACAATGATTCTCTTGCGAGTAGGTATGTATACTCTGTATGCTTTCGAAGTCTCGTTGTATCCAACAAGTAACCCCTTCTCACCAGAAGGGTCTAACTTCTTCCTAGTGTTAGCATGAACATGACAACAGCAGACACTCTCAAATATGCAAATGTGACTCACATCTGGCCGAGTGCCTATGAAGACCTCCTCGGGTGTCTTCCTCCCCAAAGCTGTGTGGGGACACCTATTTTGAATATATACTGCAGTCTTGTATACTTCGGCCCAAAGGAATAATGGTAATCCCTGATCAAATAGCATGGCCTTGGCTGCTCCTACCATAGTCTTGTTCTTCCGCTTTGCTACTCCATTTTACTGTGGGGTATGAGGCACGACATGCTCCTTCTTGATCCCCTATGCCGAACAATACTCCAAGAACTCATTGGAGGTGTACTCTCCCCCATTGTCCGTTCTCAAAACATGGATCTTCCTTCCTGTCTGGTTCTCAACGAGAGTCTTGAACTCCCGAAACCTCTCAAAGACCTTTGAGTTGGCCTTCAGGATATAGATCTAGGTCTTCCTGGAATAGTCATCAATGAAGGTCACGCAGTAACTGTAACCACTGAAAAAATGGACACTCATAGGTTCGCAAACATCTGAATGCACTAAGTCCAAGGGCTCCTTTGACTTGTGCTCACTCCGTGGAAAAGGATTCCTAATGTTCTTCTCCAAAGTACAACCCTTGCAGTGGTTATGCTTCTCCTCCTATATGTGAGGAAATCCAATGACAGCCTATCTCAAGTGCCTCAGTGCTCCATGGTGTAAGTGTGCCATCCTCCTATGCCACAACTTACCCTAACTGCTGCTGCTGACTAGCTTTTGTAGGCTCAAAGTGTAGTCTATACACTTTCCCGCTCCTAATGTGTTTATTTTTATGAGCAACATCGAGAGCCATTCTCTTAGGAGAATGGAGACATCTGGTCCGGGACCAAGATGTGGAACCAGTTCGGCACTGGGGGACTCAACCTTGAGTTGAGTGACCATTCTGTTGAATGGAAATATCTGGTCCGGGACCAGGATATGTAACCAGTCCAACACTGGGGGACTCAACCTTGAGTTGAGTGACCATTCTGTTGAATGGAGACATTTGGTCCGGGACCAGGATGTGGAACCAGTCTAACAATGGGGGACTCAGCCTAGAGCTGAGTGGCCATTCTTTGAATGGAGGCACCTGGTTAGTTAGCGGGCATTTAACCTAGTCTAGGACTAAGGACTCAGTCCAGGGCTAAGGGCCATTCTCTGGGAGAATGGAGGCGCTTGGTTTGTTACCAAGTATTTGACTTTATGCCAAATTATGCAGCCTATGGATGAGGCACCTGGTCTATTGCCAGGATAACACTATAAGCCCTAGACCGGGTCTGGGCATGTGTGACACTCTGGCCCTCGATCAGTGGGCTTTGTGATCTTCTCCTAGGCTTAGCTACCCTTGGTTAAGACACCTTAGTATCCGATCTTGATGTCACATAGAGTGTGAGATAAAAGCATTAGTAATTCTCCTTGTTTATGATGATGTACTTTGAGTGGGGATGAAGGACCACCTTGACCACTTGTTTTGACCACATGGCACTTGAAGAAGGCTAAAGTAAAAGTCTAAAATACATGAGGACCTTTAGTACCACCAAGGAGTCAAAGTGAAAGTGCAAAAAGACCTTTGGTAGCACTAAAGGTAAAAGTCAAAGTAATAAAAGAATAAAATAATATTATTTTGTTCTTTTGAGTTTTGGTCCACTTACAGGTGACGCAAAGGCTATAAAAGAAGATCAATCCATTTCATTATTACACACACACTTGCTCTTGCACTTGCAACTACTCCAACAGAAGAATTCGTTGGTTATTGAAGAGAAGGAAGTTTTGTGGTTATGCCCTAGCATGGATGAGTCTAGCTAGGGCATCCACACTTGTTATTTTAATCAACCCTAAACTAGGGTTTCACCATTTTTGTAGCATCTTCATGTCTTAGGGTTTTACCCTAACTCCACCAGCAATAGCAATCCACCTCACAGGAAGCTCCACAGATATCCTGGGCAGCACTCAGAGTTCACGGGCAACCCTCCTACTCCACGGGAAACCCCTCCTACTCCTCTGGCAACCCTTCCTTCTCTCCGGGCACCTAAAATAGGCTTGGGGCAGCCTGCAAGTGCCCACGAGCACCTACAGCAGGCTCAGGGTAGCCTGCTAGGGCCTTGGGCAGGCAGCAAACATGCCCAGAAGACTTTCGGGCAGGCCACAAACCCTCAGGCTGACAGCAAGGCCACAGACAGACCCTTGGGTAGGGCAACAACAGTCCGAGAAAGCTTCCAGGAAGATAGTTGACCCTCGGGCAGCTTGTACAGGACCTTGGGCAGGATCGAGAATGTTAGCAGCAGGTTTGGGCAGGTCAACAGCAGGTTCGGGCAGGTCAGCAGTAGTTCAGGCAGAGCAGAATAGGCCCGGGTAGGGCGAAACAGAACTCGGGCAAGGTTTTGGGCAAGGCCAAACAAGCCCGGGCAGTTTTTCGGGCAGGAAGACAAGTCACGAGTAGGCAGACAGTAAGTTTGGGTAGTTTGATTATTTTGGGCAAGAGAGAGAAAATTAGGGCAGAAAGCCCTAATTTGGTGAAAACCCTAATTTGGTGTTTCTTGTGTAAAATTATCTTGTGTGATTTTTGTGGTACAAACCCATTAGGGTTTGTGAATTATTGAAGAACTTAGTCATCTCATTTATGAGATGAATTACTAATGCTTTTGGGGTTTTTGTCCTATAAAGGTTTCCCCAGTGAAAAACTCTTGTGTTTAGTGTTCTTGATGTGTTGATGTTTTAACTGCACTTATCATTTGTTATCTAATAGTCTGCAAATTTTAAAGTATTTATGCTAATGCTAAAAATTCAACATGGTATTAGAGCTTAGCATGTGAAAACCCAGTAAAAGGAGATCACTGTTGTCTTCCTAGACCTTGGGATATTTTTGTAGACTTACCATTTGACCAAGTGACAGAGATGGCCACTAACATCTTCAGACCGGAAGAGAAGCTTCAAGGTTCAACCAATTACAATTCTTGGAAAGCTAGGCTTACAACTATTCTAGAGGAAAATGACCTTGATGACATAGTGTTCAACATCATTGAAGAGGCAACATCTAATGTTGGCAGAGTTGCTTACAAGAAGAAGCAGGCTAAGGCTAGAAGGATCATCTATGATTCTGTCAAAGAAACTTTGATGCCCAACATTACATCTTTGAAGACTGCCAAAGAATGCTTTGACACCTTGACAAACTTGTATGAGAAGAAGGCTCCCAGTCAGAAGATAGTCTTGAAGAAAAGGCTCCGAACATTGAATATGAATAAGGATGAAGGGGCTGGTCCCTTCTTCACAAAGATTGCACAGGTAAGAGATCAACTTACTGCTATTGGTATTGTTGTAGATGATGATGACCTTGTGCAGATTGTAGTCGATGGTCTCCCAAACTCTTGGAAAACATTCCTGGCATTTGTCGGTGGACGTGAGAATCAACCAAACTTTGAAAGACTTTGGCATGATTGCTTGGAAGAAGAGGGAAGGACTTCAGGCAAGGCGACTAAGGAAGGGAACCTTGCACTTGCAGCAAAGGCAAAGAAGTTCAAGAAGCCCTCTCCTCAACAAAAGAAGGGAAAGAAACCTCAGGGTAAGTACTCTGATGTTTCAAAAGTGGAATGCTATAATTGCCACAAGTTTGGGCACTTTGCGAGGGATTGCAAGCAGCCCAAGAGGAAATTCAAAAGAAGATTCCAAGCTTCTGCTGCAGAAGAAGAAGAAGAACCTAAGAAGAAGAAGAACACCAGGGCTACCAAAGAAGACGGACCTAGAAGAGAGTACTACCCGATCTTCGCTCTCTTTGGATCCATCACAGACAATGCTACCTCTTGGTTAGTGGATAGTAGTGCCTCTAGGCATATGACAGGTAACTGTGGAGCTCTCACCAGTTATAGAAAGAAGAAGTTTACTACACAGGTGGAACTTGGAGATGACTCCACTTACAAGATTGAAGGAGTTGGCTCAACTACACTTCAACTTGATTCAGGTACGGTTTTACATATTGATGATGTCTTATATGTTCTTGGTTTAAACAAGAACCTACTCTCTGTTGTCAGCTTAGATGACAAGGGATACAAAGTCCTCTTCATGGACAAGAAGGTCCTACTATGGGCAAAGAATGAAAAGCTAAGCTCAGTTGTACAGATCGGGGTTTGAGAGGGAGGTCTTTATAAGGCTTCCGAAGATTCCACTCATGCTTTGGTTCATCATACAGTTGATCCATGTGAGCCGTGGCATCGAAGGTTTGGACACCTTCACTATACAGCTCTTCCAGGTTTGCAGAAGATGGTTACATGTATGCCAGAGGTATCTCCAAAACATGATGGAATTTGCAAAGGATGTGCTCTTGGTAAGAACACTAAGAAATCCTTTTCCAGAAGCAAGAATAGATCTGAAGGCATTGTTTGCCGCCTTTCACACACCTGGGTCACGTGGCAGAAATCTTCAAGCCACTCGGTGTGTCCTTGGGGGCAAGTCTCGAGTCAAGGCTGTCACCTTGTTCTTGACTCCTCCGTTTAGGCTCAACTCCTAACGAAGCCAAGGGGGGTAGACCCTATTAAGTTAGTAAGGATAATTACTTAGTATGGTGATGTTAAACTGAATGAGTTACTTAGGAGTTTGAAATTTAACTATAGACAATCAAAGATGACAAGATACAAAAATGAACACATGAAAGCACAATGCTGAGACATAATATATATATAAAGCAAGAAAATAACTAGTGCCTTAGAATGGAGTCAAAAAATAAAATCAATGTATTTGCATGTGCTTGGAGTGAATGTTTTGCAATTGCCTCTTGGTACGTTTTAAGTTAAATTTGAGGTGTGAGTTGATTAAAATTAGGCGAAGAGGTGGACTCCAGATATACCCGAGAGTACTTGGAGTATGTCCAAAACTAAACCTTCACGGCTACCCGCAAGGAATATGTGGGCTGAATGGAGTCTCTAGGGCTATTGTTCATAATGCACCCATTAGGGTGTGACAGAGATCGGCGCCTCGAGGTCACTTTTCAGAAGTTCCCGCTTCCTTTGGGTATTTTGCCACCGTGATGGTTTGATCTAGGTGTTGGATTTTCACTTGATGGTTTGTCAATTTGGGAGAGTGAGTCCTAATTATACTAGTCACTCAAGTGCTTTTGATACAGCTTGACTGATCGGACGAACCGCAGCCAAGTGCAGAGCATACACACCGGAGTCTTGTCAATTTTAGTAAATTTTAAAATTGGGTGTTCTTGTTAAAAAAGAGAACCCTCCAAGAACCTCTTTCGATCCAAGTGGATCTCAATCGGGGAATCAAGGAGGGGTTAATTTTATAATAGCTGAAGAGACAAATGATAGAAAAGAAAACAGATACACAATTCCGGTTTTTAATTAGTCCTACCATGCATCTCTTTCCCCTTTCGGGGCAATCGGGAAGTCGTGGGGTAAGTATTAAGATTACTTTGAAATATCAAATATGGAAAATGAAATTGATATTGAATCCAAGTATACTATCCTGCAGATTAGAGCTACGCTAGTTTGAAAAGATATGAGCAAAAGGTAAAAAATTGACACCGATGCAAATCCCCCCAGGGGGGATGGTGAATAGGCTCGAAAGGACCTTTTCTTTTTATTAGTAGTGATTTACAATATCATAAAATAAAAAATGATGCACTTTGGTCCTTGTTATCTGGGATCCAAAGGCTGACAACAAGCTTGTAACAAGCTAGAATTAAATAAGGTGGCGGGGGAAGCTTCCGGGAAGCTCCGATTCGTCCAAGAGTTGGAAATTTGGTAGAGTTTCCTCCTCTTTTTTGTTGGACCTTCTAAAAAACAGCGAGCAATCAGAATCAAATATGCCCAAACACACTTTGAAAGTGTTTTGGGTTACTACACTAGTTATCGAAAAAAAACTTAAGTAAAATTTTGTTAAATTGGGGTAATCTAGTTATGTAAAAAGGAACCAAGGAAAGCAAGCTTTCCTTGGGATATTGGCTTGCTGTTTGGGTAGCCAATAAGATGTGCACTTTATTGCAGAATATGAATCTTTAAAGAACAAAAAAGAAACTACCTTATGAGCAAGTTTTAGATCTATGACTTAGCTACTTGCAAAAAAGACAATTCCTACACCTAGATCTATCTTTATGAAATGATATTCTTTGTGAAATTACAGATCTAAGAAGCAAGACTCTTATGAAATAGATCTAACAAAATATATTCAAATCTTAGAACTAGATCTGATCATAAGAGGGAGAGACAGGTAACTGGAAGATTGATTTTTTTTTAAGAAATGAGAAGAAGAGGAGAGAAGGTCAGCTCGTTGCTTGAATGGAGCGAGCTGAAAGGAGACCCTTTTGTGGAGCGTTGAGGGACAGAGTCTTGAGCTTGTTGGATAAGGAATGGCGTCAATCTTGATCCACACCTTCATCCAATCAGGAACCTGCAACTAGATAACACAAGCCTGCACAACACCTCGTGAGATCTGGATATAGATGTATAAAGCAACAAAAATGAAAGATCATGCAAAAATAATCTTATTTAAGCATATAACTGAAATTCTTGAGCATACATCATATGGATAAACAAGATCAAGCAATCTAACTTGCCTAGTTTACACCCTTACTTGATTCAGCTGAATCCTTGAAGTCAGAAAATGAAAGCAGCACAGAATTTGGAAAGAAATTGCAGTTACCACATTAGCAGCATAACACTGAGAATCCACACAAACACATGCACTACATGGTATAGCCTCCAAAGCTTTTTTATTCACAAATGATGATCAATACACAATTACAATAGCAAGCCCTTCAATCCAGCTTTAACTAGCTTGGAAGAGGCTGGTGTGCTTGGATATATACAAAAACTAGGAGATCCAACCCAGGGGGGGCGCAAATCCCAAGGAGATAGACCAAATATGCTAATGGAGAGTCCATCAATGCTTGATTTGTGTCTAACTGAGCCAGATCTGAGTCTCACTGAGTGCAATTGTCAATCGGAGAGCTGATTTGACTGACATCTCAACCTGTTGACTGAAGCATCCACCGAAACTCATCCAGATGAGCCAAAACGTGTGGAGGAGAGAGGGAGGGCGAAATTCCCCATAAAGGATGCTGAAGATCAACTTTGGATCTGATTTGATCACCTTCTTCAGTCAAGGATTTGTCAGATCTAGTCAATCTGCTTCAGATCTGACTGATTTCAATCAAATCGGTTGAGAATCCACTGATCTATGATTTTGGATTTGCTCCATTATTCATCAATTTATTAATTAAAATAATCAATAATTGATTTTTGGGGCTTTCTGACTTGAGTGATGGAAAATCACTCAAAACTAGGAAATAGTGGGTCCATGGGTTTACATGGTGCTCTTAGCTTGAAAATGAGCACCTACATGATTGAAACTGATTATTTGGCCCACTTTTATTACAAAATCAATTTTTCCAATTAAACTATTAAAAAATAGCCTAAGTTTTGGAAAAATTAAATTTTTAACAAAAACACTGAAAAAACTAAAAAATTGAAAAATTGAAAAAACCTAGGGGGACTTAGACATGTTCATATGACTCGACCATGATGTCTAGCATGCTTATATATTGACACATAGACTCTAATAACCTCAATAGGCCTAAATGCCAAGCCGACCACCCCAACTTTGGAGGTATGGAGTGAAAAACTCAGAAATTATCAGTCGTTTATTCAACAACCAATAATAACCAAGGGAAAAAACACCTTGGGCTAATCGGATTGACAAATAAAGTCTAAGAGACCGAGTCTTTTACAGACACTATCATGCTAGAACATTTATTACAATTCCCCCATGGGGTATGAACATGTGATATAGTACAACAAGCACTTCCCAGAAGTACTTCCAAAGGTCTTCGGAAGTCCGAACAATTTAACCCTGTCCGGTTCACCAGGCTCACTTGATAAAAAACCACTAAGTACAACTCAGGTGGTAACAGGCATATTAGATTTGATTCACTCTGACATTTGTGGGCCTATGTCTTCACCCTCCTTGAGTGGGTGTTGATATTATGTCTTGTTCATAGATGATCATTCTCGGAAGTCATGAATTTACTTCCTCAAGGCCAAAAGTGAAACTTTTGACAGGTTCAAAGAGTTCAAGGCTCTGATTGAAAATCAGACTGGCAGACACATCCGTATCTTGAGATCAAATAAAGGAGCTGAGCATGAATCTAATGAGTTTGATGATTTTTGCCAAGAAGTAGGGATCAAGAAAGAGCTGACAGTACCGTACAATCCTCAACAGAATGGGGTTGCAGAAAGGAAGAACATAACGATTTGTGAAGCTACTAAAGCCATGCTTACCGATCTAGATCTTCCTTTATCCTTGTGGGATGAAGCTGCATGTACTGCTGTTTACTTCCAAAATAGAAGCCCTCATGCTATCTTGGGAGAGAAGACTTCAAAAGAAGTCTTCACTAGCAAGAAACCTGGAGTTGACCACATGAGCATATTTGGCTCTTCAGTTTACATTCATGTGCCAAAAGAAAAGATGGCTAAGCTAGAGCCCTCCGGTAAGAAAGGTATATTTGTTGGTTACAGTGATAGCTCGAAGGCCTACCGCATCTATGTACCTGGACAAAGGTACATTGAAGGCAGTAGAGATGTGATCTTCCATGAGGAAGCTGTGTTCCATCAAACACAAGAGCTTTCAAAGGAAGATGAAGTACCTCCTCCTGAGGTTCCAGATTTAGAAGTTCAGAAAGGAAGATGAATTTGAGGATCAAATTCCAGATGCACCTAAGAATACTCAAAGTCCACCAGAAGAACTGCTTGAACTTCCTCCTTCCAGAAGGAGACCTGCTTGGTACCGAGAAACAATACAAGAAGCCGAGAAGCATAAAGCTCCTCCTGGGACTTTTAGAGAAAGCATAGGACCACATAAGTACTCCGGTCTTATGAGCCATCTCATTAGTGCAGAACCTTCCACGTACGAAGAAGCAACAAGTCAACAGGTATGGGTTGATGGCATGATTGAAGAGTACAGTTCAATCATGAAGAATGATGTATGGGAAGTTGTTCCCAGACCAACAGGAAAGTCAGTGGTGACATCCAGATGGCTTTACAAAATCAAGCATGTTGCTGATGGCAGTGTGGAGAAGTATAAAGCCAGATTCGTAGCTCGTGGCTTCTCTCAGAAAGAAGGCATTGACTATGATGAGACATTTGCTTTCGTTGCCGAGTATACTACCATCAGAACCATCATTTCTCTTGCTACAGTATTTGGATGGAAGTTACATCAAATGGATGTAAAGACAACCTTCCTCAATGGAAAGATTGATGAGGAAGTCTATATTGAACAACCTGAAGGCCTTGTGACTCATGGGAATAAGACCCATGTGTGTAAACTGAAGAAAGCCTTGTATGGACTAAAACAGGCTCCGAGAGTATGGTATTCAAGGATGGATGGATTTCTCCACAGTTTGGGGTTTTCCAAAAGTACAGCTGACTCCAACTTGTACTTTAAGGTGAGTCTGATTTGGTGATTTGTCTTGGATCTTTCCTTTCAGGATTGATCTGGGTCTCCCCCTTTGTCACTTGGGCTTCTCTAGTGGCATAAAGCGAAGGAATCCCTAATCGACGAGACAACCATCCATCTTTTGGGGGTTAGGGTTTTCGTAGGTCATAGCTTTGGTTGCCTGTCCCCTCTGCCATCATGTATAGGATTTATCTATCGAGGCAACTACAAGATCTGTGATAACAAGAATATGTATTATTTTGGCATAATTAAAATAAGATACCATTGTATGACTTTACAATGAAGTTGTGCTTGGAAGCTGTTACTTCCTCGGTTCTCACTCCACTATGAAAGTCCTATCCACACATGGGAACCCAAAGGTGACTATAGATAAGGTACCCATTGTCACCTTGGTAGCCTTATCTTTCTCTTAAGGTTGGTTCTCCTCCAACTCAAGTTGGGGAATCCCTACATAAGATTGCTAAAGTTATGGAGTGGGGGTTCAAGGTGATCTAAAGAGAGTAAGTCTTAACAAATTAGTGTAGATGTAGTACAATAAAAGATAGATGAATGGATTAAGAGGAAAAGGTGAAGAAAAACCCAAGGATCAGTTCCTACCAAATCATGGTCTAAATGGAATAAAAAAAGGGATAGATATAACAGGGTAGCTATATGTATTATGAATGTGTAAGGTATAATAGGGCTGTCGTACATGCCTGATGCCACAAATCTATGTTAACTCTGTTGGAAATTACTGCAGAAAATTACCTTGGAGAGCTAAAGATGCTACTCTAAGGCAAGGTTATAAAGGTGATATTATATTAATCCTACAATAACTGATTTCACTAGATGCAAGCTAACACAACAACAATATTATAAGAGGATTTTTCATCATGCATTATACTCTCCAAATGGTAGATGCTCCAATAGAAGGCCTTCATAACAAGTTACAAGGGTCTTACTACAATAATAAACTAGAAATGTGCAAAATAATACAACATAAAAATGCCTCACATGTAGTAGTATCTATACTTCTTATCTTCCATTAGGCTTCCAATTCTGATATACAATGTAGCCTAAAGGGAGAACTCCTTCAATCCCAGTCTCTCCACCATCATCTCAAGTGAAGAGAGCAAACCCTTACAATAGAATAATAATTCGCCTTTTAAAATCCACTATTTTCTCAACAAATCTTTTTAATAGTAGCAAAACTAGTTGTTAGATCCACTTCTATCTTCAAGGGAAATAATACAAAAGTAGTTCTTATGTAACCAACTCTTAGAAAAAAGTTCAACAATAATAAAATAATTGAGTAGGTTAAACCCACCCAGGCCAAGTGGGCTAAACTTTGACATCTTCTCTAATAATTCACCCTCTGGAAAGCTCCAACATGTGAATAGATTCCTTCTTCAGGTGATGCGCCCTCAAAGAGTATAACAAACTTTCCATCTGTGAGTGGATCAAGGGATTAGCAAACTTTGATAGATGTGCAATGAGTAACAAACTTGGACCTAAGAATAAAACAAATTTTCTAGAAGATGAGCTTCCTTGCAATGGGTGCGTTTTCTTGCTGCCTAGATCCACACGTGAATATGAGAAAAATCTCGACTCACTGAGAGCGGCCTTGGGGGCAAGTTGACGAGCTAGGTGCTGCTGTCACCACAACACTCAACTCCTTTTATTTAGGCCAACTCCTAAATAAAAGCCGCTGGAGGTAGACCTTATGGAAATCTAGGATGGTCACCTTGGAAAAGGTGACTTAGGGGTTAATAAAACTTGGAAAACAACCTAACAATATAACTTATCAAGTAATTCAAAGTTTCAGCACGCATGAAATAAAGAAGTGCCCTACTATTGGGCAAAAGGGATACAACTATGAAACATGCAATACTTGCAAGCTACACTAATAGGTTACTTTATCAGCAGAAAATGAAGTGTTGCCTAATTACTAGAAAGCAAAAGCAAAGTCAAATTGTGAGCTCGTTGAGGCGAGGATTGACTTTACTTGTTAAATGGAGGTGCATCAAATTGTGAACCTGCTTAGTGTAGAGATTGACTGTTTATTATAAGTAAATTGTTAAGAGGAAGGGGGTTTCCAATCTACGCTAGGTACATGGAAACAAGTCTGGATATCAAGTGTGGTACTACATGAGAAAGGGACTAGATCAGAGTCGCTGGGGTATGTCCAACACTGACACCAATCGAGGGTGTATCTTGACGGGTCCCCATGGTCGATACCTAGTAGATTCCCTTCACTGTAGAATTTACCCACAAGTGACAAATCTATGGAAGATAGACGGCAGAATTATGTCTTTAGGTAGGGTTGATTTTAATTAATGTGGAATTCCTTAGAATTTTTTAAGATTGATATTAGATGGAATTAAATGAGTGATTTACAACATGCATGAATGACTAAACATGAAATCCTAGCATGCATCCAAATGATTCCAACTGAAATCAAATGTGGTCTAATTACTAAAAGCAAATTAGAAAAAAACTATGCTAAGCTAAGTAAAAAGGAAAAGCAAAAATCACGCACGAAAATGACATGGAGATTTGACACCACCACCCTACGTGATGTGTTACGAAGGGCTATGCAGCCCTTAGAAATGCCTATTGTTGGTCCTTATGGCCAACAAACAATCATGCTTACAAAATTAGAAAGTAGAAGGGAGAAAAAAGGTGAGGTAAGTGCTTTGTTTAGTAGGCACTCTGGGGGGTTGAATGGTGGCTGGTCCTGGCTGCCTCTTGGACTGTTTGCTTACTGTCCCAAACCTGCATTAAAAGATTAGAAAGCAGTAAGGAAATTGCTCTAAGTGAGCTCTTTGATCTCTCCCCAAAAAGTGGCTTGTCTTGCAAAAGATTTGTTAGACTATAAGCTAGTAAACAAAAAAGGTTAGGACTACAAATCTAGGAAGAAGTAAGGGTCTGTATCATGAGATTTTCTCGCTGTCCAACCTGTGGGCAGGGAGCTAAAATATGATACAGACACAAAATTTATAACTATTTACACTAAAATTACAAAGATATACAAGTGCTAAATTGCATTTTCTTTAGAGAAGAGGAGAGTAAAGGCAAAGAAGAGGGAGCTGCGGGTTCTCCTGGAAAATGGCCAGCCTTTCAGGTCTGCTAAAAACCTGCAAAAAGAAATGTTAGGACTGCAAGCTATATTACTCAAGTACTACAAATAAACCACATTCTAACATGATCAAAATACTTGTGCTAAGTGTTAGTGATGTATCTAGTTCATTCTACATTTAGAAACTAATATTTTGAATGGATCCACTTAAAGCAAATTTGACTTTTAATGAGCAAAGTAGATCTAAGTAATAAATTGAGATTTACATTTAGAGAAGGTTCAAGTGGAGAGGGATTTGAATCTCTTCAAGGTGACTATGGAGATCTAGGGTAGAATGCCGAGGGACTATTCCTGTAAGGGCATCAAGCTGAGGGGGTTGCTCTAGGCTTACCTCTTTCTTCTTGATGGATGGAGATCTGCAAAACAATTTATATACAAAAAAGAAAATTCTTTATCCTTGTTGCTTCTGGGTGTAGCCTACAGGAGAGAGGTTAACACAAGCACATATACAACTGATAAAATGCTTATCTTAATTACTTCTACAACCTACAATAGAACCTAGCAATAATACTAGATCTATCCTATTGGGCAATAATACCCTTTCAAAGGCTGATGGAAACAAAACAAAACATGTACATAAATTGAAACAAGGTTACCTCACATGTAGAAATAGAACATTTGCATCCACACAATTGATGCACCACACCGTTTTGAACTCCAAAGTCTCAAAATTTTTATTCCAAAATCAAATGTACAAAAGGCTTTGGCACAAAGCTCCAACAAGAAACAACAACAAAATGAGAGGAGAGGCCTCTTTAAATAGCACAAGGAGGCTATAATTCACCCCCCTTGATCTCATGCATGCACAAAGGCGATGGTGATACACTGAGGGGCTCCAAAACCCTAATTGAGCCCTCTAAAACTCTAATGCGCTGTGTGGAGGAGAACTAGGCCAAGATGATGAGTTAACTGAGCTTGACAAAGCCTCCAATGCGCAACCTCTAGGAGAAATGGAGCAATTTTAGGAGTGAACTAGTCTTAGCTAGGCCTCTAATGCACCACTCCTAGGATGAGATCTGGGAGATCCATCCAAATCTAAAGACATGCATGTACATGAGGAGAAATGCGCCACCTCTACTCATTAACTGAAGCAAATTTAGGAGTTTAACTCAGTTAATTAGGCTTCCAATGCCTCAATACACCCCTTCTTGGAGAACTGGAGTAAATTGAGGAGTAAACTCCACAATTGATAAAGGGAGACAAGTTGACTTGGAGATGACTCATGAGAGAGGTAAGGGTGCCACCTTGCTCCCTTGGATGAGGGGAGATCCATGTATGCTCCTGATTGAGGGGGGAATGTGCTACTAATATCCTCTTTTTGATATTTGACCCCCTCAAGCGATTTTTACATAGTCTCTTGTCAATTTCGCTTCTCCAAGGGACTAAGTATGCCATGCATGATGCTAGGACCATGGTGACTGACTAATTTTGACATTGGAACATAAGAACTTAGACACCAACCTAAGGCACCTTTTTTATAACACACTTTGGCTTTGGAGGTGTGAGTGACAAAACCAAAACCATGTTGAACTCTAATCACTAGGACCTAAGTTCAAGTAGGTAAAAAAAACACTCCAAAGGTGTCATAACATGAGTGACTCACTTGGGCTAGCCCTTTTACACATGTAAGAGATGTTAAAATTTTACAAAACAACCTATCTTTGACCATGACAAAGGAGGGGCAAAGCACATGCAATTGAGCAGAAGACTGCTTGATCTGGATGGTGGACTGGAAGGTCCCTGGCTGGCCGATGATGTCTTCTGTCAAGTGAACACCTTGTGCATACTGGGTGGTAACACCTTTCTTAACCACCTTGACCATGTTCATGTTTGTAACTTGGACAGGGACTTCTGCACAGGTTTAGTGTTAAATGTGCTTGAAGTTGTCCAAGTCAAATCTATTTTGTAATTCACTTTATTATTAAAGTGAAAGTCTTATAGTTAATTATTGAGTCTATTAAAGCGTATTTTAATACATTAGTGATTTAAACTAATCTCAACCGTACATCTCATTAAGAGATTAGGGTTTTGTTAGGTTAGGGTTTCACCTAAAGTATAAAGGCAAGTCAAGATAGAGGGTTAAGGCACATTCATTACTGACTCAAAGATAATTTGGTTGGGACTCGGAAGGTGAAGTAGATCAACCGTGGAGCAGCGTTATAGCGTTGGAGAGGAGCCCATATCAACAACTAGGCAGATTTTAGCGAGCAAGTAGTAGGTACAACAGGTACATACAGTGATACAGATCATTACAACAGATCCATACAGTTGTATGGATCAATATGGATTCAATACTATTGTACAAACAAATCCATATGGAACAGGTCCGTATAGTCATACAGACAACAAGCTTCAAGCTATTTTCTCAATTTTTGTGAGTAGATGTCCTGAGTATTTGTGCATATTTTGCTTTGTTTGAGTGTACTTATAGCTTGTCACCGGTAACCTTATGAAGGTCACACAGATTTATGACCATCTTGCAGCAATTGGGGAGAAGGTTGAAGACTAAGAGCTAGTTAACATCACACTAAAGAGGTTTTCACCTCAATGGGAAACATTTGTCTAGGGTGTTTTTGCTTTGGAGAATCTTCCTTCCTGGGAAAGACTGTGGGATGGATGTATTCAGGAGGAAACTCAGATTGAGTCCATGGCCAGTAGTCATGGAGGTGATAATGATGATGTCCTAATTGGTCAATCAAAGAAGGGCAAAGATAAAGGACCCAACAATGGTATGATCAGTGTTTCCAAAACTGGTCAACTCGAAACTGGAACTGGTCGAGTTGACTGGTTTAACACTTGTCAATTTTGAACCGATACAAAAGTCGGCTTGGAGGTCGGTTTGGTGCCGAACCTGTTAAGTTAGACCAATATAGCCCAAGGTGCACGCGTGGAGGCTAGACACGGATTAAAAAAAAATTAACTAATTTTGTACCAGTGACATTGAAGTCAGTAATATTGAATGGTAATGTTAAATTCTTAAAGTAAAATGATAGAGAATGAAAGAGAAAGATAATGTCACTTTTACTTAAATTTCTAACATTACCATTAATTGTTTCAAAATGTTTAAGAGCGGTTCCAAGTTTCCAACCTCATCAAACATCATATGCAAAAGGTAGAATTTTAGATCCCATTCAGAGTTCAACAAACTTAATAGTTTTCAAGATTTTAGGATTGCAACGTTTCCACTGGATTCTATCATGTATGAGGGTAAGGGATTGGAATTTAATCAAGCATATCATTGATGTTGGTGGTGCTGATGCTTGATTATTGAAGTTGATTGAACTCCTCTATCGTGACCTTGATAGAAATGTACCCTTCAATCAAGCAAAATCACTTATTAAACAGGGGAAGCTTTTTCTACCTTATTTTAACAGATGGATTAGGAGGTTTCATCAAAATTGTAGGGTGTTGGCTAATGTTGTTGGAGGATCAATTTTGAGATTCAAGGTAGAGGCAAGGGTTGCCTAGAGGAGGGGGGGAACATGGTGCAATTATTGAATAGGATTCCAATATAGGCAATGATTTTGATGATTATGAATTTTCAATTTTGATTCAGATATGTATTGGACTTGGTTCCATTTTGATATATTCACACTTACATGAGTAGAATTTGCATATTTTGTTTCCAATGGTTTGGAATTATAGCTTGGAATGTTATATATATATATTTTTCATTAAAATTGTAATTTTTTTTGTATTTTTGAAATGTCCAAGTCATTGAAAATTTGAAATCAAACTACTCTGGTTCATTGCCGGTTTCGGTTTGAGTTGACCCTCAGTCGGTTCAACTCCCAATTTTGAGTTTTAAAACTTTGGGTAAGATGAAGATTGAGAAATCAACTTCACAGCCAGAGAAGAAGGACTTGAGTAAAATCAAGTGCTTCATATGTCATAAGAATGACCATTATGCATCACAACTTCCAGAGATGAAGGGTAAAGGGAAGTAGCAGCAGAATTAGGTAGTAGCCTTAGTTGAAACTCAGATGAATGAGTTTGCCTCTATGTTTGAGAAGGATTTCTCGATGGTATCTTGCCTTTCTTTTAGCACAGTTTTGAATAATGCATGGTATGTGGACAGTGGAGCATCGAGGCATATGACATCAACCTGGGAATTGTTTTCAAGTCTAACAGAGCATGTCTCCGGATTTCAGGTCGAGCTAGTGATGATGCCAAGTATCCAGTAGCAGGAGTCGGTACCATTCCTTTTCAACTCCAATTAGGTAACTCTTTAGACCTTGATGATGTGTTATTTGTTCCAGGTCTTAGGAAGGATTTGCTTTCAGTTTCGGTCGTGGAAGATAAGGGCTATGCAATAGAGTTCAAGAGTCAACAAGTCCTCATAAGACAAAAGGAGTATCCTAGCATCAACTTAGGTGATTGGGGTTAGGGAAGGCAATTTATAGAGGTTATAGGGTGAACTTGTTTCATCCCCAGTGGATAACACAAATAACTTGTGCGATTTAGGGCAGAAGAGGATGGGGCACTTGCATTACTAAGTGTTGCCTATTTTGAGGGAGATCGTCATAGGCCCTCCAAATTTTAGCATTGAGTAGTAGGGTGTATGCAGAGGGTTTCTTGGCAAGCATGCTAAGGTTGCTTTCCCAATAAGTGAGCACATGTCTAAGGGGATCCTAAATCTGGTGTATTTGGATGTGTGTGGACCGATGTCAGTAGCATCAATCATAGGAAGCATGTACTATGTTTCCTTCATTGATTACTAATCTTACAAAACTTGGATCTACTTCTTAAAAACAAAGGATGAGGTGTTTAGCAGATTTTAATATTCCAAAGCTCTCGTGCAGAACTAGACAAGGAAGAAGATCAAGGTTTTGAGGTCAGACAATGGGGGTGAGCATAGCGCCAATGGTTTTGAGGGTTTTTTCAAGGATGTAGGAATTAAGAGGGAGTTTACTGTTTCATACAATCCATAGTAGAATAAGGTTGCAGAGTGGAAGAATTGATCCATCATAGGGGATGCTAAGGACGTGATACATGAATAGGATTTGGCGATGTTTCTATGGGTAAAAACATGCAATGCAATAGTCTACATCCAATACAAGTGTCCTTACAAGATTTTGGGGGACAAGACACTAGAGGAGGGATTCACTGGTGTGAAGCTAGAGGTGAGTCATTTGCATCTTTGGCTGTCCAGTTTACTTCCATGTACCAATAGTGAAGAGGACCTAGTTGGGGCCTTGCAACAAGAAGGGTTTGTTTGTTGGCTACAATGAGACTTCAAAGGCCTACAAGATCTATATTCTAGGAGAAAGAAAGACAATTGTAAGTAGGCATGTAAAGTTTGAGGAAGACTTTGCATCCATAAAGTCCCATGAGCCTGTTCCAATGACAAAGGATGAAGAGAAAGAAGCTTTGAAGGTTGAGCTAGGATCACTAGCGAATTCCAGTACGTGTCAACAACTTTCAGATGCAGAGGAGCAGCCATCAACTCCTACCAATTCTGTCAGGAGACCTTGATGGTTCACACAGACATTGAGGGATGCTCATGTGCATGTTGAGGCTCTTAGGAGTTCATTCAGGGAGAGTAGACCTTCGTAGAAGTTTCCAAACTACATGAAGTTAATGAGTAGCATCATATATTTTGATCCTTCTAGTTTTCAGGTGGCAGCAAAACAATAGGTTTGGAGGGATGCCATGTTGAAGGAGTACACCTCCATCATGAGGATTGATGTTTGGGACATTGTGTGTTAGTTTTTCTATATCTTATTAGCTTAATTAGGATCTTTTGATGTTTGGGACATTGTGTGTTAGTTTTTCTATATCTTATTAGCTTAATTAGGATCTTTGTCTGAAAGAATAACAAGTAGAGCTAGATGCATAAGATATAATAGATACACAAGAGACAAAGATTTTCACCGTGGAAACCATAAAGGAGAAAACCCCACAAACTTCCTCAGAATAGTACAGTCACAAAGACTATGTCATAAGATGATCAATCCCAGTAATAAAAAGTATTCAATAGTTGTCTATCTCTCCTCCCTTCTCTCTCTCTCTCTCTCTCATGTGAACTTGAATGAGTGTGAGGTGTGTATAAATGAGGGAGGGCGCCTCCCTATTTATACTAATCAAGTGACTGACCTTTTACATGACTGGGCCGACCTGTTTCACTAACAAGGTCGACTTCTCCTAGAGAGATTCCAAATACACATTACATGATATCACACTGGGGACTATTGCGGTGATATGGAGTATGAAGTAGTGACAAGTGTCTATGACATGGCAAGCAGGACAAATGACCCATTCTGTGGTCATTTGTGGCTTGATGGGGTCATAGAACCCTTAGTTGGTTTGATGGCCCATGCTCCCACTTAATGACAACAAGATGGTGGTTTTATTGCCCTTGGTTATTTTATGTAACCCTTAGATATTGCTCTTGATGACCTCCATGGTAACACAAACAACTTGAAGCCATAAGGAATGTTGAAGAACGTTGAACTTTAAGAGGCCCTTGGACACTATTGAAATTCATGCTATGATTAAGTCCTAAAACTCCTCTTGCTTGATAATGAAGTAATTAAACATAATGGACGTGGCAGCCCTTATCAACAAAGTTTTTGGTTGTACCTTTTATGCATGGTTGATAATCCACAAAATTGTAGAGGCTAGTGGTGTAACTACCCTTCCTTCTGGGACTTTGATACTCTTGTGAACGAGAAGAAAAATATACTTAAAAACTTTGGATAAGCCCTCACACAAGGTCTGTTAGAAGTCAGCTTAGTTTAAATAAAAGAAGGCTCAAGTGGTGTACAAAGCTAACCCAACACAATACAAGAAGTCGTCTCAGATTTTGTTTTAAAAATAAAAAATAAAAAAAAATACATATGACAGGTCGGCCTAGAACTATAATGTAAAACCAGTATATATACCCAGTGACATTTCATTTAAAAAAAAGAATTGTGAGAGCTCTGAAATAGCGAACTTTACTGAGGAAATTTCGGATGGCAGCAGTCTGATATTTTTGACAGTCATCTGAATTTTACACCAGCAGCAGCAGAAGGTTGAAGTTTGAAGTTTACATTCCTCTCTGATTTTGGGTACAGTAAAGCAAGCTGTTTTTATCTCAGGTTCATGAGCAGATCTGAAGTTTTACAGTGTTTAGGTCTGAAATTATAAAATGGGCATCAAATTGACAGCTATCTTTTGAAGTAATTATTATACAGTCTTTATCTCGGAGAGCTTCTTGAAGATTGTTTTTATTTTGGACATGTGATGAAGACTATTGCAGAATCTTGACTGTGCCTAAAGCAAATGTGAATATTCTTTATTGGTTGTGATACAAGGAATGCATGTGCAGAATCATGTTGATGTAACATAACAAGAACCTCCAAGTCTTGGAAGTCTTGGCATGACGAGTATGGACATGTTGGTGGAGCAGCTGTTGACCTAAATGGGTTGGTATTGATAAGAAGTGATAATGTACAGTGGGAATAAGCAAATGTTGATAAGCAGTATTGAACAAAGTTTATGAGCATAGATGACAAGGTGACAGGCTGATGTGCAGAAGATGAATTGACAGGGATGGTCAGATTGGCAAGACAAGTGACAAGATAATTGCAATACGCCACAGAGTTTCTGGGGCGGGGGAGCAGGGAAACGCACAAGGGGGACGTGTGGAAGCTACCCCAAATTTTGGGGAAATTTCGGGGAAACGGGGGGATGACGAAGGCATAGAAATTAATTTAAAATATAAAAATGATAAATCCCAACAATAACTATTACCATGTAAAAAGTAAAACTAAAAACTAAATTCATCATTATGGGGTGTACATCTATTAGTTATTAACATATCAAATTTCAAATTTGTAAATGATATTGAACTATGTTACTATACTCATGTAAAAACTAAAAACTAAATATCATAATTATCATTATGCAATGTATATCTAAATTCAAATTTCAAATTTGTAAAAGATAATGCAACAAATGCTGAAGTTTGAAATAGTCAAATAGACACCGAACAATGAACACAGAGAACTTAGAACTTAGAACAGTGACGACTGCTCCAAGTTTAGTTGCAATATGATTATGAAATGAAATCACGAGAGGATAGCGTTTAGGAAGGTCTTAAACTCTTTTAGGTTAGCCTAGGATTTAATTTAATTTTCGTTTAATTATGTTTTATTTTTTAAACACTGTTTTAATATTTTAATTTGCATTTATTTTTATTGTGAAAGATGAAAATTTGGGGGGACGCCTAGAAGCCCCCCTAGGGGGAAACGCGTTCTGCACTCGAGGAAACGCGTTTCCTCGAGTTTCCCCCTAAAGGGGAACATGGGGAAACGTTTACCTAGGAGTTTCCCCATCCCGGAAGCGTGGGGGAGCAAGGGGGCGCGTTCCCCACCCTAGGGGACGCGTCCTTGTGGAACACTGGAGAATTATGATGTGACAAGAATACTTATGCAAATGTAAGCTGGGTCTTGCAACCCCATTTCATAGTTGGAACTAAGAAAAACCAAGCAGGGTCCTGACATAGAAGTTGGTGCTTTTCAGTCAGTTGAAGTTGATGCCGACCCCAAGGTGGTGGCCTTCATTGTAACCAATATCAAACTTGATATGATAAAGTGTTAAAGCTTATCTCAAATGTGCCTTTTGTGATCTGTGTGATTGATGAATTTTGATGAACTCGATTGTATGCATATGATGATTTTTGATTAAGTAATTGAATAACTATAATTGGTAATAAGTGTTGGCCCACTGATTCACCCGCCACCCCTCTCAGTTTACCATTGTGTATAACAATTAGTATCAGAGCAGGCCTCCGGCACAAGCCTAACAAGCTTGAAGGAGATCGGTGGACACAGAGTCCCCGAGCAATGATGAAGTTTTAGTACTTGATGTGACCCATTACTTTGGATGGAGAAGTAATATGAAAGCTTACTTGAAGTAATGTGGTGTATAGGAGATTGCGGTCAATCCACTTGCTCAGTCCAACAAGAAGACAAAGTCACCTGCACAGAAGGATGCCAAGAAGGACAACACCATTGCTTTGAAGTTTCTTATGGATGGACTCTCAAGCTTTGTCAGAGAGAGTGTAGGAGAACACGTTTCAGCCAAAGACCTTTGGTTCAAACTGGAAAGTGAGTATCAAGGAAGTAACCAAGACACAAAGATTGAAGTAGAAGTCAAGTCTACTGAAGATGAAAAACAAGAGCAAGCATCAGACACCAGTGAAGGTAAGAATCTTTCTGATTACAGTAGAAGTGATTGTGTTAATATTGAAAATGATCTTGAAGATGCTAAGAAAGATGTCTTAGCACGGCTTCTAGCAGACATTGATCTCAGATCCAATATGAGACTTAAAAGAAAGATTATGGGATCTTTCGAAAAGTACCATTAGAAGTCTATGGATCTGTTCATGAAACTCAATCGCAAGAAGACAAGTTTACAGGATGAGTTGGAAGACAAAGAAGACGAAGTTGAAAGACTAAAGACGGAATTGATCAGTCAAACAGGAGAACAAGAAGAGTCTGGTGAAGAACTTGAAGAAACAAGGAAGGCAGATGTTGAGCTGAAGGCTCAGCTAGAAGAAGCCAAAAGGATAAAGAAGTCTTGAAGGAAAAATTGGATGAGAAGGAGGAGCAATGTCAAAAGCTTGAAATGGAAGTAGTTGGTCTCAGAAAGACAAGTGAAAGGTCCAATGCATGTGTGAAGTTCCGAAACAACTCGATCATCTTGGACGATATCTTGAACTGCCAAAGATCACCTTTTGATAAATTTGGCCTTGGATACAACTTGGAAAAAGAAAAGTCCGTAGCAGACACATGGACACCTAGCAAGTATGAAGCAGGTCCCTCATTCTCCAAAGATGAAAGCCAAGCTGCTCCTCACATACTTGCAAAAGACATCAGAAAACTTGGAGGATATTAGGGAGTTATCCCTACTCCTCAGAGCAAGTTCAGAAAAGATGCATCTTCAAAGTGGAACCAAGCATACAGGTATGAATATAGATTCAATGGTTATTGCTATTCATGTAATGGGTTTGGTTACAAGGCTATGTTCTGTACATTTCATGGAAGAAGAAGTGCTGTAAGTCTCAATAACATAGTTAGATGCTGGACTTGTAACCATATTGGGCATGTTGCTGCAAATTGCCACACCATGAGATGCTACAATTATAGTGGCTTTGGTCATAAAGCCCAAAATTGTGCAAGTCTAAGAAGACAATCTATGAAGAGTCCTTCATACACACTTGCAAGGAGAACCAATGAATCTTTGAAGCGGAATAATGCAGGCAGAGTTGAAGCCCAAAGGACAAGTGGTCACAGCCAAGGACATTCCCAGGTATGGATGAAAAGAAATGTGTTGCTGAATACGAATGAAGTTGATCAGTGCACAGAAGATGGCTGCCATGTGGCAAGTCAAGCTTGAGGTCTTTCAAAGGCCTTAATGCACCTTGAGTCCATGGAGTTTGGAAGATGGACTCGAGAGCAAAAGATGGTTACTCCAAGCTTAGTAACAGGTCCAAGGTTCGTGGTCACAGCTGGGCATGGTGCTAGGGGGAGCAAGATTGAGATTTTTATCATTGTATGATGAGCAGCATCATTGATAAGGGGAGCATCCAATGCATTGCAAAAGTCTTTTGAAGAAAGCTATTTTACAGGATTGACAAGTTATCTGCAGCAGTATTCAGACTTTATCTATTATCAAGTATATGTAGCACAAGATCATCAGAAATTTGTGTGAATTAGAAGACAACCTTTAAGCCTCCTGAAGCTGCAGGTCATCTGAAGTTTGAAGTGAAGAGAGGCAGTAAAGAAGGAATATGATTTCTGTCAAATAGAGACTTGAGAAGTCCTTTAAGATGTTCAAATGCAAGCAAGTCTTCAACAGATGAAACATGCTCACCTTGTAAGCAAAGTGATGGGTTTAAAATGCACACAAAGTTCTGAAAGAAAAAGAAGAAGCATTCAAAACATTTGCAGCAGATATAAAGAATGCCCACCAAGTACAGAAGAAATGGTCACAGGATGCATACAACACATAGAAGTATAGGTCTGCAGAGAAAATGTTCACATTTGTGAAAGTTAAATGCCTACAAGCTTTAAGACAAACTGAAGCACAAGGTAAATGCCTGCAAAGCATCCACACTCTGAAGAATAATGCCCGCTGGAATAGTAAATTTATCAGCAGGATTCCAAATATGCATGCTGGGTGCTTTCAACCTGTAAAAACGCTTGCCATTCTGTAGAGAATGCCCACAGTATGATGCCCGCAGCATTGCAAACTATCCTCAGTGTTGAATGAAGAAAACTGGGGCTGCATTTGCAACTACAGAACTGAAGATTGATGTAGTCAGTCTAAAATTGTTGACAGTTACCATGGATGGATGAGGTTTAGGGTTGTATGTGCTAAAGATCTGAGACAATATGCGCTATGAAGGCTTGGACTGATGTAATTCTACAATGACAGTCATATTTCAAAGGTCTGCAATAATACTTTTATGAAATCCAAGGCAATGCAGAGATAGTTAACTGCTGATTGAGAATAACTATGGTACAAACATGTATTGATAAAATGTTGATTGCAATAGAGTGGAAGGAAGACCTTAATCAAACTGTACTAGCTCAGCCAAAGGGGGAGATAAGCTCAAAAAATATACATGAAAGGGGGAGCAAACTCTTCAGTTGTAATATCGGTTCAAGACAATTAAAGGCATACAAAGCATTATGTATGAAGAATAGAAGATTCGCAGGTGGACTGAGACAACGAAGGATAAGGTGCTGTGTACATAGAAGACACCCTTTTAAGCACATCTGTCGAGATATCTTGCACTATTTGTTTGGTTAAATTTTGTTTTGCATCAAAATGATCAAGCACAAATAGGCTGATCCGAAGGTATAAGGTAATTTTGGGGCTCATTCAAGTATTGATCCTTGTGGAAGAATCCAAAGTTTCAGACCTTAAGGCATAGCTCAGTTCAAACTTTGATCTAACTCTTTTCAAGAGAAGATCTCTGGTTTCAAGCTCCATTTAGCACAGCTGCAAGTACTAAATCCTCTTTAGCAGAACTGCAGCACCCAATTGCAATTGCACATAGCTTGACATGGTGAAATATAGGCAGCAAGGACCTTTGTAATCTGAGGTCTCATTCATATATAAATGTGTTAGACATTCATTTACTGGAATGTGAAATTGATTGAGCATAGAAAAGGTTGAAGTATGAATGGGATTTCTCTCTGAAATTGCATGTAATGATAAATGAAGCTTGTGGAGAGGAATATAAAGGACTGTGCTACATCTTTTCGAAGATAAACTAGTTAACTACGAGAGGACTGCCTAAGTCCCTTTTGTGAAGATCTTCTTGGCACTTGCATGAAGAAAACTCAGAATTACATGAGGACAGTTGATCTTGTATAAGAAGAAGAAGCAAATTAAAGAGGAGACATTTTTAACCCTTTGTTATTAATGTCAAAGGGGGAGAGTATTTGAGAAAATGTTGCCATCAATGACAAAGGGGGAGTTTGTTGAGCATAGGTTGTCATTGATGACCAACTATTAATGACAAAGGAATAATTTAAGTGGATGATATGGAGTATGAAGCAGTGACAAATGTCGATGACATGGCAAGCAAGACAAATGACCCATTCTGTGGTCATATGTGGCTTGATGGGGTCATAGAACCCTTAGATGGTTTGATGGCCCATGCTCCCACTTAATGACAACAAGATGGTTGTTTGATTGCCCTTTTCTATTGTATGTAACCCTTAGATATTGCTCTTGATGACCTCCATGGTAACACAAACAACTTGAAGCCATAAGGAATGTTGAAGAACGTTGAACTTGAAGAAGCCCTTGGACACTATTGAAATTCATGCTATGATTAATTCCTAGAACTCCTCTTGCTTGATGATGAAGTAATTAAACATAATGGACGTGGCATCCCTTATCAACAAAGTTTTTGGTTGTGGTACCTTTCGTGCAGTGTTGATAATCCACAAAATTGTGGAGGCATGTGGTGTAACTACCCTTCCTTCTGGGACTTTGATACTCTTGTGAATGAGAAGAAAAATATACTTAAAACCTTTGGATAAGCCCTCACACAAGGTCTGTTAGAAGTCAGCTTAGTTTAAATAAAAGAAGGCTGAAATGGTGTACAAAGTTAACCCAGCACAATACAAGAAGTCAGCTCAGATTTTGTTTTAAAATTAAAAGTTAAAAATAAATACATATAACAGGTCGGCCCAGAATTATAATGTAAAACCAGTATATATACCCAGTGACATTTCATTTAAAAAAAAGAATTGTGAGAGCTCTGAAATAGCGAACTCTACTGAGGAAATTTCGGATGGCAGCAGTCTGATATTTTTGACAGGCATCCGAATTTTACACCAGCAGCAGCAGAAGGTTGAAGTTTGAAGTTTACATTCCTCTCTGATTTCGGGTACAGTAAAAGCAGGCTGTTTTTATCTCAGGTTCATGAGCAAATCTGACGTTTTACAGTGTTTAGGTCTGAATTTATAAAATGGGCATCAAATTGACAGCTATCTTTTGAAGTAATTATTATACAGTCTTTATCTCGGAGAGCTTCTTGAAGACTTTTTATTTTGGACATGTGATGAAGACTATTGCAGAATCTTGACTGTGCCTAAAGCAAATGTGAATATTCCTTATTGGTTGTGATACAAGGAATGCATGTGCAGAATCATGTTGATGTAACATAAGCAAAACCTCTAAGTCTTGGAAGTCTTGGCATGACAAGTATGGACATGTTGGTGGAGCAGCTGTTGACCTAAATGGGTTGGTATTGATAAGAAGTGATAATGTACAGTGGGAATAAGCAAATGTTGATAAGCAGTATTGAACAAAGTTTATGAGCATAGATGACAAGGTGACAGGCTGATGTGCAGAAGATGAATTGACAGGGATGATCAGATTGGCAAGACAAGTGACAAGAGAATTGTGATGTGACAAGAATCCTTATGCAAATGTAAGCTGGGTCTTGCAACCCCATTTCTTTCTTAGTTGGAACTAAGAAAAACCAAGCAGGGCCTTGGCAAAGAAGTTGGTGTTTCTCAGTCAGTTGAAGCTGATGCTGACCCCAAGGTGGTGGTCTTCAATGTAACCAATATCAAACTTGATATAATAAAGTGTTAAAGTTGATCTCAAATGTGTCTTTTGTGATCTGTGTGATTGATGAATTTTGATGAACTCGATTGTATGCATATGATGATTTTTGATTAAGTAATTGAATAAGTGTAATTGGTAAAAAGTGTTGGCCCATTTATTCACTCCCCCCTCCCCCCCTCTTAGTGGGCCATTGTGTATACCATTGTCTGCACCTGTGAATCCATTTGCGTCACCTCCCATCAAGTGGGTCTACTGAGAAACATTGAATATTATCCAAGACTCTCTTAGAGCCTGCAAACTGGCTAACTCCATAGCTAACTACATGCTTGATCTTATAGATACACTTGGAAGTCACCATTGACTTCCCTTCAGGCCTTGACACTATTTTCCACATCCTTATACACAATGGAATTATAGTCATCCATCATGGCATTCTGCTTCATCATAACTGGAAATCAATGATGTGACTTATAAATAACTCGAGAACCTCTGAGATCTTTTGTTTTCCCTAAAATTACCAGTGGGAGCTGCATGCCTCTTTGTATTCTGCAAAGTATCTCGAGGCCATCACTTGTTGGATCTCAAGCTCCATAAGAGATATAACTCACTCTTGTCCATTCAAGAGATATGACTCACACTTGGCTTTACAGAAGATATGACTCACTTTTGTGAATGCTTCCTTGGGAGTCTTATCCCCAATATCTAGTGAGGACATTTGATCAGAGCATAACTGTTGTATTGGATGTATCTTCCTATAAGAACATGGGTAGACTTTCACAGTCTTCACAATGGACCTATTCTGCAATACATGGCAAAAATGTCCATAAGGGTTAACCAATACTAAATTAAATAATTATGCTATTCATCAACAAAATAACAATTCAATTTAAGCAAATAAAATTTATTACACAAAGTATAAAATACTTATCTTTGCTTGTTTTGTTGACTCCCTCTTGATTTCTGCCTCCTTGCAGAAATTACTGAAGTCCTCAACAAACTTTGATCTTCTTCTTCATGAAGTCCTGAAATTGCTGACAAACTCCATCTTTGGTCTTCATGTCTTATGGGAGGAATCATACATAGCCCAAGAAGACATCCAAGGATGCTACTTGTTAGATTTTTACAGTTTATTCAGTATGTTCTAGGATCTTATCTGAGAGAATAACATGCACAACAATAATCACAAGAGACAAGAGACACAAAGATTTTCCTCAGGGAAACCATAAAGGGGAAAACCCCACAACTTCCTTAGAGATAGAATGTGCACCAGTAGCAAAAGGAAAACCCTAAATTATAAAGATGATCTTTGAAAGCTGCTCTCTCTTTCACTTGTGCGAGCTAGTCCTCTCTCTCTCATGCGCTATTAATGAGTGAGTGTGTGTGTTAAAATAGAGAGTCACACTCTCTATTTATACCTTTTTTCCACTTGACATTTTCCCTACAGGGCCGACTTCTCTAGGAGAGTCTAATAACCCTAATATAACTTAACTGAGGGGTCTAATGCCTCGACATACAATGGAGGGTTAACCTCAATGACTTTACATGACTTAATTACATTAATGACTCTCCCGATCGAAGGAACAAACATCTCCGTCAGGGTACAATGAAATACAATATGAAATATACAAGTGAATACATTTCGAAGTTACAAATACATCAACACTCCCTCTTAACTAGGAAGGTATTCTCTTGACACAGTTCATCAGCACAAGTCTTCGTCACTGGATCATCATCAAAGTTGGATCATCATCGTCACTGCTGCTGCTGTTCTCATCATCTCGAACAAATGGTGCTATCTCTTGAATCTACTCGTCATAGGAAGTTCTACAGAGCCAACCTTTTTTCATACTGGATGTAGGCCTAGCTTCCATGTAGGTCTTCATCATCTCTGCGACCAAGCCATCAAGTAGGTACATCTCAGGACTTATTATATTCCTCTTGCAAAACCTGCAGGATCCTACTATTACCTCATCATCTTTAGATCATCTCATCGTCACATGGAGCACATCCCAGATACACATAACACAACACTTACATCCACCGGCATGGGAGGACAAACCTACCACCATCTGGGAAAGGCTCAACAATTACATCAACGACCATGGGAGGACTAACCTACCACCATGTCGGAAAAGCTTCAGCAATTACATCAACGACCATGGGAGGACCAACCTACTACCATGTCGGAAAAGCTCGACAATTACATCAATGACCATGGGAGGACCAACCTACCACCATGTCGAAAAAGCCCATGTGCATCTGCGTCTTCCGGACTCATCACTTCCCCTTGGAAGGAACCTCGATTTGAAGTACACCAAGCTTCTCTCTGAAGTATTCAAACTTCACTCTGGCTAGCAGTTTGGTCAATACATCGACTATCTGCTCGTTCGTCGCAACATACTGGAGCTTCACTGCTCCTCTCTGCACCATATCCCTGATATAGTGATACTTGATCTCGATGTGCTTGGACTTGTCATGGAACACCGGGTTCTCAGACAACTTCGCACAACTCTGGTTGTCGCAATATATACAAGTAACATCCAACTGGGGATCAAACAAATCAAACAGTAGCTTCCTCAGCCATACTGCCTCACAACTAGCTGAACAAGCTGCGACATACTCTGCTTCGGCTGTACTTAGCGCCACACAGGACTGCTTCCTGCTAAACCAAGAGATCACACCCGATCCCTTACCGAAGCAGCACCTCGAAGTGCTCTTCCTATCAATGGCACTGCTTGCCCATTTCGAATCCACATAACCCTCTAGGTTAATCTTCTGATTCGCATTTTACTTGAGCCCATAATCAACTGTACCCTTCAGGTACCTCAGAATATGCTTTGCGACAATCAGGTGAACATGTCTCGGATCCGTCAGGAACTGGCTCAATGAGTTCACAGCAGAGCAAATATCTGGTCTTGTATTCGTCAGGTACATCAAGGATCCAATCATCTGTCGATACATCGTGGTATCAACCGACTCTGATGAAGCATCACTCAATAGCTTCAGGTTCGATGCCATAGGTGTGGCGATGGCCTTGCAGTCCATCATCCCAAACCTCTTCAGGATCTCCACTGCATACTTTCCTTGTCCAAGGAAGATTCCATCCATCATCTGCCACACCTCCATGCTTAGAAAGTAGTACATCATACCCAAGTCCTTCATCTCGAACTCGGCAGCAAGCTTCCTCTTCGTGTCAGCAATCAACCCATCCTCACCTGTCACAAACAGGTCATCTACATACAGTAGAAGTATCACAGGTTTCCCTTCCTCAACCTTGTAGTAAAGGTTGGAACCCGCTTTACTCTTGGTAAAGCCCAAACTAGTTAGGAAGCTGTCAGTCCTGCCATACCACGTCCTGGGTGCCTGTTTCAAACCGTACAAGGCCTTCTTCAATTTGCACACATGAGTCTCCCTGTCATGTATCTCAAATCCGAGTGGCTGCTCCACATACACTTCCTCTTCCACTACACTATTCAAGAACGTTGTCTTGACATCCATTTGGTGTATCTTCCATTTCATCATTGCAGCCAAAGAAAGTACTGATCTAATGGAAGTGTATTTGGCTACAGGTGCAAATGTTTCTTCATAATCTGTCCCTTCCTTCTGGGAGAAGCCACATGCCACAAATCTCTCCTTTTGTTTCTCTATGTTGCTATCTACAACATGCTCGATCTTGTAGATCCACTTGGAAGTCACAACAGACTTCCCTACTGGTCTCGGGACCACATCCCAGACATCATTCTTCATGATCGATTGGTATTCCTCGATCATGGCATCCTTCCATTCTTTCTTTTCTGCTGCTTCCTCATAGCTAGAAGGTTCCTTGTTAATGATGTCACACAGCAGGGCTACATAACTGGAGTATGGCCTAGGTCTCTTCCTTTCTTCGTGTGTTCCTTTTGGAGCGCCATATCTCTTTGCACCTTGAATTGCTTCTCGTACCCATGCTGGTTTCCTCTTGTGAGAATTCTTCTCACGTGGTGGATCTACAGGTTCTTGTGGGTCTTTTATCGTTCTCCATAATATTCTAGATTTACTTCATTCATTGTTGTATCTCAGATCCTGGGTGCTTTTGTTTCTTCAATGTCTTCAACATGTATCTTTCTGGATTTGTGATATGCAGAGTCTTCATTGAATGCTACATCTCTGCTAATGTCGATCTTCTTGAATCCTGGGAAATATATTTTGTAAGCCTTCGAGCGTTCACTATATCCCACAAATATACCCTTCTTTTTTGAAGGATCTAACTTCGTCCTCTTCTCTTTCGGAATGTGTATGTACACCGGACAACCAAATATTTTGAGATGGCTGACTTTTGGTTTCTTGCCGGAGAAAGCATCTTCTGGTGTCTTGTTCTCAAGTACTCTATGCGGAGTATGATTCTGTACATACAACGTTTCCCTAGCAGCTTCTGCCCATAGATGCATGGGAAGATCCTGATCATGAAGCATTGCCCTTGCTGCTTCCATAATCGTTCTATTCTTCCTTTCTGCAACTCCGTTTTGTTGTGGATTGTATGGAGTGGTCAACTCCCTCTTAATCCCTGACTCTGTTCATAATTCCTTGAATTCTTTTGATGTGAATTCTCCGCCATTGTCTGATCGAAAGGTCTTGATTTTCTTCTTTGTGTGGTTCTCGATCAAAGCTTTGAATTCCTTGAACTTACTGAATACTTCATCCTTGCTCTTCAAGAAATATATCCATGTCTTCCTAGAAAAATCATCAATGAAGGAAACATAATATACATACCCACTCAATGAACTGGATGACATCGGACTGCATACATCGGAGTAAATGATTTCCAAGATTCCTTTTGCCTTGCTCTCGCTACATAAGCCTTCGAGCTTTCACTATATCCCATAAATTTACCCTTCTTTCCTGAAGGATCTAACTTCGTCGTATTCTCTTTCGGAATGTGTATGTACACCGGGCAACCAAATATTCTGAGATGGCTGACTTCTGGTTTCTTGCTGTAGCAAGCTTCTTCTGGTGTCTTGCTCTCAAGTACTCTATGCGGAGTACGGTTCTGTACATACACCGCTACCATAGCAGCTTCTGCCCATAGATGCATGGGAAGATCCTGATCTTGAAGCATTGCCCTTGCTGCTTCCATAATCGTTCTATTCTTCCTTTCTACAACTCCGTTTTGTTGTGGATTGTATGGAGTAGTCAACTCCCTCTTAATCCCTGACTCTTTGCATAATTCCTTGAATTCTTTTGACGTGAATTCTCCGCCATTGTCTGATCGAAAGGTCTTGATTTTCTTCTTTGTGTGGTTCTCGATCAAAGCTTTGAATTCCTTGAACTTACTGAATACTTCATCTTTGCTCTTCAAGAAATATATCCATGTCTTCCTAGAAAGATCATCAATGAAGGAAACATAATATACATACCCACTCAATGAACTGGATGACATCGGATCGCATACATCGGAGTGGATGATTTCCAAGATTCCTTTTGCCTTTCTCTCGCTACTTGGAAATGTCTTCTTTGTGTTCTTTCCCTTCGCACATCCTTTGCAAACGCCTTCATGCTTTGCCTGGATTTTTGGAAGACCTTCAACAACTTTTCTTGCTAGTGGTAGTGCCCTATAGTGCACATGTGCAAACCTTCTATGCCAAAGTTCACTTGGCTCTAGTGAGTCATGGACCAAAGCTTGTTCTGGCTGGCCCTTTAATTTGTGTAAGCCTCCCTCTTGCTCTTCAATCACTACTGCATCATCTATGGTCTTTCCCTTTGGCCACATAAGAACTTGGCCATCTACAAATGCAATCGTCATACCTTTTGCATCCAATGCAGATATGGAGAGAAGATTCTTCTTTAGTCTTGGTACAAACAAGACATCTTTCATCTTCATAGACTTTACAAAGTCTAGCTTATAGGAGGCTTCACCACTTCATTTTATAGGATACTGGTAGTCATCCCCAAGTTTCACTTTGTGGGGTGACTCATGTTCAGATAGGTTCATGAAGAATTCCTTGAATCCTATCTTATGCTTGGAAGCCCCACTATCTATGAGCCAATCATTGCTTCCATATGTAATAGTTCCTGTGAGGGCATGAATCAAAACATACTCTTCATCGCTTGAAGAATCTTCACTTTCTTCTCTGGCTCTCTTCCTGGGAGGTTCATCATCCTTTGCAGTGTGAGCATGGTGTCTTCTTTTGTTGTTCTTCTTCTTGTGAGAGCCACCTTTATTTCTAGGACAATCTCTGGAGAAGTGTCCCTTCTCATCACATGTATAGCATTTGACATTAGATGGATCTCTCCTGGGTCTTCTAAGGTTATTATCTGATTCTGGTGATGATGCTTTCCTTTCTTGTGATGAGAGTGCTCTCTTTTGTTATTCTTGGTGTGTGTCGTGAGAGCTTGATCTTCATTTCCCATCTTTTCTTCTTGAGCTATGATTCGAGCTTCTTCTTGTGAGCATTCCTCCCACAACCTATTGAAGGTGATTAACTTTCTTCTAGCACAAATTCCTTGAATAAAGGAGTCCCATGACCTAGGGAGACCATTCAAGGTGGTCATCACAATTTCCCCATTCTTTACATCTTCTTCCACAGCTTCAAGTTGTTCTTTGATTTAAGAGACCCTTGTAAAATCTAACTGCATGGTCTCTGCATTCTGGATCTTTACATTCTTCAACTGATTTCACAAAGTCATCTTCCGATTTATATTCTTTCATTCAAATAGCTTGGTCAATGATTCAAACATTTCTTTAGGTGTTTTTAAGGAAGACACATGTGGTATAAGGTGATCTTTGATAGAATCAACAATAATCCTCTTGGCCTTGACCAGGTTCTTCTTGTGTAAGGATTTAGCCTCATCTCCCTCTGGAACTGGAACCTCTCCACTTATGTAGGTGTCCAATTCATTTTCTTCAAGAACAAGTGAAATCCTATACTTCCATGCTCGGAAGTTATCAGCTCCTTCAAGCTTATCATCAAGCTTGGTGTGATGATACATCTTTAATATGAACCTCAAATAGAAATACAAAAGATTTAGATCTTACCACTTTGAGATGCCTGGATTGGATCTGGAGCTGATCTTCTGCAGTGCTGGTTTTCTGGTCTGGGGTCAAATTAGGGTTTGACTCTCTCGGGGTTTTACCTAACCACAAATTTCGATCTTGGTCTATAAATTTTGATTTTGAGGAGAACAATCCTATGCTGGGCTCACTCAAAAATTCCACTTCTATGAAAAGCCCTAATTTCCCGCAGTAATGACAGGCCAAAAACTGAAAATGCTCGGAATCAGATTCTACTTTGACAGGAAGATGCGCCCTTCAAAGGAGAGTTAGCCTAGCCTCTTTTTGCTGATGATTTGTGGAGAGAAACCCAAAAATTAAAAATCCCTAGCTACTGCTGCTGCATAGTGTCTTCTTCTCAAGTTAGCTCTGATACCATGTTAGATTTTTACAGTTTATTCAATATGATTTAGGATCTTATATGAGAGAATAACATGCACAACAATAATCACAAGAGACAAGAGACAAAGATTTTCCTCGGGGAAACCATAAAGGAGAAAACCCCGCAACTTCCTTAGAGATAGAATGAGCACCAATAGCAAAAGTAAAACCCAAAAGTATAAAGATGATCTTCAACAACTGCTCTCTCTCTTACTTGTGCGAGCTAGTTCTCTCTCTCTCATGCACTATTGATGATTGAGTGTGTGTGTTAAAATAGAGAGTCACACTCTATTTATACCTTTTTTCCTCTTGACATTTTCCCTACAGGGCCGACTTCTTTAGGAGAGTCTAATAACCCTAATATAACTTAACTGAGGGGTCTAATGCCCCGACATACAATGGAGGGTTAACCTCAATGACTTTACATGACTTAATTACATTAATGACTCTCCCAATCGGAGGAACAAACACCTCCGTTGGGGTACAATGAAATACAATATGAAATATACAAGTGAATACATTCCGAAGTTACAAATACATCAACACTACTGTCATTTGTCCACATCCATTTGAATGCACAAGATCCAAGATCCCTTGGATCCACAATCACTGTTTGGAAAAAAACTCTTGGCAAAGATTGACAAAGATTAATCGTATTTTTAGATTGACAAAGATTAAAGTGCCTTACAAGTCTATTTAAAAAAATATATTATAAGGGCGAGTCCCAAGCCTTAATATTTGTTTTTTTATAAAAGTTAATCTCCAAGATTTGAACTTGGGTGGGGAGGGTAACATTCCTTCTTCCCAACAACCCAATCTACACACAATCCACAAAGAAGTCTTAAGAACAAAATAAGTCAAAGTTAAAAGAAGAATTCCTTCCAAGGGAACTACATTAGGGGTTATTACGCCCTTCATTCTACCTATTATCAAAGGAGTTAAAGACAAATTATCGACAAAAGAGCGAAGTCAAAGGGGGACCATTACTGTCGAAAAAATTGAAGACCAAATTGTCGACGAAGAAGGATAATCAAGGAGAATCTAACCGTTTCATAAGAATACAAGTCCAGTTGTAACCATGGCTTATGGTTCATAAATTCAGATAAAAAAATTAGAAGATGAATTAGTCTGTTGTCAAAATGAAAATATATGATTACAAACGATAATTGACTTACACAATCTTCAAAAGGAGTTTAAAGACGAGATAGTCGGACCAACGCAAACAAATGGAAGATTTGTTTTCGTAGATTGAGGTATTAAAGCATCTCAATTAAAAATCACAAAACCAAGGTATCAAGAAGGAAGTTGACGACAGTAAGGCAAAAGAAGAATTGACACGTTTGAACGCACTCTTGAACGACAAGGATGAAGAAATTGCGAAAGTCCAGAGAAAGTTGGAAAGTTAAGAAACCAAGATATGTCGACATCATCAACATATGAAATAACTCCAACGGAAATACAACGATATTATAAGGGCACACAAAGTTGGAAATTACAAAAAGCAATAATACATAAACAAACAAGACTGAAGAAGTATTTCAACTAAAGAATCATAACAAGACGTTAGTTACAAAGATCAAGAAGTTAAAAAGAATTTAGAAGTCAGAACAAGTAAATGAAGACTTCGAAGGAAAAATTATAGAGAAGCAAGAAGAAGATCATTGCCTGAGAAATCTTAATCAAGAACTAGAAGAGCAAATCAAAGAGTTAAAAGAGGACAAAAAGTCGCAAGTAGAAAGGTTCGAAAAGATTCAGAGTAATAACACTTTATTAGAGAACAAATTAGAGCAAATCCAAAAGGAAGCTTCTAGATTCTCAGGCAAACAAATTCAAGTTAAGGAACAAGAAGGCACTCCAGTAAAAAAACAAACAACAAAAACTCCTTATCGACACCCAAACCATAAAAATCATTTTGACCAATGACAGGGTGAAAATGAACATAAACGAAGGAGTTATGATTTCACAAGAGAAAGAACACAAAATGAACAAGCTAAACAAAAATCGAGAAATTCCATCCAACAAAGCGATCAACAAACAACTCAAATGAAGATAGATCTCGGATGGACAACTTCACAAACAATGCATCAATTTTTCTTGGGAATTCGTAACTCATATCGTTTCGTTTCGTCATGTGTTGCAGTTACTAACACAAAGATCGAGAAGATGTCATTACATACAAGAAATCAGACGTAAGCCTTGTCTTCAATAAAGCTTTGAGGACAAAGCTTCCCTTAAGGGGAAGGCCATGTAATGTGTTGACCGACAAAACCAACTAGGTGGACAACGATGTACCATGCACATGTTGGATGTGCCTTGAAGATAAGAATGAAGTACTTAATGATTATATCAAGCGAGACAACTCTTCTTCTCTTCTTCTCTTTATGAAATTTCCGCACCCCTGCGGAGGATTTTGTAAGGATATGTCAGCATGAAGGTGTGGTTTTTTGTACCTTAAATACCTAAGACTTAGTCATTAGGGAAATCCTTTCATAGAGTGTTTTTTCACGTGGATAATTAAAATTTCTTTTTAGAGATTTTAATTATTTGAATTTTTTCACTCAAAATTACCTCCAAAGTGGTGAAAGGTGTTCTAATGATCGATTCCATGGGGTGATCGCGGCCTAGGAATGTTCTATATTACCATGCTAGACATTATCCAGAGTCTTGTGGAATTTCATTAAGTTTTGCATAGGTGTTTTTAAATTTTTGGTCATTAAAAATTGTCACTTAGGACAATTCGTTGTAATGTAAAAGAGGGTTACTTGGTCATTTTTAATGTTGTATAGGGGTATGGGTACTCAAGACAAATGGCATGAGACCCCCTACACCCTTGGGCCAAGTTTGAAGTCATTCGGACAAGTATTACTATGGTTTTGGTCACTTTTTCCTAGGTTAGTCATGGAGATCAAGAAATTGGGCGTTTCATTAGAGAGCCAAATTTTGGACACGTGACTATTGTCACTTGGGGTGGTCAAGTAAAGGTTCTAATGGTTAAATTAGGTTCCTAAGACAAATTTAAGACCCAAAGACCCCCCCCAAGCAAGCATGTAAGAAGTTTTGAGTTTCCCATTCTAGGGGGTGCGCCCTCCTCTCTTTGATTGGTTGGGTGAGTGAAAGTCAATGGGAGGGGCTCCAATATGGTGCTTTCCTTCCCATTTGACATAGCAATAAGGTTAAAAGCATTAAAAGGAGGGTTTCTCTCCACATATTTGAGATCCCAAACCATGGTTTTGCCCACCTTGAGCAAATTCTCCCCCCTCTCCTCCTTGTGACACTTGTTTAGCATGCAAAGAGCCTCTCTCTTTCATTTTTCCTATTTAAGGAGGGCATTCCTCCTCATTTGGGCGGTATTGACTTACACTCTTGCTTCATTTTGCTCATGCTCTCTCATTCTCCCATTGCTCCCATTCTTGCTCTCTTGCTCCATTTTTTTCCAAGAGGAGTCATTGTACTCTCAAGTTTGGATGATAATAGAAGAAATCTTTGGAGGAAGTACTGTCCATGCATTGTGATTGAGGTGATCTTGTTCCATTCTTGGTGCGTTTTGTTTTTGGAATCTCAAGCAAAGTGTTTTGCTTGAGAATAGTATTGTAATAGTTTTGTTGCATGCTATGTGGGTTGGTTGCTTAGAATTTGGGAAGTAAAAGTATTTCTAGCTTTAAATATTTTGTTTCTCAAGTCTTTGTGGATTTCTCACTCCATTTGCTTTGTTGAGCTAATTTTGTTACAGGTTTCCCAAGTTTGGAGAGTGGGATTCCCGGGTGGGATATCCCATTGTCCAACAAATTTCGAAAAGGACTTGGCATCTTTACTAACATTCCTATTCTTATTGCAGCTCTTAAATACTTCATTTTGCACTCAAATATTATCATTTTTCAAGTTATTACATGCTAGTTTTTCCTTAGAAAAATTTCTGATTTTTGCTTGAAAATTTGAGTAAGTTTAGAACTCATTTCTATCACTTTTGTGCTATAATAACTTGCTGTTTTGTGCAGGTTTCTGATCTCACAGGGGGAGGGAAGGCTCAAGTTCAGCCACTAGCAAGCACCAACAACACCCAAGAGGGTCTACTTCAAGTCACTCACAAAAACAATTAAAAAAATCACTCTTTCTCTCTCATTTCTTAATAAATATTAGTGCCGAAATCTACATCTTTGTAACAAGCCCAAGAGAGTCTCTTGGGCTTGAGTTTGTTGTGCTTGATCTCGAGTTTTCAGTACTTAGTGATTTTGGTTTTGGTTTCATGTAAAAGTGGCTTTTCCCATCTTTGCATGACCTTGTAAGTTGCTTGGATTTAGATTAGTTTACTTCATTGTTTGTATTTTTGCCTGCACCTCATAAGGGAAGTGGCTCTGCCATCCATGTGAAATCAAGTTGGCTAGCATTTTATTTCAAGTATTTTCTTATTTCCTTTTGCCCGCACCTTACAATTGAGTAGGCTCTGCCTTCGTTGTGATATCGCGTTTGGCTTGTTTTGTTTAATTTTTGTTTTAAGGATAAAATTTACCATAAGCCCTGTTTTTGCCTTGTATCCTCTCCCCTCGCCAATTCGACCGATCTTAGGTGACGAGAAAGGGCAAAGATTTGTGTTGGCTAGTTTAATAGGCACTCAGATAAGTATCTTCATTAGAAAAGAGAAAAAGAGGCTTGACTTGTGGAGCTAGTGGGGTAGAGGCCGTAGGGGGCTTCGTGGCACTTTGTGTCCTCCAGTTGAGCACCCAACAAGTTTTGAGTTTGACCCGTGGAGCTAGATGGGAACCTTGTGTTCCCATGTCGAGCACTCGACATTTTCTCTCTAATTGAAGGAGATAGTCTCTTGGGGTGGACATCCAGAATAGTTCATTTCTTTGCAACAAACACCTTAATTCCCTAAGTCAAAGAGAGACATAAAATTTACTAAAATTTACAGGACCACTTGCATAACATTGTTACAATCATTTACATTTTTCCACTTTGGAAGCACTTTATTTTAACTTGTTCATTTACTGGAAGTCATCATGTTCTTGTTTATTTGTTAAAGTAAATGAGTTGATGCTTTAGGATAATTATTTGAAGTTGATTATTGTGACTCCATAGCCCGAGTAGAGACGACACTAGTCATTTTGATTATTTGATTATTTCTCTCTTGCACACATTACTTGTTGATTGTTAAAGGGTTTGCTTGACAAATATTTGCATCACTGCACGCTGATTGTCATTTTTGTAATTTACAACTCCCATAAAACATTCTTCAAAAAAGAACTTAGTAAGTACGGACTGCCCCCCTTGGCCTTTAGGAGTTGTGGTCTAAACAGAGGAGTTTAGAACTGAGGTGACAGTGGGTTCTCAACTCATAAGTTGCCCTCAGGAACACACACAACGGTTGGGAGACTTACCCATGTCCAAGGGTTGGAACTTGGGTTTACTTTTAATTGTTATTTATTTGGATATATATATTATAGTTTTCTTTGGATATATATATATATATATTAATAATATTGATAAATTTATTAAATAATTAAATGAAAAGTTAAATGAAGAGGCACCTTGTGAAAGGTGGCGTCTCATCACCAAGGAAACCCTTGTATTGGTATTTATACAAGCATAATTTCTGATGTAAATCGTCATTCATATTCATATTTACTCTTATATAATTATCCAACATGGAACTATTTTCTATTGGACTATTCAATTGAGATAGCTTTCGAGAATATCCGGATACAATATTACATTAGCTGGTATGCAAGTGAAGACTTGTCTTTTTTGTCAAGACTTTTCCTTTGATAGATTCTTCTTCTTCTGATCTTGGAGTAGGGCTGATTCTTCACCTTTTTTCTTTTCTGTTCTTGAACTGTTGTGTCTGGAAGCATCATCGTCTACTGACTAGATATCACTATTATTTGTAATAGTGCCATTAAGAGTTGAGACAAAGAGTATTGAAGTTCATCTGCAATCTCAACATTATCCAATATGTCATATATTATGATACCTCACCATCTTGACTGATTTCTGAAATCTGATCAAGAAACCCTAGCAGGAAGTAGGTCAAAATTGAACTTCGTCAAAAGTGAACACTGATTCCACAGATAAATGCACCCTCCTGAGGGGACCTTCAAAACACTATTTTTTTTTCAATCTGTGGCTAGAAGGGTTCAAAACTGGAAGCCCTATTATCTTGATTTCGATAGAATTAGGTCAAAATTGAATCTTCACAAAACTGAGACCTTCTTTCTCAGATAAGTGCGCCCTCTTAGGCTGAGCTCCAAATTTTTATTGTAAAGTCCAATCTATGGAGAGAAATGTCCAAACTTGGAAGCCCTAGTTTTAAGATTAGCGCAGAAACAACCATTGGCAATGGCTTCTATTGAGTACTGCTCTGATAACATGTTGAATTTTTAACTTAGCAGTACAATTTTCAGATGATGATAATTATGTCCTAATGGTTATCATCCACACTTTTTCATTGCATAATTACACATTGAAAATTTCAACATACACTTGCAGCGGAAATAAAACAAAGATCACTGAAAGATAACCATGCACAATAGACACAAAGGTTTTACTCTCGGAAACCCAATAGGGAGAAAACCCAACAAACTTTTCTCAGAAGAAATCAATCCAATTCAAGTACAATATCAATCATGAAGATGAACCCTAACAAAAGAGGTTCACCCTCCTTAACAAGAAACCCTAACAAGGGGTAGTGAATCTTCCAAGAGAGAATAAGACAATAAGAAAACTCCAAAAATTATGCTTCTTGCCTTTGCTAGGCCTTCCTTGGAGGTGTGCAAATTGGAGAGAGAAGCTGATGTGTTGAGTGAGTGTACAAATGACGTGCGAGAGCAGTTTATTTATATTCTTCAATTCACTTGATTTTTCCTCAATGGGGCCGACCTGTACACTTTCACTGGGGCCGACGTGCTAGTTTTGCTTATCATCTTTTATTTATCTTCAATCTGACTTGTTTTATTGTCTTCATTTTCTTTTGGGACTTCTTCAATGGTTTTCCTTGCCTTCTTGGTTATTTCTTCATCACAGAAAAGTTATCCTCGTTGATGATCATCTCCTCACATGCAAATCAAATTCATCCATAGAGCTCTAATGTTGATTTGACCCCACTCTAATAAGTCCTAGACACTTCTTAGGGCCTATGTCCAATTCAACAATAGATTAGACTTGTATATTAAACAAGGGGATAAAATCCCCTATTAAATAAACAAGTCAACTCATTCTAATTTATAATAGAGTACTCCTCGGAGCACTCCTCGAAAAATGCAATGTGACCTCTAGCTTCCTTCTTGGAACACTCTTTCTTAGAGTAAGCATCACGAGCCTTGTTTACTCTTAGTCACTTCTCATGACTAATCAAGGCTACACAGGGGCCATCCTCAACCAACCATTGGTCACTTTTCATGAACTCTTTGGGAGAGTCTCTGCAGAATGTTGCCTGATGCTGCAACCATGGAGAAACATCAACACTTTTTACATTCTGAAGATTCAAACTTCCATTATGTCTTCTTCTGAAATATATTCTTGGAGTCATAATACGAGAAGGTTTGTTCCAGAATCTTATCAAATAGTTTTGAAAAGGATGGATTGATGCTTCTACAATGTATCAAATTTTGCTATGAGCTTCGACAATCTTTTGTATTGTTTTCTCTTGTGCTTTGAGGATGAAGTCTTCCCAGATTGGAGGGCATGTAATATACATAATTTATATTTCATTATTATATAGGTTGTGTTATCACAAAAGTTGTGGCTGCTCTGGTGAAGATCCTATTCAGGACGGGCAGAGGGTAGGCAGCCAAACCAAGTGACCCAAGAGTGCTTCAACCCTTGCAAGTGATGCAAGTGTCACACCGGATGAGGTGGTCTTCGCTTTAGGCATTGTCAGAGCAAAGCCAAGGGGGAGACCCTAGCTATCCTATGGAGAGTAATTGGCCAAAAGAAAGACACACCAACACACAAGCATGCAGCAGAGAAGTAATCAAGGTGGTCTCAACAAGTAAAACCCTAGAGCAACGAAAGCAGCTAAAAGATGGGGTTCCTTGAAGGACTAGCTGAGAAGGATTAATGAGGGAACAAACACTCAACTAATAATTACCATCCGAATAGCAATAGTTAAGTAGGAAGGTCTAGGAGGAGAGTTATGGTGTTGGGTAAAAATGCCTAAGTTGTGGCTAGGAGGAATTAGCTAAAGAGTAAATGAAGCCACGAGATAGTAAAATTATAAAACCCTAGCAACCGAAAGTTAAGTTTTGGTTAAAGATATTTGATTTTAGATACGAAACAAGCATACCCAAATTAAAAATTAAGCTAAGGTGGAAATTGCCCAAGGAGGGCGATTTCTCTCTAGGTAGTCCAGTGTTGGGAAAGGGCAAATGGAGTTAGAAAAAGTTCAAACTGGGTACCTAGGTCTTTAACAACATTTCTAAGTTGGGTTTTCAAGGAGAAAAAAAATTAACGATTAAAATTAAAGATGTGAATTTTTGGGGTTTTCAATGTTTGTTTTTAGTTTGTCTATGAAATGAAACAATGTAAATAGAGAGGATGCAAAATAGTAAAATACTTACTTAGATTTCGAAGGTTAGTGATGGTTTTCTCCCTGTACCACTCAACAACTCAAATGTTTTGTTTTCCACCACGAACAACATGAACTCTTAGTGCCCAAGATGCCCTGCCACAACCAAATAGAGTGAAGTTAGCAATACGCAGAGCAAAATCCAAATGCTGTAACAAAACTCAAAATATTTGCAAGATAGAGAAAGAAATGCTAAGAAAATAATAACAAAGGATTTTGCAAATCAAAATCCTAACAACCTCCCTCAAACATAAGTGCCTAAGCCAAGGAGGCATCGCCACCAATTCGCCCAACCAAGTGTGCCTTCCTGCAAATGATCAGATTAACAATTGTTTCTCGGAATGGAATCGCAAAACATGGATGATACTACGGTTCGACTAATTTCACAATCACATTCACAATATTTTGCATAAGATAATTATTGAAACGATCTTTCTATTATTTCTCCAAGAGCTAAGAAGGCGTTACAATGAGCAAGAGAGGATTTAAATACATCACTCTCATCAAAATACCTAGCCTCATAAGGATCAAGGGCTAGGGTCTAATCTCATCCATCAATGATCAATGGTACAAATTAAGTGAGTGGGCCCCCATCCATGGGTGCGCCCCCCCTCTCAAGTATAGAGCAAATCATAATGTATAAACATAAGGGAGTGATGCGGGGTCGCCTAGGGGCTATAGTCTCCCTAAGGTGCCCTAATTACATGGCCAAATAGTGTGTCAAAAGTGGGCCCAAAGATGCCCCCAACATGTGCGCCCCCTCTAAGATGATTCAATGTGAAGTGTGGGACCCCACTCAAGCAAGGCCCCATATCCAAGCTGAAAATCATAATCATAATGTTCAACTATACTATCAAATCACATATTTGTTAGTTTTGTACCTAGGGAAGTGTTCCCCTAGTGACTTTTGCCTTAGTCACTTAGAGAGGGGACATAAAGTGACCCTTGCATTAAATGACTCAAGTAAAAGCATTTAATTTGACTTTAGAGCATTAAAGTCACTTTTTGATAAATTTAAGTGGGTGAATGAAATTAATATTTTAGAAATAAAATATGAGCATTTAATTTCAATCTTTGATCTAATCTAATCTCCACCGTTAGATTAGACTCACCCTAAGGTTTTCTCAAAAAGGCATGGGAAAGGCATTTTGCTTCACTTTTGCAGATTGAAGTGAGCAGAGAGAGTTGAGAGAGAGAAGAGAGAAAGTTTCCATTTTTCTTGAGCAAGAAGAAAAAATTGCAGCACACAAATCGAGGGAAAGGACAGTAGCAAAGAGGGCACAAAAATCGAGGAGAAGACATCAACATTTATTGCTGGTCTGTACGGTACGGATTTCGAGGCAGCGGACATGTTTTTCGAGGTAGATTTATGGGCACGATTTTTGAGATTTTTTTTCTTGGGCACGGATTTCGAGGTTCATATGGTACAGTCCGTACAACGACACAGAAATCGAGGCAGAAAACAGAGAAGAAAAAAAATCCGAGTTTGATTTTTTTCCTGTTTGGCACGGAAAATGAGGCATAAATTTTTTCTTCTGGGTTGAGATAAGTTGGTCTGAAAATTTCTGAGTTTTGCTGTAAATTTCCCTATAATAAAATCTCTCTCTCTAACTGGATTTCCCCTAGTGGGTTTTTCCAGGGCCATTGGCCAAAAATACTAGTGTTCTGTGTGATTAAATGGCGTGCTGATTTTTATTTACTATCACTGAAAAAGATTAGTTACAGCAATGATTTAAGTCTGAAAATTTTTGTTTATTTCCAACACTTTATTTTTTTGAGAATGTCATAAACAGAGATATAACTTTTACTTAAAACCAGTGGCTGAAAACTAGTGAAAAATCTACAATATTACCCCACATTACTCAACTTTGATTGAGTTACTAAGCCCATGGTTCAATTTTAAATTTAATTATTGTTGGTGTAATTTGCTGAAGCTGTAATTGGCCCAAAATGGCCACTTCCCTTGCCCGGATGCCTGAAACAATTACCCCAATGAATTCGTAGACCCCAGATCCACAATTAGTGGTCGCAAAAACCACTAAAATCCATTAAGTATGCTCAATTTGGCTCATTTCATGCCAAATTAATTAAAATATGATCATGTTGACCATTAATAATTAAAAATCTCTTCCTTCGGGCCATTTGATGATGAACTGAGACATGAAAGCATGAAGGGGGTCCATATAGATTGTAAAAATAAAAAATCGCAATCTCGGATCCAAACTTCCCAGGACCCCATTTTTGGCTTGGTCAAACTGGTCAATATCTAGCAGAAACTGAGCTTGTGAAGTCCTATAAGCACAAGCGATGCCATGGTGCTCCCTTATTTATATTAGTAAACCAACTACAACATTAAGCAATAAGTGATTATGATCCAACAATTAAAACACAAGTAAAATTAGGCTTCACTTGAGCAGACTTGTTACCTCTTATGAAGCCTCCAATATATGCACTTTGCAGTCTTGGTCTTCCTGCTAGCAATGGGTGAAGCGATCAGATCGAGGCTTAAGGAAAAGGGAGGACTTGTACTTCGATTGTTGAGATTCTTTGGACTAGCAAAGGGATACAAGGGCCACAGTGACATAAAAATGCTAGAGGACAATAGGGAATGACACTGTCTCACAAATGGAATAAAGTGCTTGGGAAACCACCACTAGACTCTAACAAGGTGTTCTACAACTCACGTCCAAGCTTGCCTCAAGTTTAGTGAGGATCTTTTCTAGAACCTCTTGTGTTGAGTACACACGTGACTGTAACTTGGGAAGGTTCTAAGGGACACTGTGAATTAGCGTTCCCTTGCCCCATATCTTGTCCCAACCCTTAGGCTCCATGGAGCATAAACATTACATTTGGCCAAGCAATCATTTTGATTTGGCAATCATTTCACATTAGCCTTTTTGGCTTGATTTAACTTTCTTTAGCCACTTTGGCTTTGCATTTCACTTTCTTTTAATACAACATGATACACATATACAATGTAATGATGGAAGTAACAAATTGCTTCGAGGACTAATGGGATGACACCCAGTGGAAAGCACAACTCTACCCGCCATTACAACATCAGGGGCAACTGACAAGGAAGTAAATCCACGGTTGAAGCTATACCCCACACACTCCAAAGCTGGACACAGATAACATGGGGTCTAGCATGCATAGGGGTCAAAGGGGGAGGTCCTCTAGATCACAAATCTCAGTGCAAGTCAAGGTGAGAAATTAGTGTGAAAGGGTCGGATGGGTGGAGACAAGTGCAAGGTGGTGCTAAAGCTAGCATATTAGGACAAAGATGACCAAGTCTGTACCATAGGTAGGGGAAGGAACCAGTGTGCACAGTGTTGCCAACATCGGCGAAAAATCGGCCGATTTCCGAGAAATCGCGATTTTTTCGTCAATCCGATTTCTCTTCAAAAAATCGGCCCGATTTTTTCCGCTTTTTTGCCGAGTTTTTGCCGATAAATCGGCCCGAGAAATCGCGAGTCGACCCAAAAAATCGGCCGGCCGCGGACAGGGACGAAAAAGTTGGTTTTTAAGTGGGTTTTTTTCATTTTGAGTCCGACAGTGCACTAGGAGGTGAGCAAAGAGTTTAAGAGGGCAAGTGAAGAGGGTTT